>JASJET010000135.1:600000-1175000 GCA_034092305.1 Diaprepes abbreviatus
TATGAAAGTGCTTAGCACAAGGAAAAAAACAAAATTTTTAAGCTTAAAAGAAAAAAAGATTTGGGGTTTAAAGTCGTGTTGGAAGTGGAGATCTTTTAGCGCCTGGACCTACATTTTAACGTGGGTTCCGAACCACGGTACTCGACACCCAACTAACCTCGAGTTTTTACACTCTTTGTCAGTCAAGTGTCTACCGACTAGTGGGACTATCCTCTAATGGTCTGGCAACTTAAATAATAAGTTGCCGTGCACGGGGCTTGAACCCGCGCCTGGCCGTGGTCGTCCCTATCAGTCCTAGCGCCTTAAACGGTTAGGCTAATCCCACGGCTTTTAAGCTTAAAGATACTAAAGGAAGAAAAATATTAAACATGGAAAAATTAATTCAGATTACAGAAGAATTTCATAAAGAATTGTTCAGAAGCAGCAAAAAAAAAAAGCCAAATATCCGGGCGCAACAAACAGTAGAATGTAAAATGTTTAACCAGGATTCCGAGCACTTGTTACCACAAGTACCACTGGAAGACGAATGACCATTTGAAAATAATTAAAATTCTTGTTGAAAAATCGGTTGAATTAAATAAATCACTTGTGTTAGTATCGTATCACTTCCATATTGCTGCAAATTAATGCTACAAGTGGTAATTATTTGATGTATCGTATATGGTTGTGGTTCTTTATTTTGTATATTATCATAAGGCAGTGTTACCGACTAGCTTAGATGCTCTTGCACTATGATGCAATAGTAATTCTCTTTGAATTTTTTTTAAGTCGGAAAGCTAAAAAATACTTTTCAGTTTTGGAATTTGCCACCTGCGAAAGTTCACATGAAACGTTAAAAAGATGACTAAGTTCATAAATCATCTGTTCTGATTAAAAATACATTAATATTACCTTTATATTATGATAAATGGCAATATAATTACTGATGGCTGGCTTTCGTTTTTTAAACCTTTTCAAGCTAATATATTCAAATTTTTTTTGCAGGTACGTAGTCTCAACTTTGCAAGAATCCCGTGATCAGCTCTTTGTAAGTATACCCGGTAATTTATTTTTTAAATATCATCACCCTGTATGGGTAACAGGTACGTCTGTACACCCGACGCAGGATCTTCAAGAAAAAAAATGATGGATTAAAGAAAATATAATTATGTTTTGTCTTTCAGAAGAGCCGGCCCGAGGGCTGATGGTGTCATTAAAGTAATTATTAAATATTTTTTACCTTTGTTCTTTTAAACCAAAAATCCTTGAAAGTTTTTTCTTGTAATGAGAGAATCATCATCAACGGTTGGATTAATGATTTCTTATTATTTGATTGTATTATTATTATTATTATTATTATTATCGGTGGTGGTATTAAATTAAAAACATATTTACGTTGTATGTCTAAGATTCTTTATTATGTTTTAAAGTTATTTTTAGTTTTATACAAACACTGTGTTGTATGGTATAAGGCAGAGGTTTCCAAACTTTTCTGACTCGTAGACCGCCAAACCATTTTTTTTATGTTTTCCTTAGTCTTCCCAATATTAAATTTTTACAATTTATCAACTTAAACTCGTTTTTGATAGCTGAAATCTTAGTTAGGAGGGAAAATATTAGAATAAAAAATGTTGAATTACAACTCTTGCCTTTATTAATTACGACATAAAATAAAATCTTGTAACATTCTTATACAGAGTGTTCAAAAAATGTGGGAAATCTTCTGGATACGAAAAAAACACGTGAAAGGGATACTACAAGTTGATATAAACTTTTTTCGTATAGGACCTCCTCCTCTAGACTAGCTGTGACACTCATGACTCATTTTTTTACGCCCTAATAAGAACTTTGGGCAACGTTTTTTATATCCCTTTGACTACTGACTAAAAATTAAGTACTCTTCATTCGTGTCGCTAATCCTAACCGTTTTCGAAAATATATTTGGCGTATTTCTATAAAAGATATATATCAAATGTTTAACCTTCAAGCTTATGATAAAAAATTCGATCCAAAATTAGAATTTACCTCTTTACTTACAAACGTCTAATTCTGTCAATTGCAGTTCGACCTAGGTTCGCAAAAAATGTGCGTTTTATTTTATCGGCACCACACTAACAAAGTATTGTTGTCCTGCATTTTAGAAGTTGTCAACTTCCACATCTCTGACACATTAATTCTTTACTTGAGTATTAATTTACTGATTTTTGGATTTCGTGGTGAAATTAATTGTGAAATAATTCTAAATATGGAATCAGGGGCGGATCCAGCCTCTCTCTTTGAGGGGGGGGGGCGGTGATATCACAAAAGTACAGTATGGCAAGCGAAAGCAAGCTGTCGACTGGGGGTGGGAGAGACATCAGCAACATTCCCATTTCTAGTGTAAAAGGCAGGGTCGGGTCTATTTTTCTGAATTTGAAGTTTTTGGAGAGGGGGGGATCATAAGAAAAAACAAGTTGTCGACAGGGGGAGAGGATGCGGGCAACATACACATTCTTAGTATAAGAGGCAGAATCGTGTCTATTTTCCTGAACTCAAAGCTCTTGGGGGGAGTGGCTATCGTAAGAAAAACAAGTTGTCAACGGGAGGGGACTGCTAGCAGCATACACATTCCTAATATGGGTGCGTTCCACTAAGCACCCACAACGATCACGCTCATGATAGCAGTTTTTCCCGTTCCTCTAGCTTGTGAGCATTCTAATCATAAACCCAAGTGGAATGGGATTGTGGACGTCTTAAGCGTTGAATTAAATCTTACAAATGGCGGATTTGAAAATAAATCAGTAGCTTGAAAAGGTTATGTTATAATTTTTAAGCTTTAATATTAATAATTTGTTATAATTATTGATTAACTTGCTTTATATTAAAGAAAAAAAACTATTTAGCTTCTTATATTTTATTTTAGTGGAGTAGAGTAGTAATTTACGTTGAAAAATAATCAAAATCTTTTGTGGTGACAGTTGGATATTTAATGGTGTATCGTAATCATGCTTCAGAAAGTACTTCATCTAGTCCAGATGAAGAATGAAATGCAGTTTTACAAAGTCGGGAAAAGCGAAAACTTAGGCCACGTATTATTGATTATGAGAATGTTATTAATCGTTATTCAGATAAAGAATTCAAGTAATTTTAGGGTAAATTTTATATAATTACTACATTCTATAAATGTAATTGTATATAATTACTACATTTTTATTAATGTATTTTTCAGTAACACCTTTTGTGGATTGGACTACACCGTCTAATTCGGTGTATTTTGAATCTAAACTAAATTATACTTATTTTTTTCTCATATGTTACACTGTAATTTTGAAACTCTTACATTCAATTGTCTTTAAATTTAAAAAACCGCGCCAAAATTCTGAACGTCCACTTTGACCCACCTTTTCAGATGGGTCGTTGTGAGCTTGGCGTGAGCGAGAAGAATGACGTCATTAATGACGTTTTCGCTGCGACCGCGACGACCGTAGTCGTTATGTGGAACGACTGAAGGAATATTTTGAGCGTTGTGAGCGCCTAGTGGAATGCACCCTATAAAAGGCAGAATCGGTTCTATTTTCCTGAACTCAAAGCTCTTGCGAAGGGGAGGGGCGATCGCGAGCATACACATTCCTATACTCTATTCAAGAACTAGAGAGAGTAATAAAACTGTTACCGAAACCTCCAAGTTACATGCTCCAGTGCCGCAGGTAACTGAGAACTGACGTGAATCTAATTATATTTAATTATTAGGTTTTATAAATTTACTGCAACAATAGAGCTTCTGATAATTCAATTTAATTTCTGTCAGTAAGCAAAGTACACCTTACAGTTGTCCTTAGTAATTTATCTTGTTTGTGGTTGTTTTTATATATTATATGAGATTAGTGAGATACCCAAAAGATATGGCTTCCACATCTATATTTATTCCAAAATCGTTAAACCAGGGCTTTTTTTCCTCAACGAAAAAAAAAACAAAAACCGTAAATTTTGTCGAGAAAAAAATATATCTCGCTAACTAGTGGCGACACCTATAACTTTTATTATATGTATATTAGGTTTTTTAATTCTCTACAACTACATACTACAAACCAATGTTACATTTTTGTTACTGACGAAAGTCTATTTTCTATGGAGTATTAATAATATTAAAAAATACTGTCAAATTATGTTTGCAATATCGGTTATAAAACCTGATACAATTTATTTACTAGCTGCGTTTTTAACCAACCTATTTTAATGATTGTAATGCACCCGGTCCTGGTATGCAAATTAGAGTACTCTGGCATACATGGTTCCCTATTGTCTTGGTTTAAAAACTATTTGGAAGGGAGAAAACAGATTGTAAAAATTGAAAACTTTAGCTCTGAAGAGATTCTTGTCACCTCGGGAGTTCTTCAGGGCTCGCATCTTGCACCATGTTGTTTGTCGATGATCTTTCAGCGAATTTTCCCGGGAACCAGTTTCCATGAGGTTGGACTTTTGGTAAACAAATCTGTTAAATAGGCAATGCTGGATCGGAAAAAAACTTAATATTTGTGTTCTACGACCCGTAGGAGATATGTAAAAAATCATCCAAAAATGAGTAAAATTCGGTATTTGCACCTTTTCGCATAATACGGTTTTCAAAAACTCTAAAAGTCTTAAAAATTGGAAAAAAAATCTTGTCAAATATAAGCCTTTCGGCAGACAGTGTACTTCTGTTATTTTTTTCACAGGACTGCCAAAATAGCCTAGAATTAACTAACGGCGTCAATGTAGTGTAAAAATTCTAAAAATCAATTCTTTTGATAACGGTACGTACTGATAAACATTTTTCACAATTACGTTTTGGTCAAATTCCATTACATTTTTTGTTTGTGATCCTTTTCCGACAATTTTTTTATTGAAATTATATTAATATATAGATCGAGCACAATCTAGAATGTTGTAATTAATAATGCCGATCATTTATCATTATAAATAATTCATAATAGGCACTCTGTTTTTCTTGCGGCAAGCAAAAAGTGGACATTTAGTATCGAAATAATTTTTTATTTTTCGGGCATTCGATAATTATAAACAAAAAGTAAATATTATGGGTATCTAGGCTACGGCATCAATAATATTGACAACATTGATGCCAATTTTTTTCTCACTTTATAACACACGTTATTATGAATGTACCAATAACCAAGCCGGCAGATCCGGGACCTACTTTTGGGACCAACATTTAATTTTGCATCGAGTTTCTACTAGCAGAGTGAACATGTTGACTCTAAAGCAAAATAATACATTGAAAATTAATTAGAGAATGATTAGATTCGTTGGAATGTTTATGGTAGGAAGGCTGCTCGTAAAGAAAATATATTTTGCTATTAAAATTAATTAATGTATTTTGGCCGAATATTAGCTTAAATTGAGATGACTAACGTAAAAAAACAAAAATTATTGTCACATTATATATTCAAATTGTTAATTAAGAAGTGAAGTTTTATATGTGACTTCAACATTTGTTTCTTTGAAATTTCCTTTTAAAAACACGTAATTCAAATCTCAGTTTGTACCAAATTTTAATAATAATAATACTTGCCCGAAGGTGGCATCAAAATAAAAACTGGTCAAAAATGAGGTTACGTGCCTTTCTGTTAATGAGGATGGCATTATCATAAACTTCAATAATGTTTTTCGGGGGTGCAATTTATAAACTCATATTAATATATTTCAAGCCAGTCCTCAGGGATTTTTTTTTGAAATATTAGGTTAGTCGTTCCTGGCAAAGAGGTAGACGATGTGCTTCAGCCGCCATTTTGATAAATAGTATTTTACGAATATCTCAAAAACGGTTAATGCTACGATAAAAATAATAAAGGCGTTTTTGTAGTCGTTTTTTGTGTAATGCACCAGGTCCTGGTATGCAAATTGGACTACTCTGGCATGCGTGGTTCCCTATTGTCTTGGTTTAAAAGCTATTTGGAAGGGAGAAAACAGATTGTAAAAATTGAAAATTTAGCTCTGGGGAGATTCTTGTCACCTCGGGAGTTCTTCAGGGCTCGCATCTTGCACCATGTTGTTTGCCAATGATCTCAAGTTATTTATGAGAATCTCAAATGAGAGTGATTGTACAGCTTTGCAGGGTGATCTGGATGGACTGGCTCTGTGGTGCGAGAGCAATTCTATAAAGTTAAACATATATAAGTGTAAAATTTTAACTATTTCTGAAAAACCTAATATCATTTTTGATAATTATGTTATCGGCAATGAACTGCTTCAAAGAGTTAATGTTATTAAGGATCTGGGGATTTTTGTAGATAGTCAACTTTGATTATCATATAAGTTTTATTAGAGCAAAGGCTCTAAAACTGTTGAGTTTTGTTATTTGAACATTGAGTAATTTCGATGACCTGAATTGTTTTAAATCTCTTTTTTGTGGTTTTGTACGATCAGGTTTGGAGTATGCTTGTTCATTTTGGTGCCCAAAATATAATATTTATAATGATAGTCTAGAAAGAGTCCAAAAAAGTTTTTATGATTTGTCAATTTTAAATTAGGGATCAGAGCTGAAGATATTGATTATGCTAGTTTGTATAAATTGCTGAAATTGCCTACCTTGAAGACTAGAAGATTACAATATGTTACTTTGTTTAAAATAGCCAACGGACTTATTGATAGCCCAGAACTTTTGCAGTTAGTAAATTTTCATATTCCTAACCGTCTTACATGCCAAAAAACTTTATTTAATCTAGAATTTCATCGAACTAACTATGGATGAATAGTCCTATTTCTAGATTGTGCAGAGCTACCAATGCTTTCTGCAATGACTTGGACTTTTTTGGGATAAGTTTTCCGGTCTTCAAAAAGAGGTTGGCAATTAAAACCATTTAAAACTGATTAGACTTATATATATATATATATATATATATATATATATATATATATATATATATATATATATATATATATACTGGGACAATCAGTCATTAAATTGTTATATCGGGCTGGATGATGCACATTTGTTTTATTTATGTAAAAAAATAAATTATTATTATTAAAATGCAAAGGAGGTGTCGTCGCCAGCATCTGTCGTTTTCGAGATATTCATAAATTACTATCTATTAATATAGAGGCTTAAAGCACAACTCCTCTAGCTTTACACTCAAAGCCGACTAGTAACTAATTACATCCAAAAATTTGCTTTAAGTATTTGCAGCATTTTGGACTCCAGTTTTTCGGCTTGCCGACTGACGTATAGGTAATTGGCAATGTAAATATGAGAGATACTATAAAAAACATCTATCTAATGGAAATAACCGACTATACGTTCATTATTTTTTATTTTTATATTACAAAAAAATGAGTTTTGTGACATTGGAACCTCATAGTGTCACCAAAATTATAATACATGAACATAATTATCATAAATGGATGATTGACGTGTTTGGGAACGACGCTCCGTCATATTTTAAAGTTAAATAGTGATCAAAACAGTTGCGATGGCGTCGTTAATCCATTTTAGATGGATCATGAAGTGGAAAGTCTTCAAATACAGCTAATCTTCATGTTTACAGGAAAATGGCCGTATTGTTTACGCTAAAATAGAAACTGGGATTCATAAACAAAATTTGAATCCATACCAGGGATGCTCATAGCTACTGTCTTTTGGGACTAAACAGGAGTAATTCATACAGGACAGTACAATAACAGCACTTACCACTGTTACTTTATTAATACAAATTACGTACCAAAAACATCTTGATTTCTGTTACATGAATGTCCTTCTTCTTCAATCCGCGAGTGCATAAAATAACCACTAATCATCCTATCCCTAGTAAATCTTAATTCTTTCAGCTGGATTACCCTCCGTAAAGTCCAGATTTAGCTCCGTCTGACTCCTTTTTATTCAAAAAATCTAAAAATTTACGTAACTCCATATCGAGGAAAAAATTACAATTTTTCGATGCTTAACGATAGTTCTAAACTTAAAAATTCGTTGAAAAATGTACTTTAGCCTTTAATTAACTGTTTTTATCATAATTTATGCGCACTCACGCCGTGATACGAGCTTTAAAATTTGAAAATTTATTGCATATATGGTATATTATGTTAAATTTAATTGGTAAAGAATAAGAAACGTTTAATATGCATTTAGAATTGCCTAAATAAAAATGTGGGACTAATTTAAAAAGTAGGTTTATTTAAAACACTTGCGTATGTCCATATTTGTTAAAGTTGACTAATATATGGTTTGGTGTAAATTAAAACGTTTTTTTTTTTTTGAAAATGCATTATTAATATGTTTGAGCTACAAGGGAGACTAGATTATTTAAGGAAAATGTCTTGCTAGTTATGATAAAAGCAAATCCATAGTTTACAGTGATGTAGTTATTCGAATTTTTCGGTGATTTTTTGTATACCCCTTAGTTTTGAATCCAATAATACGAACCCAAAGTTTTCTTGGCGTTCTCTCATACTTTTTCCAAAAATATTGCTCTCACATATATAAGTCCTACTTCTATCTTTAGATTTTACCACTACTAGTAAAATTCACTAACCCAACACAAAATTTAAACATTTTTTTTTTACAAAATTCGTAATAATAACTGTGGAAAAATGTGAGTTTTTCATAAAAACTAAGAAAAACTGTCGGTTTGTCGTTTAATTTTATTTTTAGACTTGTCATCCATTTTAACCAAAATATGTTTTTTAAAATGCGGTGTTGTCACGTTGACGTAAATTTTAAACTTCAGTGGCAAGGAAACTTTTATAGTTAAATTGCAATTTATTGTAATCACAAAATGTGGATGAACATGCAGAAGAATCGGGATACCAAACATACACAAATCGTTCGGTAAGCGTCGTCAGTCTAAGAACCAATATTAGACCTGAACTGGCATACATGTTGTTGGCCGGCAAAGACCACGAGGAGGCGGAAGAGCCTATGCTGGAATGATATATATATATATATATATATATATATATATATATATATATATATATATATATATATATATATATATATATATATATATATATATATATTTCTTTTATCTTTCCTATTTTTTCTACAAGCCATTTTTACCTACTATATTCTCGAGCAGGTTGTCTAAATCGGTTGAACCAGTGCAATTTTAAACATATGGCAACAGTGCGTGATAATTATCTAATGACCGAAGTTTATTCACTTTTCTTTAATCGACTCGGTTTTCGCTTAACAGAAAGGCGTGTACAACTTTAAGAAAAATATGCTATAGTTCAGAATGTTTAAATGTCTGAAAGTGGCAACTTATAAGGAGATAGATCGAAAAATTAACAAATCATTTAACGTTACTCTTGCCCTTTAAAATAGCTATTAAGCAGTCACCTAGATTTTTTCTTGCAAAGTTATGCTTATTTTAAGTATAGGTTAGTAGGTTTTTAGAGAACAATATCCTTTTTTGCAAATTTCTATCCGCCATTTTGAATCCATCATTTTAAAAATAAAAATTTCTATTTTTTGACATAATGTTTGTAGTCCAGCTACTCCGAAAACCCCCAAGTGATATTTTTTAGACGCTAATACCATTCTTTGTAAATTTTGATGCGTCATTTTGAATCCGCCATCATGGAAATGAAAATTTCAATTTTCCGACCATATTCGTACTCGGCGACCTCAAAATGTATACAGTAGAAAAATGTATGCCTCAAATGGTTAATATTAATGCTCATGACATTGCTGTGATATATTTCATAACGCCAATAACTGTTCAGTAGCTTATGTTCAAGGGTAAGAGTAGTAATTAAATAATACAACTAGAAAATAATACCAAAAAATTTTGCGCATGCTGTACATAACTTTAAAAGTAGCAAAAAACCCATTTTCGAGTAAATAACCAGAAATATCTCAAAATCCTAACGTGATAGGTACATTACGCAGCACATTACTTCGGAAATGACCCCCCAACTACTCAACAACAAAACCTTGTAGACCTATATAATTATTGTGCAAAAAAATATTTTTTATAAAATTCTAAGTTCGTCTTATTACAATTTAGAAGACATATTATTGTGTACATTCGAATATTTTAATATTAGATGATCTCTACATATGTTTCTATATGATCACCTTGTACATTGCACAGACAAAACCTATTAGATTATGTTTATATGCAAATTTCATCTTCAAAATGGTTTCATTTCATCTTATGTTCACATTAATTTTTATCTCGGCTATCATTTTATGCCGCGATGCTAAAATTCCTAGAGATAACGAACTAAGATTACAGTGTCGACTCAAATTGCTTATAAAAACTACCTCACATGACCGAGATTATCCCATTTTGTTTTACGAACTACCTTCTTCGCTAGAATTTAAAAATTGTATACTCAGCACAATTGGTCTAGTTCATCTCCATGGAAATTGATGTTATTAGAGGGCATTTATTATAAAAAAGTGTTTATACATATTTTAATTTACGAGGGTGATATGAAATTGTTAACTTAAAGATAAATTTTCGCTGCATGTTTTGACTGTACAACTGTTTTTACTTATACCAGCTAATCTAAAAAAGTATGAACCAACTAAATCAACGAAATGTAAATCCTAAATCAGACTGAACTTGCAATATTTTCCTTTTTCGATCGATGACTTTAAGTATTGGTGTTTTTCAGCACTAACGAACCTTAGTTAAAATTAGGTGTTTTGAGAACAAAATATCAGTATTTGTTTCCAAGAATCCATATCTTTGATCCATGAAACTGACATACGAAATTGCTATCCTTCAGTAAAGATTCTGGATATTAGTACATATTAAAAGCATCTCGTTTTTGCTGTAAGGAAATGCTCTTTAATAGGATGAAATTTTATCTTTGAAAAAGTACTTAAAAAGGAAATATTTTCTTTAAAATATGATTAGAATATACATATATTTATGTAATAAATCAAATTAGAGTGTAGTGTAGACATTATTTATAGGCATGTTTATTCATTCATCAGGAAACATAATTAAGGACACTTCACAAAATATATCTATTATTAAGTTTGTTTTAAGTACCTAAACATAATAAAGTAAAAGTGAACCGACTTAAATAACCATTATTTTTCTTAACAATTTCGCCTAAAGATAAGATTTAATGAAAACTGAATGCATTGGATTAAACTAGTTTTTACAATTTATTAAAATGTTAAATTTTATGTTGATATTATGTATGAGTTAATATTGTTAACTGCTAACTATATAGATACCTGTACTTATACAAAATTACATGATAGTGTAGTTTACTTTCTTCAAGGAGGTATTTATAAAAGTAATGAAGTTTTCTTGATCAATAGAGAGCTTCAGTTGGTTTTCTTAACACTATTTTATGGCGTAAAAGCGTGGATGTTAAACATAATTACACTAAAAACATGGAAGCTTTTGAGATATGATGTTATATAAAGCGCTTTCAAGAATAGGAAGAACAGTAAAAAGAAGAAGAGAAAGAGAAAAAAAGAAAGCCGTTAAATCAAGCAACTCCAAGATTCCACGCCTCTACGAACTGCCTAAAATACATAAAGAATGTACCTGTCCAATCGTCAGCGCAATAGACTTATCAACCTACAAAATAGGTAAATATTTGAAAACTCTGGACACTTTGTCCAAAGATTAAAAACCATCCAATTAGAGCCCGGAGACATATTGGTCAGTTTTGATGTAGAATCTCTGTACACAAATGTTCCTATAGATGATTCAGTTTCCATAATATCTGACATATTGCGAAACAACAACATGGACTCCACCCTATTAGAATTAATTAAATCATATCTAATTTCCACTTATTTTACTTTTAAAGGAACTTTCTACGAGCAGACTTCGGGAGCAGCCCTGGAATCTCCGCTATCGCCTGCAGTAGATAACAGCTTCATGGAAGCTTTCGAACACCTTGTCTTCCGCTGCTTTAAAACCTAAATTTTGGTGCATATATATTGATGATACGTTCGTAGTTTGGCCGTATGGCGCAGATAACCTCCATAATTTCCTGGATCATCTAAAGGAACAACATCCTAGCATAAAATTCACTATGGAAACTGAATCAAATGGTGCCCTTCCCTTTCTTGTAGTGCAAAGGAAAGAAAATGGCAAATTAGGACATTCTGTGTACAGAAAACCAACACATACAAATCGATATCTCACTGCAACGTCACACCATCATCCTTCTCAAAAACAATCCATCATAAACTCTTTGGTACATAGAGCACTTTCAATATGTGACGAACAATCACTGAAATCAGAAACAGAAAAACTGAGTAATGTTCTTAGAGGAAACGGATATTTCGTTCTATTAATAAATATAAAAACCCAACTCCTCAACAAAACGTCATAAATATATTTCCTATGGCCAGTATTGTCTTACCTTACATATACTGAACCACCGACAAGATTGCCAGATTGCCCCGAAAATCAAACATATGGACAATTTTCAACACATGTAAGAAAGTTGGACAATGTTTGAAGTCTCCAAAAGACGCAGTATCATTTCAAACAGAAGGCGTTGACAAGATACTGTTGTGTAAACTACACCTCACCGTCAATTCCCGTCACAATTTAAGTTCAAATATCAGAATCAAATATTATATAGTACGACAACGGGTGTCTGGGAAGGTGTCAGTCGAAACCCACTGAGGAGTCCTAAGGCTGGCACCGGGACAAAACACCCCAAATTTTTAGATTATTCGTTAATTCTCGCTAGGTACAGGGACCCTAGCGAAATACGAAACGGCATCCCTGGACATGGAAACGTGCACTTGTGGCGTCAAGTTGCATGGGTGCGTAGCCGCACCGAATCCGCGACGGGGTGTTAGTCCCCGCAGTTCTCAGGCCCCAATTAACAATCATACCTTCCTTGTAATCGGGATCCGGAGTACAAATCTCCGATTCCCAAGGAAGGTTGATTGTCTAGAGGCGGGGGTGTTGTGTAAACTACACCTCACCGTCAATTCCCGTCACAATTTAAGTTCAAATATCAGAATCAAATATTATATAGTACGACAACGGGTGTCTGGAAAGGTGTCAGTCGAAACCCATTGAGGAGTCTTAAAGCTGGCGCCGGGACGAAACACCCCAAATTTTTGGATTATTCGTTAATTCTCGCTAGGTACAGGGACCTTAGCAGAATACGAAAATACCTTGATTCTGTGGTAAAATGTATGTAGGTGAAACAGGACGCTCTATATCCACTAGGCTTTAGAAACATGAAAGATGTATAAAAAAAACAAACTGTACAACCTGCAGTAGCTGAACACCAGCATTGCTCAGGTCACACTTTAATGTAAAAGAAACTAAGGTGCTAGCATCAGTGCCTGGTTTCTTTAAATGTAAAATTAGAGAATCAATCGAAATTTGTAAATATCCAAATAAGATTAATAGAGATGCGGGTTACAGTCGACATAACACGTGGAAATCGATTGTAACGCTGGATCACGGTTCGCTGAGTATCAGTCGGGTATAAATACCGGCTGTTGCTCCTCGATAGTCATTCAGTGTTCTAATCTCGTGAAGTAAAGATCCCCGAAGATGCCCCGTGCAATCGTAGGCGAAACGTGGGATAATAATTCCAATTTGACATGGTCTAAATCCAAGAACTAAATGAGGCTCCCCGGTCTGCTTAGAAATTGATGCATTTGTACTGTACATTTTGTACAAAATGAATAAAATAGACGTAGTGTCTGACAAAAGAAAATCAAGTATTTATATAGATATAGGCGAGAAAGAAAATACGAATCAGCATTCAGCATAGCTAGCAGTAGGTAGAATGCAAAGAAGTAATAAAGAATAGAATAACGACTTTAACTAATCGTAATGAACACTTCAGGGAGTATCAGACAAACGATTCGAACTTTTTTCTTTCTACAAGTAATTCCTATCTCTGTGTAGAGGACGAGAAGAAGGAATATAACTGCTCTCCAGTTCCAAAAGAGGTAACGGTAAAAAAACGCATGATAATGCATGGATACAGATTTAAGGAATGACTAGTACAGAGACTGAGCAAAGCTTTTAGGTTGACTTCTCGAATTTTTCGTTGTACTCCTCCACATGTGAGTAAAACCACGAAAAAGTTAAACAGCGATGTGTTGCTTCAATGTTTTCACCTGGTCTTCCTATTTCCTTATTGTGATATACTTCTCTATTTTTTTCGATAATCACAGTTCTGATATGCTCTGGAAAAGGTACTATCCTATGCAGGCGCGGATCCAAGGAGGAGGGCGATCGCCCTCTCCCCCAAGAGCTTTGAGTTCAGGAAAATATACCCGATTTTGCCTCTTATACTATAGTTTATTCAAGAACTAGAGGGAGTAATAAATAATTTTTTACCCTTTTTTTTCTTCGCAAACTACCAGTGTTCTTTAGTCCAATGTCCTTGGCAAAATTTGTTTTGGCATAGAAACCGTTTTAGGCACATTCAGACTAAAACATAGCTTTTTTCTCTCAAAAAATTCGAAGTTATAATTTAAATACTTACAAAATACCCATCGTCAAAAATACAAGAAGTTAAAATATATAAAAAAATAAATTTGTCTATATAATATTAAAATTTTTTTGGGGCTATCGGTCATTTTATTATTAATTAAAAACATTTTTAGGATATTTGAAGTTTCAGTTTATTTATTTCTTAAACCATCTGCGGAATTAAAATTAAACACTAAAAAGGGATTCAATTTTTATATATTACAGAAAATTTAAGTAATAAATTGTGTTTAGGTTCAAAATCAGTGAAGCTATCTTCGCTCAAATTAATTATAATTGGTTCCTCTATCTCACCGATCATGAGATCGAGTTTTCACATTTTCTTATATTCTTTTATTATATGGATTTTTCCAAATCTTCTGCACTAACTTTATTCAAAAAAATCTTTCAAAAGTTCAGTTAAATTACTAATTTTGTAAATTGTGTTATTTCTAGCAACTCTACCTTTTACTTGAGAGAGATATTTCTTTCTCCAACGGACATTTTTCGGACGATCTATAAGAACAGATTTCCTATCTGGTTTTCCCCTTTTATTGCAGTTTACATATCTTCTTCCAACTAGGTTTTTCGTCTGCCTGTGATCGAATGTAGCTTGGGAGTACTAACAATTCCAGTCTTTTTTCTCTTTCAGTATTTTTTACATAGAAAATTTTCCAACTCCTGTCATTAATCTCAAATAATATATAAAAACAACCACAAACAAGTTAAATCACTAATGACACACTGTAAGGTGTACTATACTCACTGACAGAAATTAAATTGAACTATCAGAAATTTTATTGTTGCAGTAAATTTATAAAAAGCTTATAATACTTAAATTTACGGCAGTCATCAGTTACCTGCGGCACTGAAGCAGGTACGTTGGAAGTTTCGGTAACAGTTTTATTACTCACTCTAGTTCTTGAATAGAGTATAGAAATGTGTATGTTTGCGACCGCCCCTCCCCTTCCCAAGAGCTTTGAGTTCATGAAAATAGATCCGATTCTGCATTTTATATTAGGAATGTGTATGCTGCTGGCACCGAATTTTTTCGTCGTTTTCAATGTACACGTCGAAATCTTCATTAAAATGACATACAGCAGGCTTTTGACTTATGTTTGTACTCTCAACATCATATATCTTTACGCCGCAACTAAATCTAACAGTTTGATTATTCTCTCCTTCGCCATTTTCCTCTTCTCCACGAGCTAGAGGTATTTGGATAAAGATCCAAGAAGTAACCTTTACTTTTTTTAGCTACGTTTATATTTTGCCTATGTACTGCATACTGCTTCTTCTTTACTAAACATATTTTAGCCTTGTTTGGGATTTGATTAAGAAGGCATCTTCGAGATTTGGAGGCCCCCAGGACCAACAGTACGGGGCGAGTCGCCCCCTCTTCCCTTAGTTCGCCAGTGTATGTCCGTATTAGTCAGGTCGGAAACAAAATATAATTGAAAATTAAATAGAAACCGTCTAAATTCTTACAGTTAAAGTTTTTTTTTAGACTTTAAGTAAGTGAAGCATAAGTGTAAATTGTTTTTTTATTAGAAAATGACGACTTGAATGGCATTTCTTTTACTAAAAATAGAGTCCCTATTAGTTTGTATTAAACGCCCTAATTTAATACGTATTATTCAAGTTGTAAAACTTTCTTTTTGTAATGAAGTCACCCAAAATTTAACAGCATTCTTTTACAATTTCAAAATTGCGTTAAATTTGTTTAAGGGAGGATATTATAGATAGATATAATAACCACTAACAAGATGCTCAAGAAGAGAAGAAGATGAGGATGAAAGAGAGGAAGAAGGAAAAGAGGATCATCATTACAGTGGCCGAAGTGCATTAAATTAAAGGAGATTATGTGAAAAATGAAATTTTCTGTTGGAAAGATAAAAAATTAGTCCCTTGTATTTTGGTTATACGATATTCTTTTTTTTGTGTGTTATCCACTGCAACAACATTCGGAAAATCCGAGACTGCTATAATCGACCTGGCAACGTAACATGACGTATCTCTAAATATGGGATTTTTTCATTTATACATACATATGAATTAAAAAAAAACAATTCACTTATTAACAAGATTAGTTGCGCTAACTATACATCCATATGTCTGTATTAGTCATGTCTGAAACAAAATTTAATTGAAAATTTAATAGAAACCGTCTAAATTCTTAAAATTAAAGTTTATTTTTAGACTTTAAATAATTGAAGCGTAAGTGCAAGTGTAAATTGGTTTTTTATTAGAAAATTACGACCTGAATGGCACTTCTTTTGCTAAAAATAGACTCCTTATTAGTTTGTATTAAACGCCTGAATTTAATACCTATTATTCAAGTTGTAAAACTCTTTTTTTTTTGTAATAAAATCGCCCAAAAATTTAACAACATTCTATTACAATTTCAAAATTGCGTTAAATTTGTTTAAAAGAGGATAATACACTTTAGGCATGGTATTGTTAAGTTTTTTACTATAACTAGAGTAATTAAATTAAATTTAATTACAATTCAGGCAAAAAGTCTTTTGGGTTTAATAAAAATGGGTTATACTATGAAACGCCGCTCTTGAACTTTTTAATAGATTTTAAATTAAGAAAAAGAGGATCGTAACGAAAACTAAGAATGTGAAAAAATAGGCCATGCAATGTTCACGTCTGTTTGTTTATTTTTTGATCATCTCACACTAGAATTGAAACTTACAAGGCTGACAAGTTTAGTTCTAATACAAATAAAGCGGAAAATGATATTTGTAACATGTATTCCGAAATAACTTCTATATATACGGTATGGAAAATTTTAAATATTTCTAAAAGGAAGAATTTATTCCAAATACATTTGAATATGTCTCCTTTGGCTTATTTTTTTACAGTTTTTCTATGTTATACAGGATGTATAAAAAACGCTGGCTAAATATCAGAGTATATTTTTTTAATAGTAACCGTAAATCTTTTCTACAGATACACCTACCTGGATAAATTAGTTTTTGAAATATCTACGTTTGAATTTGGACTTTGAAATTTGTCAGTTTTGGCTGAATGAATGTATCAAAGCCAGGAATTAATTTAAAAGTTCAAAACTCCAATTGATGTTACTTCAAAAAAGAATATATATATATATATATATATATATATATATATATATATATATATATATATATATATATATAAGTAAAATGCGAACAGTAAATGCAAACTTCGCTCCATCATATCTTTCCGGTGTTAAAGGTTGCACAGTTTGAATAAATATCTCATTCCACTAACATCTGCCTGTATTATCATACCGAGAAGAAAGTCAAAACTTACCCTCCCCGTATAGTGAACGACAGAAGTACATGTTTCGTCTCTTACTAGGCTCGTCAGAGTACCGACATGCACCTGTTTGTGCACAGGACAGATCGGAAGGAAGTATGCAATACTAAAGGCGGCTGCGCCGACCTCCCGCCGGATGGTATATATATGTTTATGCGGCTTTCACGGATTCCTCCATGTGAGATGCAATAGCAGTGGATATATCCACATTATGCTGAAATCACATTCAGCCAACTACCATATGCAATTCGGTGTGTAAGTGAAGTAAAATGCGAACAGTAAATGCAACTTCACTTACATACCGAGTTGCATATAGTTGTACGTTGGCTGAATGTGATTTCAGCACTACAACAGCATAATGTGGATATATTCACTGCTATTGCATCTCACACGGAGGAATCCGTGAAAGCCGTATAAACATATATCTGCTATCGGGCGTGAGGTTGGCGAAGCCGCGTTCAGTGTTGCATACTTTCTTCCGATCTGTCCTGTGCACAAACAGGTGCATGTCGGTACCCTGATGAATCTAATAAGAGACGAAACATGTACTTCAGCCGGTCTCTGTAAGCGGACGATAAGTTATGAGTTTTTTCTCAGTATGATGATACCGGTAGTACCGATGGTGGCGGATTGAGATAAATTGTGTTTTATCGCAATTTCTTCAAACTGTACAACCTCTAACACGGGAAGGATATGGAGAGAAGTTTGCATTTACTGTTTTACTTCAGAGTTGCATATAGTTGTCCGTTGGCTGAATGTGATTTCAGCACTACAACAGCATAATGTGGATATATCTATTGCTATTGCATCTCACACGGAGGGATCCGTGAAAGCCGCTATATATATATATATATATATATATATATATATATATATATATATATATATATATATTTGACTTTAGCATCAATTTCTGCGTCAATCGAGATGGAAATTCCCCCCCAAAAAAAATAGTAGTCACGTGATTGGTATTATCTGTCAAATTTTATTATTTTTTTCAATAAAAAATCAAAAGTGGGGTTATATCTTAAAATATCAAAAAAAGTTATTAGAGAAAGTTTTTCTAAAAACAATTTTTAGCCCATATGCAAAATTGCAGCTGAAGAAGATAATTTACATTTTTTGCCCATTTTTTGTAATTTGCACCACTGTTGCAAAATAAGACTCGTCGCAACCTATATAAAACTTCCTAGTTTTGACAATGCTTCATCCCAGACATATTTTGTTTAAAGTATCGCCATATTAAATGTGTGTTTTTCTATAAAATCCAAATAAGGCTATTAAAATTCGGTCACATGTGATGCAAAGTTTATTTATTTTTGACCCTGTATAAGGTAAATATTATTGCCCAAAAGGACTTTCTAGGAAAAGTAAAGCAGCTGCTTATATAATCCAATAAACAAGAAATAAAAATGACATAGTTCGGCACTTAAAACAAAATAGTTCCTTGTTTTTTGGATTCTTGTTCCACTGGATCTGTTTAGCATCAAAGACCATTTGCTACACTACAATACTAATTGTTTGCATGACTCATTGTCTCAACCCTCTAAAGTAATTCTGGCTCTTTTATTTCTGTATACACATTGGTGCTAATTATATTTAAATATATGGAAAAATTGTAATGAAAATAGAAAAGCTTCGACTGCATGTTATTGTAGAAAATGGGTTATTTAGATTTACAATAAACATATTAGTATTGTAATAAATCAATCAGGAAAGCGTTTTCTATTGAACTGTCGCCACTGCAATAAATACTTTTGTCAATAGGTCATTAAAAAATTATTTGGCGTTTCGTTTTTATTAGGAAAAATTAGGTCACCTTGTTTATTCTAAGGTTAAAGACATATTTTCTATAATTTCTATTATTATATGACTAGACGGTACTTTTTCAGACGATCTGTCAACTATATCAGTATTTATTTTTATATGGATTGCTGTCTGAAAGTGTATTGGTACATTATTAATTCTTTATGCGCCTATAGAGAGATAATCAGGACAAGCTTATTGAAAGTGTCATAGATAACTTTAATGTTATTATTGTATGATGTTTTGAAGTGCTGCTTTGTAACGACCTTTTTAGTTGCACAGGCCTACATACATATTATTATCATTTGTTAGGGATTGATGTAGGTAATGTAAATATAGTAACAACTTTTAATTTTGATAATGTCTGATGCGAAAAATAATATTAACAAACAATTTTCAATTAGATATATTATATTTTTAGCTCTTAAAACATGTTTATCTTAGCATGGGCGAATGTAGAAAGAATGTCAGGGGGTATATAGATGAGCGGCGAACTTCAAAAAGTCATTTGGTTTTCGAGGAACCCATAGCTTTTTGGCAACCGACCAAATTTGGTACCAAAATGTTTATAGTAGAAATCTGCTAAATTTCGAAGATTCATTCAAAAATTTTTCAAGAATCCTCCATTTTGTTTGTAATCAATATTAAGCGTTCGGATAAGCCTCATTTTTTTCGGAATCGCCCATAATTATTTGTGTCAAAATTTTAAATCGAAATATTTAAACCGAGCCAAGAAATTGCGAGGTAAATTTAAAATTCCATTATATTTGAAAAAGGACAATAAGAAAAAAATGAATAATACTCCATGGAAAATAGATTTTCGTCAGTAACAAAAACGTGACATTGGTTTCTGTGCTGAAATGGGTTCATTGCGGTATCCTATAACATATATCTCGATGGTAACTCGGAAAGATCTGTGCAAAAAAAAAATGGCGGACCAAAAATGGTCACGATTTTCGGTTTTTTTAGTTTATCTCGAAAAGTAAAAGTTGTATGTTGAAAATGTTTTAAACAAAAGTTGTAGAAAATTAAAAAACCTATCGATTCGTATAATATAAATTATAGGTGGCGCCACTAGTTATAGAGATATTTTTTTTTCGACAAATTTACGGTGTTTGTTTTTTTTTTTAAATACATTTATTAACAAATTACCGATTTAAAATTTAACATAAATATAGATATTATTTATCATTCTAAAAAAAAAGTCAAACCCGGAATCTGTGAGTTTTTTATTTTCCGAGAAATTCGATGTCAAAGTTGAAACTTCAACCCCAATTTTCCGCTTTCCTAATTAAGATACAATGCTCAATTTTAATGGAAATTGTTTGTATTGTTTTATATTTTGAAGATCTATTAGAAAAAAATTGTAATCGTGGGTCGAGAAATTTTGCAAAAACCAATTTTTGCGTCAAAAAAATTGCGATAACTTTTCACTGGATGGAGATAAAATTTTTTTAATGCGTGCATTGGATTTAGATGTATCATTTCCGATCTCAAAAAAAAATAATTTTGGGTGAAAAAATGTTTTTTTTTTCAAAAATTCATAATGGCGTGGCAAATGAATATTAAGGGCTCAAATTTGCAGAAGATACTTTTTAATACTTGTACTTTACCTGTGAATTTTTGGATCCAAGAAATACACTTCCATACGATCTGTGAACCTTCGAAAGTTGGGCTGAATCTAATCGAAAATAGCTGCTGCAGGCCGCTGTCGGCTGATTGCCGTAGCATCACAAGTAATATTTATAATATTGATGTTGTTTTATTAATTTATATGATAGTGAGAATTTGTTTAGTCATATTAATTATTAATTTGTTTATTAACAAAATTTTGACAAAAGATTATAGAGAAAATTATACAAATATTCAACTATATATTACATATTATACGGTTTTTTTTCCTTTATATTATTAATATCTAACAGTTTATTAACAAAATTTTTACAAAGAATTATAGAGAAAATCATACAGGTATTAATTATATATTACATATTTTATTGTTTTTTCCTTTATATTATTATTACCTTATTATTAAGTTTATTAACAAAATTATTTACGAAAATTTCTATAAGTAAATCATATAAAAATATAATAATAATATATAATACGTCATATAAATATTTAATAATACATTAAAATTACGTGCGAAAATCATACAAATACAATATATCAATTATACATTCATCTTTATTTTTTTTTGTTAGTTTTTTTAATAAATTATTAATGTATTATTAAATATTTATATTATTTGCACAGTATAATATGTAAGATATAATTGAATATTTATATAATTTTCTCTATAATTTTTTTGTAAAAATTTTGTTAATAAACATATTAATAATTAATATGACTAAACAAATTGTTACTATTATATAAATTAATAAAACAACATCAATATTATAAATATTACTTGTGATGCATAAGTTTCTTTGAAGCGCCAAGTTCACAGATCGTATGGAAGTGTATTTCTTGGATCCAAAAAATTTACTAGTAAAGTACAAGTATTAATAAAAAGCATCTTCTGCAAATTTCAGCCGTTAATATACATTTGCCACGCCATTATGAATTAAAAAAAAAACGTTTTTTCATCCAAAATTAATTTTTTTTTGAGATCGGAAATGATACATCTAAATTCAATGCTCGCATTAAATAATTTTATCTCCATCCGGTGAAAAATTATCGCAAATTTTTTTGGTGCAAAAATTGGTTTTTGCAAAATTTCTCGGCCCACGATTGCAATTTTTTTTAATAGATCTTCAAAATATAAAACAATACAAACAATTTCCATTAAAATTGAACATTGTATCTTAATTAGAAAAGCGAAAAATTGAGGTTGAATTTTCAACTTTGACATCGAATTTCTCGGAAAATAAAAAACTCACAGATTCCGAATTTGACGTACTCTTTTAGAATGATAAAACCTATATTTATATTAAATTTTCAATCGGTAATTTGTAAATAAATGTATTTTTTCTTTAAAAAAAAACAAAAACCGTAAATTTTGTCGAAAAAAAATATATCTCGATAACTAGTGGCGCCACCTATAACTAATAATATATGAATCGATAGGTTTTTGATTCTCTACAATTTTTGTTTGAAACATTTTCCGACAGAACTTTTACTTTTCGAGATAAACTCAAAAAATAGAAAATCGTGACCATTTCTGGTCCGCCATTTTTCTTACATAGGTCTTTCAGGGTTCCCATCAAGATATGTTTTATAGGATGCCGAAATGAACATATTCCAGCAAAAAAAAAACAATATTACATTTTTGTTAACAAAACAGCTATTTTTTTTTATCTAATTTCCATGGAGTATAATGAAAAGTTTCAATGGTAATAATAATAAACAGTTTGCCATTATGATAAAAGAAATATAAATAAATTCACTATAGTTATAAATGTTCTTAAAATGGTCTATTTACAAATCTCCATCAATTTTCCTGACCCACTGACCGCCTAAGGTGCATAACCATGAATGGTTTTGCGAACACACATTTTTTCGATATGGTTAACACAACAAATATTTTATTCTACAATGTGAACCAGGCATAAGAACCTCTAAAAACTGTAAAAAGGTATATTCCTCGCAATTGTACTAAAATAAAGGTTAAAAAATAGACTAAATAAATAGAAGTCGAACAGTGACGATGATACCCAATTAAGTCGCAGGCAACAGAGATCAGGCGCTTTTTGGGTTAAAGCCGGACAAAGTACCAATCGTTTTATTCTTTAAAGATAGAGAACAGCGCTGTTTCGACCTAGTATGAGACTTATTAGGCCATTGCGTTCACTACAATCATCTCACAACTGTGCCCTGAAAACTGATTTTAAAATTAAAAAACAGTAAACCAGACACAAGAGCGACGTTTCGACGGATCACTTGATAATGCAAGAACAACAAAAGCCACTAATGTTGTATAAAGCCGCCATGTGATAGCGCGATGGTAAATGAAAAAAGAAATATATCAAAACTCGATACACGAAACATGCTACCCATAACTTTATATTTTATTTTAAGCCGATAACTTTATATATTGCATTTTAAAATTACACTGATGAAAACTTATCTTTATATATTTTTTGGCTTAAAAATACGCAGCAGCTCTCATGGGGAGATCGTTAGTGCAGCACCTTGCTTGAACTGCGGAATTCGTAGAAAGTTTGGTCGCCGGTGCCGAATAATACGACTTCTGTCCTTTGAGTATCATGTTTCGTGTATTGCGTTATTGAGTCATTCGTCGAGATGTCGCAATTGTGTCTTGTTTACTGTTTTTTCATTTTAGAGTCAGTTTATAGGGCACAATTGCGAGATGATGTTTTATATCGAACGCAATGGCCTAATGAGTCCCATTCTAGGACGAAACAGCGCTATTTTTCGTACCCGGAACTTCTCCATTGTCTTGGAGTTCTCCGAACCTTTTTACACGAAAGTAATGTTTAATAATCCGAACATCCGATTATCCGGATGCATTCGTCACTGCTCTAATTACCGATTTAAAAAAAGTTTTGACCGCGCAACGAGGCACGTTACGACGAGTAGTGTTGTCTCTTAAAAACAAACTGAAGATAATTGAGAGTATAAAAAATGGTGATTCTGGCAGTAAGTTGCCGCAAATATATGGTGTAGGAACTTTTACGATATCAGACATTAAAAAGGATTCTGAGTCCATAATGAAATTTACCTGCGCGCTTGAGAAAGAAGATGGAAGCTCGCAACGTAAAGTCATGAACAAATCTCAAAATGAAATTCTGCAGAACGCAGTTTTTACTTTCTTCTTACAAAAGAGAGCATGCGCCCAGCCCATATCTGGACCTCTTTTATGTGAAAAAGCATTGGATTTTAATCAAAAGCTGGGTGGTAATCAAGGCGAGCCGTGGATAGTTAGTAAGATTCAAATTTAGATTCGAGAACTGGAGATTCAAGGAGAAAAACTGTCTGCTAATGTTGCTTCAGCCGACTCTTTTGTAGACGAATTAAAAGCATTTCTAGAAGAAAAAGATTAGATTTTGTATACAATGCGGACGAAACAGGTCTTAATTGGAAAGCTTTACCAAGTAGATCATTAGCATCGCGTCGTGAAAATGTAGCACCGAGGCACAAAGTGAGTAAGGACAGAATTAGTTATGGTTTGTGCGAACGCTAAAGAAACACATCGATTGCCACTGCTACTTATTGTTAAATCAAAAAATCCGCGCTGTTTCAAAAATATTAAAATCCCCTTAACTTACGCTAACCAATAAAAAGCGTGGATGAAAACAGATATTTTTCTTACTTGGTATGAAAATACATTTATTCCTGAGGTGAAGAAATTTGAAAAGGACGTGGGAAAAGAGGGCGATGTATTATTGTTGTTAGATAATACGCCAACGCACCCTTCCGTTGAAACACTAAGTCGAGAAAATGGAAAGTTTACAGTTCAATTTTTGTTCCCTAACGTAACATCGATATTGCAACCTAATGACCAAAGCGTCATTGAAACTTAAAGCGTTTATACAGAAAGCAGCTACTGCGTCGTCTTTTGTCCATCTAATTCTTCAATTAAACCGCAGACGATTGTTTCAAAGAAAAAACAGAAGCAATGAAAATTCTTAACATTGGTGAAGGGTGCGATGAAGAGAATATCAAGGAGTGGCTGAACTGCGATGGTGAAGACCCTGGATTCCAAATATTAACTGATGAAGAAGAGACTGAAACTGGGGATGTATGTTAAGTACCATCTCACGCAGAAGCTTTTGAAGCTCTAGATGTTGCATTTAAGTGGTTTGAAATACAAAACGAATCGGATCCCTTACAGTTGTTACAAGTGATGCGCATCAGAGACTTGGCTGCAATGAAAAGGTGTGATTCATTACATCAAAGATCAATAACAAGTTATTTCCAATCAAAATTTTAAATTACATAGTATGTAATTCATTATCGTTATAGCTCGTAATTTTTTTATATCGTATTGCCTAAACGACGTTTGTAAAACCCATTACATAATAAAAATTGATTAAAATTTGAATATTTTTTGATTTTACTCTGAAATCGATTATACGGAATACTCCTGGTTTTATTTGATCCATATAATCGGGATATATATATATATATATATATATATATATATATATATATATATATATATATATATATATATATATATATATATATATATATGTTTATGCGGCTTTCACGGATCCCTCCGTGTGAGATGCAGTAGTAGTGGATATATCCACATTATGCCGTTGTAGTGCTGAAATCACATTCAGCAAACATACAACTATATGCAGCTCCGTATATGAATGAAGTAAAATGCGAACAGTAAATACAAACTTCGTTCCAACCATATCCTTTCCGTGTTAGAGGTTGCACAGTTGGAACAAATTGCTAAGGAACACAATTTATCCTCTTCCACCACCATCGAGATGATGGCCTACCTATACCACCATACCGAGAAGAAAGTCAAAACTTACTCGACGAAACATGTACCTCTGCCGTATCACTGTGGCGGGGAGGGTAAGTTTTGACTTTCTTCTCGATATGGTGATACAGGTAGGCCATCATCTCAATGGTGATGGAATAGGATAAATTGTGTTCCAACTGTGCAACCTCTAACACGGAAAGGATATGGTTGGAACGAAGTTTGCATTTACTGTTTCGCATTTTACTTCATTCATACGCGGAGCTGCATATAGTTGTACGTTTGCTGAATGTGATTTCAGCACTACAACGGCATAATGTGGATATATCCACTGCTATTGCATCTCACACGGAGGAATCCGTAAAAGCCGCAAAAACATATATACGTCATCCGGCGGGAAGTCGGCGAACCCGCTCAGTATTTGCATGCTTCCTTCCGATCTGTCCTTTGCACAGCCAGGTGCATGTCGGTACCCTGATGAGTCTAGTAGAGACGAAACATGTACCTCTGCCGTATCACTGTGGCGGGGAGGGTAAGTTTTGACTTTCTTCTCGGTATGGTGGTACAGGTAGGCCATCATCTTGATGGTGGTGGAATAGGATAAATAGTGTTTTATAACAATTTATTCTAACTGTGCAACCTCTAACACAGAAGGGATATGATGGAGAGAAGTTTGTATTTACAGTTCGCATTTTACTTCATATATATATATATATATATATATATATATATATATATATATATAGCTTATGTAATTTATATATATATATATATATATATATATATATATATATATATATATATATATATATATATATATATATAGCTTATGTAATTTAACTGGGGGTTAAATTAGATCTTAATCAAAAGTTGCGCATATTGCAAAACAAGTATCTAAAACCATTATTTATATATTCAGCTCTGCCCTTTACCTTCTTTTGTTTTTAAAAACGCGGTGGTTTGTATTGTACAATTAAACTAAAAGGAACAAGAGTGCCTCTATCTAATTTTCTTTCTAATGTAAGAAAGCGGTGAATTTTATTCTGGAAACCCTTTTTAAAGGTACTAAATTTGAGAATATATTGTTGCTAAATCTGATACATTTATATTAAAATAAACATCAGTGTTTTTAGCTTCTTTTGTTTTTCTTAAACGAATAAGATGATGAATTTTATTTTTATAAACGTACTTAACTAGAATGTATTGTAGTTAGATCTAGTACAATTATACTACAAGGAACAACGCTGGTCACAAGTCACTCTAGACCTTTTGTGTATTTTTTTCTTTTTATAGCAAACTGGTGTACTAACGGTGCACCTTGCCAAGACATCTTCCGCTATGATATTTCCTACGTGACTCTTTTTTATGTTTCGGAAATAGAATATAAGCTAGAAACCTAAAGATACACTTTAAACAAGTAAAAAAAGTTTTTTTGATGGATCGGTGCCACTTGCGTGCTGGCTCGTCTGATTTACTGATTTAAGAGATTAGTTTAATGGCTCTTATTTATTTGCTTTTATTATGTTTCGTCTCTTTTTACTTTCTTGTTTATTTGTAACAGGCTTGTATTTATATAAATAAAGTTTGGGGAAAAATGGTCAAATATTTTACCTCTGGGTGCGTTGCTTACTCAGTTTTAAATTTTGAAATAAGGGTTTGCGATGTATTTTTTCAGAGCTTTTCGATGGGGTAGTCAGACTTTTCAAAATTCGGTATTTTACACGTATTCAATGTTCATCTCTTTAGTTCTCCAAAGTAATAAAAAATTTCATTCTGGAAGTGTTCCAATCGCTGTAAAAAAACTTCATCTTACGATCTGGATTATCAAAAGAAATATATTAAGAATGTCGTTTTCGAAATATAAAACGTTTTGTATTTTTTCAAGCAAACAACACCGAATTTTCAAAAATCCGACTGCACCTTTGAAAAAGTGAGAAAAAATACTGTTACGGTTTTAATTTTCCTGTCTAATTTCCTATCTAAAATAGTAATTTTTACGCTTACCTCCTTCATCATTTATGTGTTTTTTTTTTGTTTTGGGAACATATTTACAAATGAAAGAAAACATTGGCAGTATATCTTGTTAATTAGAATTTGGTTCACAATTATGCTATTATAATCCATAGTAATTGTTCGATAGTCCTTATTGCTGTTTTGTTTAGTTCGTAAGGCTTCTCTCCTTTGTACCTAAAATATAGAAAGGTATTAGTCTTGTACAGAGTGGCTCGGTATGGAATATTTAGTTAGAAATTCTTAATTTAAATTGTATTTTGTGGTTATTGTTACCTTCATCGAGAGATCTCGAGTGAGCAGATAATCATTTGGCTACAAGATCGATAGATTTCTGAGTGGAAGCTCTTTGGATCCTGTTGGATCTTCTATGTCTTCTAGGCAGTTTAATTTTCCCATTGTATCAGTTATCGTGCGACTATGAAAGATTCTATTAAGCTGAAAACGGAAAAACTACCTTAGTGTCAAATAAAAAAAATAAATTTAAGGTTAAAATCTACTCGACATTTCTTGCGAGACAGTTTTACTTCCACAAAGCCTTCTTTATTGCTATAAATTTTTGAACGTACCACAATTGTCCTAGTTACTTGCTAATAAAATTTCTTATAATAATTTTAAAATTTCATATTTTTATTTTTCATTGTTTTGAGGACTTGTCAGTTGTCAGTCGATATACAGATTCCTGTATCTTTTCCCGTCGTTTCTTTGGACGTTTTTCTGGGGACAAGAAAAAAATCTTAGAGTGATAAGTACTTTCCTTGCAGAGTTGCATCGGAAAGGTCACTTGGTAATTTTGCTAGTTTTGAATTGAAAGATTCGGGTCCTGGACCAAATTTATAGTAACTGTGTTGTTAAAAGCTGTGTGCTGATTTGGTTTGGCCAGTTCGGGAGATAAACCCGACATCAAATTTTTCTATTTTTTTCTGTTCCACCACAAAAAGGCCACATACCATCACTGGCCTTTTTTTTCCTGTTATTCTCTTGCTTTCCTTTTGTCGTTTCTGCCCCTATTGCCCTCATTTGGATCATCATCGGGGCCTTCTTGCTGATATCTCTACGGCACCTGCCTTGCATGCTGTACATACCACCACACCGAGTGATCCAGAGCCTCAACATCAGGACATCAAGAAGCCGCCGAAGGTTTTATGTGTTTGTGTCGTTTCAAGGAATTATAGACTTTTAACCTGCATAAATTTTGTCTTCGGTGAAACCTATAAGTTTAAAGACGTTATGACGTTTTATTTTCTTTTGTATATATAATTATTAAATAATCAGTGTACCTACCTCTTTAAAAACTATTGTGTTTCCTCATATGGTACAACTTATTGAACCGTGCAATCATATGCAGTTGATATCTCCACGTATGTAAGGGGCACATCTGTAAACTCCAGTAAACAGGCCTATTTACACGGCTAGAGTGCACTCAATATTATCACTGTATACATATATTTATTATTTACCATAAATCACTTTTCATAGTTAGTATCACGGCCAAAAATAATGAATTAGAGTATAGTTATTTTTATTAAATTTATCTTTGAAAGTGTTAATTGTCAAAAATCACCTGCTTAAACAGCTGGCTGTCACAGGCTTATTCTTTTGACCAGAGAAGCGCTGGGCCACGCTTGGCTGAATTTACACCGGGAAACGTAAAATAGATACTTGTTTTTGGAATTTTTTTTGGGTGTTTTCTTAGCGTTAAAGTAGATTTCCTGTTTTGTTTTTAGATCGGCCTCTGCCTTAACCTTTGGGGCACTAAAACAGGTGGCGCATTTTACCTAGACCACTCTCCGTTCCCTCGGGAACTAGCCGGCTGAGCCCTAAAAGGTAGAGACTATTACAGAGCCACCTGATTAAATAAAAAAAATAAAGTAGACTCAAGTCATACATCAAAAAGTCTTTATTTATCTAACAAGACGTAAACTTATTAATTGACAACAACACATTTTCTTTCATTCTTCCAACTACAACGAGCCCTCTTTAATTTTTTTTTCTTACAAATTTGACACCTCTTCTCCTAACGATTATTTTTTTTCCATAACAATACATGGAGAACATTTATTGCAAAGTTTGCTTCGATTCATTATGGCTCAAAACGTTCAATTTATAAACCCTATAAATCTATATAGAACAGTTTTTGAGGTATTTTAATAAACTTGTATCTTAACCGTACAACGTGGAGTAAAATAACTTTAACTCTCCTTTTTTCTAAGAATATCAGATCAGAGTTGTTTTTGATTACCCTATCAATTTTTAAATGTCAATTATCATGATTTAATAAGGAAGTTATTATTTTGGACAGAAATAACCAGGTTCTTGTTCAATTATGCTAAATAATCCGCGACATAGTGATGAAAAAACCGGTCAAAACCATTTTTGAAGGATAATATTGTAAACGATTGCATTTTTTAACACCTTGCGCTACTAATGAGACTATTGGGCGCCAAATTTAAATTTAATAATAGAGTTTATATATACTTACCCTATGTTTACTACTATTACCTTACCTGAGGCTGTTCAAATATGCAATAACAAGTTAAATTGGCACAATCCTTAATCTACGATTAAGAAATGACAGTTTAAGAGGCCTATAAAATTATAATTATCGGTATTTATTATTTTTTCCATTTACTTGTTCGAATTTGAACTTGGATTTCTCGGTCAGCGTAAATCCGTTCTTCACGGTGTCCTTATTTGTTGTTTGTTAAATGGCGGTGAATTTGTTATAAGAAAAGGTACAAGGTGTTTGCAAATTTTTGGTAGTTTCAGTCCATTTCCATTTAAAATCTAGATTGTTTCAAGATTGAACATACAACGCTGTAAAACAACAGTAAAAGTTGTTTGTGGTTGGTGGGGGAGGGATTTTTGGATGTTTGATAAACAGAAAATTTTTTTATTTAGTTTTGGTCTCAGTTTTTTTTGTCTGTAGTGACTTCTTTGAGTATTTTTTGTTTCTAATTAATATCAACAAAAAGAGGATTTGAAAACTAGTTTTTATTGGGGAATATTTTTCAGTATTATTGACATATTAAAAATAACGTAATAATGTAGGAAACCAGAAATTCATGCAATTAACTTATAATAGTTCAAATAATGCAATTAGAAAAGGATAGCATATACTTGGTGTGGGTGTCAAGAAATAAAAGAATTCGCGCTATTTATTAGGATCTTTCCAAATATAAATTAAAATATTATCGTGTTAATCAGCAAGCACACGACGGACCCTAGTTCTGACGATATAATAATTTGTACTCGTTATATATTTTAAGTTAAACTAGATTTTTAATGGTCTTACATTTTTTTGACCTTATTACATAAAACTACATATTTTTAAATTTTGTTTCAAGTATACCGGGTGTCAACGAATCTATTAGACAAGTCATAATTTCTAGAGTATTGTGTGTATCAAAATGAGAATTGGTACAGGTAAATGGTATGTGAAGGGGAGAGTTTTCGCATATTTTCCACTTTTCGGCCACTTCCGGTTTCACCGGAAATGGCCCCGGTTTTGAATTCTTAAATAGAATACCCTGTATATTTTAACATTTTTGGATTTCTGAGACAATTCTAGATCAGAATGTGACATTTTAAAAACTTTTTACGTCTACTTCATCTAGGTGGCCATGATCGGACGCAAACTAATCTAAGGGCCTTAGGTGATGTCAAAAAAATACAATCACAAAGTTTTAGCTACTAGTATGAAAGACAGGAATAAGACAAGTTGACAAAATTACGTTTTCATTTCTAACTATTAATTTTCAAATGGCGACCCCATTTTGACAACTACTTTTCGAAAAAAGCAATCTTTGACGAATCTAACGGTACTAATTTATTTGCGATTGGATTAGACATAAGAACAGAAATTAAATATTATTAAGCAAAATACTGGATAATTTATTTACTTATGACAAGTGCGCCATGGACAGCCATGATGCATAATAATTTGCAACTGTTTTTATCAAGTCTTCTTTGGAAAACAAAGCACTCACTTAAGTAGATAATGACAGTGACATACGCTCTAAGAACTCTAAACTTAACGAAAATTAAGAAACTTTTACGTCTGTTCTTAGAGCGTATGTCACTGTCATTATCTACTTAAGTGAGTGCTTTGTTTTCCAAAGAAGATTTGATAAAAACAGTTGCAAATTATTATGCATCATGGCTGTCCATGACGCACTTGTCATAAGTAAATAAATTATCCAGTATTTTGTTTAATAATATTTAATTTTTGTTCTTATGTCTAATCCAATCGCAAATAAATTAGTACCGTTAGATTCGTCAAAGAATGCTTTTTTCGAAAAGTAGTTGTCAAAATGGGGTCGCCATTTGAAAATTATTAGTTAGAAATGAAAACGTAATTTTGTCAAGTTTTCTTATTCCTGTCTTTCATACTAGTAACTAAAACTTTGCGATTGTATTTTTTTGACATCACCTAAGGCCCTTAGATTAGTTTGCGCCCGATCATGGCCACCTAGATGCAATTTTAAAAGTGGCTCTAAAAAAATGAAGTAGACGTAAAAAGTTTTTAAGATGTCACATTCTGATCTAGAATTGTCTCAGAAATCCAAAAATGTTAAAATATACAGGGTGTTCCATTTAAAAATTCAAAACCGGGGTCATTTCCGGTGAAACCGGAAGTGGCCGGAAAGTGGAAAATATGCGAAAACTCTCACCTTCACATACCATTTACCTGTAAAAAATTCTCATTTTGATACACATAATACTCTAGAAATTATGACTTATCTAATAGATTCGTTGACACCCGGTATAGCTTTTATTTAGGGTCAGTGTAAAATACCTGAAGCATTTTTTTAAATAAAAATGTTTACATATTATTTTTCATTTATATTTATAATAAATTTAACAACATAAAAGTGACAAGTAGAAACATCTGGAGATGTATAAAAAAAACTATTTACTCCAAGAAAATGCAAATAAATTTGGACTTTTATATCATCTCTCTCACCGTTTATGAGGAGACTTTCTTACATATTTATTCTCCCAAGCAAAACAGGATAACAAATTTTTATTCAAATGCATACTTAATTAACTTTTTAAGTTTTGTGTCGATTTTGATCATTTGTTGTCAAGTTGTAGGCACTTCTATCGTGATCATTATCTTATACTGAATTTGCAAAAAGCTTTAATGGATTTGGTGTTATTCAGGATAAACCAAAAATTGCATTTTGTCCCAATTTTCTGGAAAGTCTGATTGTTTCTTTTTTTTTTGATTGATATCATCTAATGTAGTGAATCCACTCCACAATATTTATTGTTATATTCTCCAAAACATTCTACACAATAACGGATTATTCTTTTTCCATCATTTGTTTTTAGGCTTGAACTATTTTCGTTTCAATAATTTCATATTTGCTGTTATTTATTTTCGTTCTTCTCTCTTTTCTCAATTGCATGTTTTTTTCTAATTGTTTTCACGATTAAATTCTCTGTCGGCTTCCTCACCGATCTTTTTAGTGTCTTGTTACTTGTCGATTTTTGTAGTTGGAGATTTTTCATCGCTTTCACCACTGCCTTCCTTCAAGCTAACGTTCCTGAATCATTTTCTTGTTATCTGATTTGGTACTTTCCTTCTAGATAATGGTTGTTTCTTTCTCTATTTTCTATCTTTTTTTTTGAAAAATCGTTCGGAGACGTCTACTTTATTTTTTTGGTACAAATTTTTTCCAATATATTAAATTATATAGGGTGATTCAAACAAGCTGCGCTATAATCAACTTTGATTTATTAAATAGTGACTCCCCAATTTTACGTTTTAATTGTATATCAAATTGACTTCGAACGGGAACCCTGTAATAAAGTAATAATTTGTTTTTTAGTTGATTCTCTATATCGAAATAATAATCTTTCTTTTTGTTTCAGGTATGCGTGATATACATAACGAAGTTACTGGCAAGTATTATCTAAATTGTAGTTTCTTACTTAATATACATCCACATTTCAAATGTTTGGTAAATCAATTTGTCTATTAAAAATACGAGGTAACTATATATATATATATATATATATATATATATATATATATATATATATATATATATATATATATATATATATATATATATATTGCGGACTATTGCGGCCAAAATATGTGACTTTTTAAAAGTTTTACTGTTGAGATATATGGGGATCTAATATAATTGCTTTTTAAAATTATTTTCATATTATACAGGGTGTCCCAGGAGGTCTGAAAGTATCAAAGTTGTGTTTTTTTAAATGGCAACCCCTTATATATTATTGCATTTTTGGATTCTCCGATCAAAATATGTGCCTAATTTATTAAGGTTTATACCTTTTAAATACCTATCTATAGCAAGGTCTGCGCGTTTTCATAAAATATGCCGAACAATCGTTTTCTGCACCATTTTGTGTTTTTTGAATAGATGTTCTAATGTATTTAGTTGCCTATGACATTTGGAAATAACAGGTAATTTACAACTATAAGAATAATAATCAGGAATATCTTTACAAATGTTCAGAATCTCAGAACGCGATTTATAGTCGTCCAACAGGCTATAACAGCAATAATGGCAATAACATATTGACGATAGCACAAAACAGAAGCAAAATATTTATAGTAGATGTTCGAAATGTCGACCATCCATTTCTAAGCATTTACATATTATTTTTTCGAGACCACTGCTAACTCTGGACAATATTTGCGGAGTTACAGTTTGTATTGTATTGTATTTGTTGTGTATTTTCATATCTTGTGGTGTTGTCGGGGGCGCATTGTAGACAATTCCTTTTATGTATCCTCAAAAAAATAAATCTGGTGGAGTTAAGTCAGGAGATCTCGAGGGCCAATTCCGTCTCTCCCAATCCACCTGTTTCGAAAGTTGACATTTAAAAATTGCCGAACCTCGCGATGATAATGAGGCGGAGCTCCATCCAGTTGAAGATACATAGTTGTTCTAATATTTAAAAGGACATCTTCTGGTAAGGTAAGAAGTATAGCGTTCTTTTTAAATTAATCAAGTTATAGCCACTTAAAATTCTTATTTGATTAGTTTTAATTTTTAGACACCCTGTATAATATAGCAAGTTTATTATAATTGGGATATGAAATATGATTTATTGTGACACTTCACTGTAAATTTCGAGTACATAACTGAAATACTTCTTAAGTATTTGAAACATGTACAGGGTGAGTCAACGATTGGATGAAGTAGGTTTGTGCCTTTTCGGTGAAATTTACAAAGAAACTATATTTATTGTTTGATACAGTTTATTTTTACGCAGATTTTAAAAATATTTAGGACTTTACAGGGTGAGCCAAAAAACTACGACAGCATAAAGTTGTATTTTTTTAAATAGAACACCCTATATACGAATCGTATTTTCGATTTAGCTTATAATTTTAAATCTTTTTTATTAAGGGTTTACTATAACAAAACTTTATAGTTTCTGAGATAATTAAGTTTAAAGAAAAAAAAGTCACATTTTCAAGCATCAATTGAATCCTAAATAACGTTTTCAATTTTGTGACAAATATATTCAAATTTGGAATTTAGCAAGGCCAAGGACAAGTTAACATAATTTTTACCTAATATTTGCAATAAAAGTACACACATCGGCTCAAATTTGAACAAGTTTAAATGAATAAATATCTTTTTTTTTAAATGGTACACCCTGTATATTTTCATGTTATTTAATAGAGTAATAAAAACCCTAAAAGTTTTGTTCAATATATCCTATACCTATTTATAATAGTTTTTGAGATATTTCAGTTTTTCTTATTTTCCATACTTTTTTACAGAAATAGTCTTCATTATCATAGTAGCCATGGCAAAAACAATGTAAAAGAACATTTTTCTGTGTGCCAAATTTATAACCGCAATCGCTTCTTTTGGTTTTTATGTAGTGTAGTTTGGTTTTTTTTGCATTCATCTTATATTGTAAAATGAATTTTCCAAAGAATGAGTTAATAGATATGATTTATACAATAGGAGAGGCTTAAAAAAATTGCCTTCTTGCTCAAAGAATTTACAAAATGAAGTATCCTGATCGACGCCAGCCTAATACCCATACTTTTCAAAACTTAATGCAAAGATTTGATTCTTCTGGTACTGTTGATTATCCAAAACGTAAAGTGGTCAACAAACCAGTAACTAATGAAGAAAAAGAACTACAAGTATTGTTAAATGTTCAGGAAAATCCTTATATTGGTAGCCGTCAGTTAGCAGCATTATGTGAAACATTACAATCCACCGCTAATCGTACTCCAAGAAATATAGGTATCATCCATATCACATGGAATTACACCAATAATTGCATGGACAGGATTTTGAAAGTCGTGTAAACTTTTGTCGTACAATAAATGCGGAGATTCAATTAAATCCAAATTTATTATGCAAGGTAATGTTTAGTGATGAAGCTACTTTTAGAAGTAACGGTGCCGTAAATAGACGCAACATGCATTATTATGCCACAGAAAACCCATTTTGGATTAGAGAGGTGCAACATCAAAACCACTGGTCATTAAATGTTTGGTGTGGTATTCATCATAATCGAATTATTGGACCCCACTTTTTTAATGAACCACTAAATAGCCATAGTTACCTGAACTTTCTACAAGAAGAACTACCCCAACTGCTTCAAGGTCTCGATAGGGATGAGCTCGACAGTATGTGGTTCCAGCACGATGGTGCGCCTCCGCATTACCATCGTGAAGTTCGTGCGTTTTTGGACTAACGATATCCGCAAAAATGGATTGGACGTGGGGGTTTCATTGAGTGGCCACCAAGGTCTTGCGACATCACCCCATTAGATTTCTTCCTATGGGGTTATATTAAAAATAAGGTGTATGTTAATCCACCAACAACAGTGGAAGATATGCGAAACAGGATTATGGATACCTGTAGAACAATAACGCCACTAATTTTGTCCAGGGTCCGAGAAAATCTGCAAAAAAGACTAAATTTGTGCATTGCACAAGAGGGTCGTTTATTCGAACACTTATTAAAAAGAAATAATTAATCTCAGTATTTAATAGGTAATTTTTTTGTTTCAATTTAGTATAAAAGTAAATATGTATTTGCCTTGTCATTATTGTTGTGTTAATTTTTTCACATTATGTTTAATTAAACTATTGCCATTGTAATATAACGAATAATGTATTTCATCATATTTAACCACATTCTGTTTGTTTCTGTAGTTTCTTTTTATTATTTTACATGGCTACTATGATAATTTAGACTATTTCTGTAAAAAAGTATGGAAAATAAGAAAAACTGAAATATCTCAAAAACTATTATAAATAGGTATAGGATATATTGAACAAAACTTTTAGGGTTTTTATTACTCTATTAAATAACATGAAAATATACAGGGTGTACCATTTAAAAAAAAAGATATTCATTTAAACTTGTTCAAATTTGAGCCGATGTGTTCAACACCCTGTAGCTTTTATTGCAAATATTAGGTAAAAATTATGTTAACTTGTCCTTGGCCTTGCTAAATTCCAAATTTGAATATATTTGTAACAAAATTGAAAACGTTATTTAGGATTGAATTGATGCTTGAAAATGAGACTTTTTTTCTTTAAACTTAATTATCTCAGAAACTATAAAGTTTTGTTATAGTAAACCCTTAATAAAAAAGATTTAAAATTATAAGCTAAATCGAAAATACGATTCGTATATAGGGTGTTCTATTTAAAAAAATACAACTTTATGCTGTCCTAGTTTTTTGGCTCACCCTGTAGAGTCCTAAATATTTTTAAAATCTGCGTAAAAATAAACTGTATCAAACAATATATATATATATATATATATATATATATATATATATATATATATATATATATATATATATATATATATATATTTATTTATTTATTTATTATAACTGAATAATTGCTATTCATACTTAAAGTTTCTGATTTTTCCCAATATAATTGAAAAAAAATTTCAGTTAAAACAATTTCCAATTGAAGTAGGTAGGTTATATCCTCAAGGCGTATTTAAACCGTACTGCACACAAGCACATAAATAAAGCAATGCCAATATTTTATCTTAAATATTATATCCGTTCGTTGTTTCTATTTAACAACTGGTTAAATAAATGTTAAAAAGTTAAAATCTTCAATAGCCGTTCCCCTGGCTGTCTGTCTGAACGAATCTTACGTAACCGTTCTCTGAGAAGATGCTCCTCGAAAGTAGTTCTTTATTCTCGATAAAAACAGAGAATGTCACGGATTGCCCAATAGCACCGCGGCACCTGACGCGGGAGAGTTTTTGCGTTGCATTTTTCTATACCTTTGGGTATTAAGTCCCATACCGTACTAAACTACTTGACAAATCCGTTAATTGAAGTTTTTTTTTCGAACATTAATAAAATTGTTGACCAGTTTCCCAGAGAAAAAGTACAAGATCTGAGAGTTTTTACGATACAAATATTCTATTAAATTTTGGTTAGAACTTGGGTACCAAATACAGTTTTACTCCTATGCTACTGGAATTTAGCCGTTTGTTATTGATTCTTTGAAATTGACGTCATACAGTCAGTTGCTTTTATCATGACTAGATGGTTATTTTTTTCTACAATCCCGCGTATTTATTACTTATTTTAATAAACGCTTCGACAGTGGTGATAACGTAGGTAATATTTAAAAATTTCCGAACCTCGCGATGATAATTAAGCGGGGCTCCATCCGGTTGAAGCCACAAAGTTGTTGTAATATTTAAAAGGACATCTTCTAATAACACTGGAAGTTGGTGTAAAAGAAAATCGTGAAACATCAAACCAATTAAGGTCCTTCAAAAAAGTAGGATCCAATTAATTTTTTGCGAAGTTGTAGATATCTGTTGGACTTCCATTGTCTTTATTTTTGTTGAATGTCACGACGTTTCGGCTTGTAGTTGTCTCTAGCCGTTTTCAAGTGAAACTGTTTTACTTGAAAACTGCTAGAGATAGCTACTAGCCGAAACGTCGTGATATTCAACAAAAATAAAGACAATGGAAGTCCAACAGATATCTACTACTTCGCAAGAAACATCATTGTCTATGACCTTCAAGGATCCAAATAAGTATGGAACCAGTATTCCTCCCCACACATTAACCGACCACCTATTCTGGTTTCCCATAACTCTGTAGTCATGCAAATTTGAATCAGAATAGTAATGAAAGTTGTATCTATTCACGAAACCATTGTTATGATGAAATCTGTATTTGTTAACAATCCTTGAAACACTTGCTTGGCTAATGTTAGTATTTTCGGATCTATGATTCTGACTAATATTGAGATTTTCGATCACTGAACCAAGTACAATAAAAACATGTTCCTCATTCTCAGTGACAGGTTTTCTTGTAACAGGTTTTTTATAACTGACACTTCCACTTTCCCGAAACTGGTTTAATAGTCTCACATAAATGGCTGATTTAAGATAGTGTCATACAGGAAACCTTTGAGCATAGACTCGGGAAGCCAGCAAACAATTTTGATGACATTCTCCAAGCATAAAAATTATATCAGCACATTCTTTCTTTGGATAAATCTTCATTTTGACAAAGCAATAACACAACAATATTCAAATAATTCAGTTCAATAAATGAAGTTTCACAGTTCCAAAAACTAATACCGCTATTATAGCAACAGGCTTTGCAGACTAAACTGACTAATTAAATAAATTATCTGACGTTTCTAAATGCCATAGGCAACTAGATATATTAAAAAATTTGTGAAAACGCGAAGACAACGTAGAAGGGTGTTGGGTCTGAACAAACATTCTCTAGTTTGGAACAAATGGAGCAAAGAGATTTTAAATTAAAACAGAGACAGGCACATGGAAGAAAAAACCCGGTCCAAAATTTCCGATCCATACAGCCAGATTCACTAAGAAGATTTAAGACTTAAACCTGATCTAGTTGCCATGAAATTAAGATCTTCTAGTCCTCCAGTTATTTATGATGTTGTCATAATTTATATCGTATATGTCAACAAATAAATGCTTATATAGGGATATTAAGGATAAAACTTTGCGATAAAGCCTTAAAACATGTAAGAAAAATAGTTGTATGTCGGTTCAGTAATAAAAGAAATTTTATTTTTTATGGTTATATTTTTAAGGTTTAAAACTTGCTTGACTTATTGTTGCTCTTGTCAATTTAAGTACTCTGCTGTCAGTATAGGGCGGTTTTAATATTATACTATGATAGTGAATATGGCTGTTGTTTCTTACTTTTAGGCGTTAAATATCACAGTATATTAAGTAACATAATTTCTGGAATATATAGAATTTTTTGACTTGCAAACAATTGCTTTTACAACAACTGCAGTTCTTGGCTTTGATCTAGAATGGTTGTCTAACAAATAGCTAGAATTCGTAACATTATAACTTATCCAGATTAAAGGCAATGCTGTTTATCATTAGTGTGTACTGTAGTTTATGAGAATTGATAGTCTTTTTTCTTTTACTTATGATTTTATTCGATTTTTAAAACTATTTTAAGGATATTGTTTTGTTTTTGTGAAGCAAGTGAACAATGGCAAAGTACTGTATAATTCGCAAGAATAAATATATGAATATATGTGTGGAGTAGTAAGAATACCTTAAAAAAAGAAAAAGTGCGTGGTGGACTTTGTTGTGACGTATAAAACTGTATAGTTTTTTCTTAATGTATAGGAATTTTGACTTTTAAGGACGAGTATTTTTGAAAAAATTTCTGTTTTTGAGCGTCCCAAAAGCTCGAAAACTGGCTATTCTAGAACTAGTTGAAGTTTGAGTAATCTCTCGCCCTGCAATTTTCAATGGTCTTAAATGGGAGAAATATAGTTTTTGACGTTTTTGAAGTTTTTCCCCATTGAGGACCCATATGGATACAAGAAAATTATTATTTTTGTGGTTGCTATCCAGTTCGTTATGAAACTCAGCTAATTTAACTTGCTCAGAAATCGATAAGGCATTATCTCTGATCTGTGATTTCAATCTTTGTTTGATAGTTTACAATAAGATCGTGTTCTAACATTTATTTTTAATAGTTTATTAGTGGTTATGTATGTGCAAATTTTCATTTATTTTGACATTTTTAAACCGTGGCAGTTGTTAACAGGGCCAATTTTTCATTTTGTTCAGTGACATCTTTTTAGAAGCTGCATGATTTCGCGCTGACTAAAATTTTGTTTCTTATCAGCAGTTTGTGAGAGTTTTAAGATTTAAAGAGATTTGCAAATAAATGGTGATCTGTTTGTATCGGGACTGTAAAGGGGTTGGGGAATCGTCGAGATGCGGCTTGTGCAAATAGTCGGTCAGCTTGGTGTATTGTCTTGTTGCAATTTCCAATTTACAGCGATGGCTAGCCTCACCCGGTTCACGCTTCTCTTCAGTATTCTTAGTATTTCTAGGTAAAAAGAATCATTTACTGTCTGCCCCTCAGGTTGTCGTCAGTTCTTGACGTCGACGGCCGTCCAGCGCGGGGTTTGACCTCCACACTCTGTCGGTCATCTTTAAAGAGCTTGTGCCACTTAAAAACTGTAGTTTGTGACATGCTTTCATTCTTGAACACTTGGCGAATCGTGCCCAACGTCTTCGTACCAAATTCCTCAATCCAACACAAAATTTGATGACGTACCGCTGTTCAATCGTTCATATGCATTTTGAACTTGCACCGAGTCACTCGCTAGGGGTCCACTAAAAACTCGATGTAGCCCGGCTCGTTTTGAGGGTCAGACCCCTCACCACCAAGCCCACTCGGTGTGAGCGCGCTGGCACTCACATTTACGTCAGGAAAAAATTGTTCCCGATACTTTTTATACAAACCCTGTACAAAACAAACGTATCGTCGGTTGATTGCAAGTACAGTATTAGCTTTCTTTTGGTTTGTGGTTATCAACCGTTCCACAATAATTCCTTATTGCGTTCTTAAATTTTAACTGCTCTATTTTCATTAGAATAAATACGAAAATTAAATTAAATAATTCTTTCAGGAGTTAATATTTTATTGTATCTCAACTAAAGAATATAAATTACATTTGTAGCATCATTTTTAACATTAAATACTAAAAACTGGGAGAATCAGATACGAATAGTTCTGAAAGAATCACGAATCTACTGCGGCACGTGATTGCATTTTTATGTATCTACAGGTGCTATAGAAATAAAACTGCTTGTACATAATAATCTATCAGGAAAATTGATGACGCGGAAAGAGTTCGCGTACTTACATCAATCACTATTTACAAAATGGGACGCAAATACCGTTACACGTTATTTATTTTCTAGATTAATGATGCGAATACTCACCATTATGAATCTTATCTTTCAATAATGAACAATGCAAGTCGAGCTTCATCTTCAGCCGATTCGCAGGTTACGCAAGAACAATTACAAAGGTATTTTACGATTTGATAACAGGTTGTTACTTACGATAACTTACCGATGATCGGAATAAAAATGTGTATTCGTATGCCAATTAATTGAAGTTCCAAGCGTTAACGCAATACTGGATTATAGCAATGCGTATAGTAATGAATGGTATTTGGGGTTTGTGTTGAAATTACTTAAAAAGAATAAACCGAGAAATCTGTTCTTGTTAAATGTAATAATTAGGTTTGTTTGCATTTCGTTAACTAGATAATTTTATGTTACTGAAATAACTTTAGTGTTCTTTTTGTAATATGATATATTTTTTCAGATACGACTTATTTCATAATCAAATTATATTTTAAGTAATATGAAATGCGTTTTTAAATATGATAGATACGAGGGTAGCCCTTTATGTTTCGGGAACTAGCAACACTGTCGTTGCTGGGTGCCATCTGGCATATCCATTGGCTAGTGTAACATTTTAGACAGTTCAAAATGTTTTAACATACGGACGCCATTTGCGTTATTTACAGTAACATCAAAATTTCAGCTCTTCTGAATGAAATTAACTCGTGAACATTTTCTTGCTGTATTTTCGACTTTGTGTATCTCAAACATTGTTCCAAAGTGGCCGTGTCGCTTACTATTAGGAGATGTATCTGTTGCGGCATCGATGTTTACTTTCGGAATTAATAATGTGCAACGGTACATTATGCGAGGAAAAAAGTACAGCATCTTACGGCTCATAATCCAGGGCAAAATAAGTGGCAGAAGAGGCGTGGGACGACGACGAATTTCGTGGCTAAAAAACCTAAGGGAATGGTTTGGATACAGTTCAAAACAACTATTTAGAGCAACTGCCTCAAAAATTAAAATAGCTATTATGATTGCCAACCTCCGCAATGGAGAAGGCACTTGGAGAAGAAGAACGGCAAAATAATGGAAATAATATCATCAAAATAAAAACATATGTTGGCCTTACCGGCATTCGACAAGGACCCAGTTGAAGTTCAGTACCCTTTAACGTGATAATGGACGAAGTAATTGGAAATGTAAAAAAAGTTTTCGCTGGATACAAAATGGGAAACAGAATTATCAAAAGTTTATGCTTTGCTGACGATATTATCCTATTAGAGACTGACTTACAATGACTCTTACACAGGTTCACCACGATATCATTGCTTCAGTACGGTAGTATCCAAAAATGGACAATGGTTAGTTATCTCAAGATAACCAATCAAATTTACAATTGCCATTAATAACAAAACGATTAACCAAGTGATGAAATTCAACTATTTCGGTATGGAAACATCATCAGATAGGAACTTAATTAATGAAGTACGAATACAAGCAAATTAAGCAAGTAGAATATCGGGGTATTTGAGAAACATCATTTGGAGAAATAAGTATATAACCACTGAAAGCAAAATTCAAATATTTGAGATCCGTTTAAGACCGATACTTACCTATGCAGCTGAAACGCGTGCAGATACGGCAAAAACAAAAGGAATCCTAAGATTAACTAGAATGAAAATTCTCAGAACAATACCAGGCGTAAATCTACAGGACTCTGTGAGAAACACAACAATTAGATACGATTGTAAAATACAGGATGTGATAAGATGGACAAGATCAAGACTTCGCGAATGGAGTCATCGTGTAGATACGAACCGAACACCAAGAAGATCCCCAAAAAGATGGGAGGAATGCTGGATTTTCGAAATATAAAAGATTACCCTCGTAGAAGCACGTACTGTATGTTCTTTTTTAATTGGAATACTAAGGCTGATTCTAAAAAATTGTCAAGATAGTGAATTAGTAGATAAACAACCGAAAATATATCATTCGTTATGACAACTAACTTCCACAGGTGTTTAGGTTCTTATAAGACAAAATCTAATATACAACTCACGACAACATTATAATTAATGGGCTACGGCAGGAATTTTTATTCTTATCCTATTCGTAATTCAAGGATTTTGTTGCTGGTATGAGCTTAAGTGTTTTACACTGATTTATTCAAAATAAAAGCGTGGTGTGGAAATACCTTAAATGATGGTAAAACAATGTGGACGATGTAACATCCTTTTACCGGGTGTTCCTAGAATCAACTGTATAAATTAGTGTGATAAATTGATTGAGTAGGTTGAAATCAAATTATTCAGAAGAAACTGAAAAGGAAAAAATTATAATTTTGACGTGCATATAAGCGGTTAAAAAGAATCTTCTTAAATCAAGGGTATTTCTTCACAGTAAAAGGAAAATTACTGTTAGGTTACAAGGTCTTGAACTGTTCCATGAAAATTACAAATTGCTTAACGTAAAATGAGTTACTGTGTCTAGGATATATAATTTTAACTAAAGATTATGTGTTGATTGTAAGTGGATCGTTAAGGCTTTCCTTGCCCCTCTACAGCACTTCGAAGTGTAAGTTGTTTCGTACGTTATGTTGTGAATACACGCTTATTTTACGACAAAATATTAAATTTTCGGTTTAATATTGCCCCAAACTCCTTAAATAAATTAAATAATGTAAATAATAAGGCATACAATGCTAAAACTACAATTCTTCGATTGCCGAAACGGGGAAACACAGACATTAAACAGCGCGGTGGTGGTACTTTGACTCGGTGCTTCCCCGAATTCAGAAGCGATGTCAAAATTTATTAACAGCGTAAATACTAAAATTTTGCACAGCTATTTGTTCAAATGTATCGAAGAAGGTGTATTGATGAGGAAAGCGATGCGGAGGAAGATAGAAATTATTTTTATTTCAAAAACATGTATAATGATCGAAAATGTATCTTGGAAATATTTTGTTATGAGAATATAATGTTTATAGCAAAATCAAAGTAGAAGTAACAGTATATTGCAAAATTTTAGTATTTACGTTGTAAATAAATTTTCCGGCATTTCCCAATTTTTTACGGTATAGAAAATTAGCCAGTTCTTTATATTCCGTCGAGTTACCTCAATTTAGAAAAAAAAAATGAAGGTCCTACATTGCCCAGAACCTAAGATACTGTCAAACTTTGTAGCCTGCTTCAGTTTGAAGTTCTGATACCGTAATATCGCCGCGCGGAGCTCCGAGCTGCTCCCTCCACTACCAGCCACAGCTCATTTCTGCAATTACCGTCACTTTAAAGGGCTATCACTTCATACACAATTGTATACTCATTTCACCGTAAAATATAGGTCCTCGTTTAAAATCTGCGAATTTTTTTTCTAAAATCTGGAGTTTGCAACTACCCTTATAGTCTACCTAATAACAAGTCTATACCATGAAAAATGCCGAAGATATTCTATTTGTTTATAAACACCTCTTCTTTAACTCACTTTTTTAACAACAATTTTGGGATAAATATATATTTTTTTAACTTTCCTTGTAGTTCGATCTTTCAAGAATCCATTTCACTTTTAAAAATGTCTCTTGAAGCGTTATGTTCTGAGCAACAATTATTTAAACTTTTGGTGTTTTTAATAAACAATTGATATCACTCATAAACTATTCAACTGATCTGGCTGAACTTTCGCACACTTATAAAGACCCATAATCGTCATCAAAGTGTTATATATCACTTTCGGCCATTATTGTGAAAGTTATTAACATTTATAAAATAATGCAAAAAAGGGAATTTTTTGCCATTATCTCGATAAATTTTTTTATCGATTTTGACACATAAAACATGAAATAAAAGGTCTTGCAATTGCCCCCGCCCCCTCCAAGGGCTTTGAGTTCAGGAATATGAATCCGATTCTGCCTCTTATACTAGGAATGTGTATGCTGCTGGCATCTCTCCCCCCCCCCGCCCCCCCGCTCATCGAGAACTCGTTTTTTTCTTACAATCGCCTCACCCCAAAAAAGGTTTGAATTCAGAAAAATAGATTCGACCCTGCCTTTTACACTAGAAATGGGAATATTTCTGGTGTCCCCGTCCCCGTAAACAACTTGCTTTCGCTTGCCATACTGTACTTTTGCGATATCGACCCTCCCCCCCCCACACCAAAAAGAGAGGCTGGATTTGACCCTGAATAAAACTGAACGTTTTTTAATCCATGCTTTTGGAATTTGTTATATTTTGATCAATAAAAGGATAACTTAATATAGGGACACAATATCGTGACTTCTACTAAGGCGGATAAGGACGAGGGGGGGGGGGCAGATTGGTTTAAAATATCGAATGTAATATTTTTGAGTAAAATATATTATTTTCTTGACGACATAATCTTAAAAGCAGTATAAAGACCCCAAAAATGAGATAATTTGCATACAAAAACTGCTCATAAAGCAATAACATTCAAATAGCATAAACCTTATACATCAAGTAATGGATGATGTTAATTAATACATGCAGACCTAACCCGATGCTGTTTTTCGTAATTTTCAAAAACGGTAATAACATTTTAAAAGCGTCTAATTAAATAAGCTCCCCATATTTTTATTTAAAAAACCTTTCCACGAATCTACTTATAATATACCGGTCTTAGACCTGATATTCTATTATTCCTATTTTAATACTGTCGACTTGTGCACACCGTAAATCATCCTTTATACATTTATAGCGATTCAGGAGACGTCTCACCTTGGTGTTAATAAAATAAAACTTCAAAGACAGTAATTTCTATTTATAATTACTGTGTAGTGTGGCAAGCCTAACTGCAGGCAAATGAAATAATGAAAATGAAAACGAAACCAACAGATACACATATACATATATGTACAGTGGCGGATTTACAGATGAAGCAAGACAGGAAACAGGGACCTTAGATAAATAGCATACTTTCGCTGGTACAATTTTTGTGCTCTAAAATCGATATTTTTTGTATTTGTTTAAACAAATTATTGCAAAATTCGTTATTTTTTAAATCAATGGTCCTATTGCATTTTACGAAAATAAATACATTTAAAGGAGTCATAATCGTTATCAAGATATATTTTGTTTTAAACAAAATCATAATCAATTAATTTGCAATTTAAAATACCCTCAAATGATCATTAGGAAATAATTAAGAATGTATATCCAGAATTTACAAAACCATATACTACAAATACAAAGTCTACAAAAATGCATAAAGAATGTATATTTAAATTGCAAAATTTGTTATTTAATACTATTACGGTGTGATATTCTGCTGTAAAAATCTAAATACAATAATTTAAAAGTGTTAAGTATATATGAATAGAAATATTTGGGTTGAAATATGAAAATGGGATTGATAGAAGGTAGATTTACCTGTTAAGTGGACAGTTTTATAGTTATTCAATATTTTTCAAAAAATCGTGATTATGTGGTTGCTGAAATGCGGTTATAAAAATGTAATTGGCTCGTCATGCCTATTTATTTTTTGGGACAATTTGTGCAACGAATCGAATATACTACATTTCATTTATTCATGAGAGGAGACCTGCGGCATACGATATTATCGTGCTTTTTTAAAATGTGTTTTATTTTTTCTGACAGCTCACTAGTGTAAGGTAATGCTACATATATTTGCTGTTTATGTAACAAGAAACATAGAATATAAACAGCAAAAATGTGTAGCATTACTTTACACATTTCAAAAAAGCATGATATTATCGTATGCCACAGGTCTCATAACAAATTAAATATACTATTCACTAATTTAAAAAGTAAAACTCCTCTCAAGAATAAATCAAATTTAGTATATTCAATCCCTTGCACAAATTGTCCCAAAAAATATATAGGCATGACGAGCCAATTACTAAAGAACAGATTGAATGGCCATAAATATACGAAAAACGCCTCAACAGCGTTAAACAAACACACACTGGACGAAAAACATACTTTTAATGACAACAGTACCATAATTAAGAATAAAGATAAGAATTACTAAAAATTACAGATAAACGTAATGATAGAAATTAAAACACTGTTAACGAGAAAACGGATATCGGAAATTTGAGCCACATCTACACCAGCCTAATTTAAACAAAAATATTAAGTATTCGATCCTGTTAATAAACATCAAAAATTGAATATCCTCTTAAATATAAAATTAAATATATGCGTTTTTTCGTTTTTTTTTGGTGCATTATAAATATAAAAAAATAAAATAAATTCGCAATCCACGTATCCTCAGTACCTTAATGGACGACGTAAAAATCGCACTCCATTATTAATTATTAAACAAAATGTTCAGGGTGCGTACTGGTAAAATTAGGTAAATTTTAAAAATCTGAATTGTGTTTTATAGGTTGTTTGTTTTTTAAATTGTGGACCTGTTCCTATATGAATTTTTTAAATTATATAAAAACTATTTTTTAGGATGATAAATGAATAAAAAAATTTTTTAAAATGCCTAAATAGAGGGCGAAACGTTAAATTATTTAGATTTTTTATTAGATAAAGAATAGTGGCCAAATTTTTGTTAATAATTTTATTAAATTTATAATTATTGTATGATCATCACCGAATCTTACAATTTGCTTCAATGACAAGTTGTAAAACATTTATAATAAAATAAAATTTGCTATAAAAACGAATTATGCTACTTAGTGGTTAATATTGAAAAAATTCCAATTTAACCGAAAATTATTTAAAATTATGTGGTCACTTATTTTTTTGGCACTGGTCTCAGTAAAAAACGACATTTGGCGGCCTTATAAGGCGACTCGACTGTACCAGCCTAATCTAACAAGGTATGTTCATGAAGGTTTTGCATATAGTGTTGGCCAACGAACATTGTCTTGTAGATCCGCCACTGATCAATGTCTAGTAGCAGCAAAGGATAATATGCAATATTAAATAAGAAGAACTCAAATACCGTAAATTAATATGTCGACTCTTAATTACCTTTTGTGTAATTTATACCTACACAGGTACGCACATAGACGAGCTGTTTAAAAATCGAGGTATTCTGATTTTTTCCAAAATAGTCGTGCTACAGCTCTGCCTTTAAACCATTCGCGTGATGTCCAGTAATTATTACTAGTTCTTTTTGCCTTTGATTTTTTGCTTTTACGGGTTTAGATTTTTGGAACAGGGTCGGGCTAAAGGGAGATGAAAGATCAACGTGTGAATAAAGGAAAAAAATGAAATGTCAGTTTTTAATTTTAATAAACTGATGTGACTAGAATACGTAATATTTGATCTACGAGTATTTCGCCCTTATTATTTTACAATAGTTGCGTTAATTCTATTTCATTTTACAACATACTATTACTGAGTTCTTATAAATATATGACGATATATGACGTCAGCTCAGTCAATGTAAAAAATTTCAAAAAAAATTATGTATTAAATTGAATATGTTGAATTACTAAAAAGATATGAAGGATAAGTAAAAAAAACGTAATACCATTTTAAAGGCCGTTAAAATTAGAATATGAATTGGATATTAAAGTCGGGGTGTTTTATTTCTAATAGGAAAGTTATTTGGCTTTAATGATAAGAAAAATCAAATGTGAGTTATTACCACTCCTATATAATTTTTTGGATCATTTTTATTTTACAATAAATTGTAATGATGTTACAAAAAAACCAATATAATTTAAAAGATATAGCATGAATAGGCAAAGCAGGCACTCCTCTTAAATTTGGGTCTACAGTAGTTAAATATCCCAAGAACGGCTTGTCTTAGGTATGTACGAGGGCCATCCCAGAATTAACCGGCCCGACACATAGATGGCGGTAGTTGTTAAAATATAACCACTGCGTTAGATAGTACCAACCTTAAAAAGATCGAAGACCCTACGTTGTTTATTACTTGTTTGACAGCCATCAATAGTGAACGCTGTCAGTGAATTTGTAAACATGGAAAAAGTTGGGTATCGTTTTGTGATTCAGTACTTTGATTTGAAAGGGCTTAGTTTAATCAATATCAAAGCCGAGCTCGACTCTACTTTGGGGGAGTCTGCACCTTCATTTTCAACAGTGACGTATTGGGTGGCAGAGTTTAAACGAGGCTGTATGAGCTGCCAACACGAAACATTACAGTGGTCAACCAAATGAGGTGACTATTCCAGAAATAGTGAAAAAATTCCTCTAAATGATATTGCATGACCGTCGACTAGAAGTGCGCGAATTAGCAGAAATGGTACGAATTTCAAAAAGTACTGTACATCGCATATTGATTCAACATTTGGACATGAGAAAGCTGTGTGCAAGATGGATGCCGCGTTTGCTCCCAATCGAACAAAAACAGCGTCGTAAGGATGTTTCAATCGAGTGTTTGGTCATGTTTAGCTGCACCAAAGCCGAGTTTTTGCGTCGATTCATAACTATGGATGAAACATGGGTCCATCACTACACACCCGAGATGAAGGAACAGTCAAAACAATGGGCTGATAGGGGAGAATCGGTTCCAAAGAAGGCAAAGACGGTTCGATCTGCAGGCAAGGTCATGGCCTCATATTTTTGAGGATGCGCATGGTATAATTTTTATTAATTATCTTGAAAAAGGAAAGACCATTAACGGCGAGTATTATGCGAACTTATTGTAGCGTTTGAGTGCTGAAATTAGGGAAAAAGGGCCTTATTTGGCCAAAAAGAAAGTGTTGTTCCATCACGACAATGCGCCTGTTCACATCCATTATTCCAGTGGCCAAAATCAATGATTTAAAATACGAATTACTTCCTCATGCACCCTATTCGCCAGATTTAGTACCTTCGGGCGATTTTCTCTTTCCAAACTTAAATAAAAGGCTCGGCGGTAAAAGGTTTGCCAACGATGAAGAGGTGATGCGTGCAGTAGATGGCTGTTTCGGGGAACTCGACGTTTCTTATTATAAACAAAGTATCGAAGCTAGTGAACATCGCTAGGAAAAGTGTATCGAGCTAAAAGGAAACGATGTTGAGAAATAAATAACGTTTTTGCCGAATATTTTGTGTTCTCTTTGTCAGGCCAATTAATTCTGGGACTGCCCTCGTATATGAAACATAACAGTAACTTACCCTTATTTCGCCCGCGCTATCAAAATATGCAATACAGGGCATTCCATTTAAATTTTAACAACTTTGGTGTGAAACTTTTCTTTCATTTACTCTGTATATTTCACAATAATTTTAAAAGTGGTTCCCTCAGACCGTAGATAGACAAGATAACAGACACTGTCCTATTTATTATTATCTACATCTATTAAAAAGTAAGGTTGACTAAAAATTACCGATCTACATTCCACTCCGTCTCTGACCTGAGAATGTTTTATTTTTTCTATACAAAGGTGGAGACAAATTATTGAATACTTTGCACGTTTTTGTTTCTTTAAAATTGCCAGGTATTCGAATAAACATACCCAACGTTAAGCGAGTAAAACCGTTCCGTAATGGCTTCATTTTTGCGCTTTGTAATTGGTCCTTTATTTTGTGTTGATGTTTAGAAATGCATTGTATGGGTAGTATCGGATTTCTCAAAGGCTTTTGACCGCGTACAAACAAACGCACATTTAAGAGCTCTACAGGGGCGGTCGACAAGAAAGAGTTTGAAGTTTAAAAAGTCACTCAAGCTTAAAAATAAAAAAAATATTTTTCTTTTAATGCCAAACCGAAAGTTTTATGAGAAAATTAAAATTGTATGTATGCTGGATATTATGTTTAAAATGACAAATTTAGTTCATGAATCGTCTCATTTATGGTGCGAAGATTATACAAGAATATTTCTATCTGTGTAACAATAAAATATGGCCTGTTTCATATTTATAAAAATGTTCAACTACATAAATTATTTCAATTACTTGTTCCGCTGTTCTTTCAGAAAGCATAACAGATTTGAACATTGTGCCTAATTAACTAACAGTACTTCTAGTTCATCTTAAATGTAAATTTATCAATAAACCAAAAAACTACAATGAACTATAAATGGTGCAGACAAGTTAACGCTTTATACATAAAAAATAATTATGTTTTTAAATTGCCTACTTGGTAATCTCTTCTTTTTACTAATAAGATTTTTGTTAAAATATATTCTCGTATAATACGTGAATATTCGAATTTCTTTCTCGAAATAATAATATTCCCGCCTATTTTTACCATTTAACATACAATTGTATTCTTCCCATAACTGTTTTCTTATTGTATGGGAAAAAATTTTGTATTTATTATTTTCCTGAACAATGTGGTATAATAAAACAATACTATTTGATAAGACCGAAGAGGAGAGGCGGTAGTTATAGGGAAAAGCTATTAATATTTATATTTTCAAGTAAAAGCGGTAACATCATAAAAAATAATACACGTTTCATTTTCCTGTAATTAACCCTCAACTTGTTTTTCCCACTGAATGTACAATAAAGAGGCTTTTGGGATATAAACAACCTAAGTTCGGAATCGGACCAAAGTAAAAGGTGTCTCAAAATATTTTTCGTTTTTGTTTTGGCTGTTACGCGCCAAGTACCGATAACGGGGCGGGGCGGGGGGAGGTGGTGTCAAACGCTTGATTGGATTTTCAAGTTTAGTAGCGATGGAACGTTTCAGGGGACCACAGTGCGCATTGTGGTGCGAGCGTTTTATAAAAACACTTTTGTTCGACGTCTGTACAGGACACATTTCAATTTAACGACCCTAAGAAATGTATCAAGTGCGAATCTGATCAAGCATTGAGTGTGCAAGTTGGAAAAGACTGGAAACAATGTCTCATAATTGATCTGAATTCAAGAACGAACAGGAATGTTGCCCGCGTTTACCAGTCTGTTAAGGCGGGTTTTCCTAGCAGCGCACATTTTACGCGGCGTAGAACTTAATACGGTCGGCGCAAAACGCCGAGAACTTCTCTAATGAAAATCAAATGCAGGCGTTTTCCTACACTGCGTAAAAACGACTTGCGCCATCTTAATACGGTCGACGAAACAGAACGACTGCTCCGAGAGCAGTCTATTCAGTTGTACGCTGCGTGTAGTGAAAGAATTTTGCTGAAAATGAGTACACAAAAATAACAGATCCGTTTTAGTACTACCGAGGACGAACAATTGGTAGAAATAGTGAGTGGTTCACCCCAATTCAATACGAAGTCACCTGAAAATGCATTGTACGTATATACATCGTCGCCCTTCCAAGTTGAAAATACTCATTCGCATTCCATGATGTCACCCTGGGACAGGTAATATTGGTTGGAGTCCATAGGGTCGCCGAACCCAACTTTGTCAGATGGTCGGCTTCATCATTCCCGCGTATGCCCGAGTGACCCGGAACCCATACGAGTCTAACTATGTAGCCTTTCCTTCTCATACCATTTAATACATCCTTGCACTTGGACACCAGTCGCGAAGTGACGACACTGGACTTCAGTGCCAATATCGCAGCTTTACTGTCTGAGCATATATTTATTACTCTATTCCTGTCTATGTTCCTCTCACAGAAATGGGCACACTACACAATAGCATACATTTCCGCCGTGACAATTGCCGCACATTGTTCGAGAGCGTAGTACTCTCCGACTCCTGTGCTCCTGCCGAATACTCCGGTTTCAGCTCTTTCATCTTGTCGATATCCATCAGTATACCGTCAGGATCCATTTTTCGGAAGATTTTGTTCTTCCTCCCAGTCCTCTCTTCTTCATGTGCTATGCAGCACATCGGCGATCATTTGGCTATCTCATGGTCACACACGAATTACGTTCTATGCCACGCAAAATGTGCGTTGCTAGGAAAACCCGCCTTTAGAGACGATCCACGACAGTCTCGACGGCTCCGCGCAGCTTCTCTAATTTTGCACATATCCACAGTCCCCTACAAAATTATTATTGTGCAGGAAATGAAACCCGATAATCCAGCTAAACGACTTGAATTCTGCAGGACAATGAAAACCCGTTTTAGGAGCTTTCGAGTAACATGGTTTTTAGATGAATCGAATTTCCACTTCAACAGCTACGTGATGTGACGCTGCATCATAAACCCCTACACTCGCCTAATATTGTCGTGTGGGGTGCCTTATGAGGCCAAGGAATAATTATATTTTCTTGAGGATAATAATGGTCGCACTCAGACTGTTAATTCCGATCGTCATTGCCATATGACTTTTTTTGTTCCAAAAATGCAAAACCAGATCGGCTACCACCGGAATACATTTTTCCAACAAGATGGAGCAATTTCCCACATCACGAATGATTCTTTGGCAGCTCTTCATAATTTATTCTCTAAAAGAGTGCAAAGTCGCCGAGGGGACATCAACTGGCCTCTGCGGAGTCCAGATTTAACACCTACCGATTTTTTTCTCTGGGGCTACTTATAATTTAACATCAAGTCTGAATTAATTCTGATGTTTTCTTTTTTAAGAATCAAAAAAGAAAAACATTTTGAAATGCCCTTTATGTGAATCGTTTATATGCTACTTGCCAGCGCACCTACGTCATTTATTGTAGCTTGTTGTTTTGGCAAGTGCATGGCATGTGCTCGTGCTTTCGCGTATGAATGTGCTTGAGTTGTATAATAAATAACTTGATATATATATATATATATATATATATATATATATATATATATATATATATATATATATATATATATATTCACAGGCGTGAAGGTGAAAGAATATTGCTGAATTAAAATATTCTATTGAAACCAGTCGCTGTACCTATAATGTTGAATATACTTATTCACATTTAAAAACAAATGATCTGTTTACCTAAATATCATTAATATCCATAGCAGCATCATGAACACTCACATAAACTTTGAGTGAAAGGTACTTTACATTTTCTTGATGCTCGCCTATATCATATACGAGAGAAAGTATGTTACATGTGTGCATGTTCCCAGTATATTTGCTCCAACTTTACAAGTACAGTAATAACCTACCCACCAATGTGTTATTCATGTCATTGAAATTTCATTTTTCGTTAAATGCAATCCAGAAGTGATATTGTGTAGCATTTTTAAATCGAGAAGAAAGTCTTAGTAGGATGAAACCTGATTCATTTGAATTTCGATCCTATTCTAGTTCCTCTGTGTCTTACTGCTTTGGTCCCAGTGAAGTATCCTGAAAGTGTAATGATGATAAATTGACCCCATATATTCCATAGATTAGATCTTGCAAGTAGTCAATACTTAATTGTGAAAATAGATGCACATGCGCTACCGTTAACATAACCCATCTTGATCGTCTTCGTCTTAGATTTTCCGTCTCTATTCTTGCTTGCACAACACTAACTTTTCTTGCACAATTAAGCATTTCATCAGCTAGCTCTACAGCTACAGCTTGCCTTGTTACAGCTCTATACTATTTATTTATAAAAACGATAAGAACGCATTTGATTTTAAAAAGTTTCCATCCGATAATTCCGATCCGATCGACATTTGACATTAGAAGGTCATAATCAGAAGCTCATAATCTGCAAAATATATGGATAAGATGATTTTTAACTTCAAGGTGAAACTCGTTCACATATTTCATACCGCACACACAAGAATAATTTTATTGTGTTATTACAAACTTGGAAGAAAAGAATATATATATACATATATATATATATATATATATATATATATATATATATATATATATATATATATATATATATATATATATATATTCTTTTCAAGCAGCACCTTAAGGTCTCGTTAGTGTAGCTGATTCGAACCGAGAAGAACATTCACATGAAACAATTGTCTATATAAAATATAAATTCCGAGACATCTCGGTAGGATATTAAAACCTGCCGAATTGTCGATGTCAGACTGAAAAATATTGTCAGTCGAACGACATCTATACATTCACTGGTGTAGTGCGAAACTTAAAAAATTAAGATTTCAGTAAGGAATAAATATTTTTCTGCCGGGTTTAAATAATTGCTAATATACATTTATTCTCCTTTTCTAGCAGATAAAGAAAATAATATATATATATATATATATATATATATATATATATATATATAAACAGTGTATTTCCTGCAAATACAACTCGGATTCTCACTCCATACGCGTTTCGACCACCTTATGGTTTCGTCTGTGGAGCTGTATCGAACCGAGAGCAACATTCGCAGGAAATAATTATCTATATAAAATATAAGTTCCGAGACATATCGGTAGAATATTATAGAAATTCGGCATCATTTCAAGAAAAGTTTGCGATAAAAAATTTTCGGCTTGTAAATTTGCTTTTCAAGTTTTTATGTCAATATTTTTGAAATTTATAGGTTTGTGATCTGGCAATTGTTAATATAAAGATGTATAAAAAATTGGAGCACGATAGAATAATTATATTTTGAATTATAGTGTACAGAACTTGAAAATATTTCGAGGAAAACGTATTTAAAGTTTGAGGACACAAAATTAAACAATAACTATAATTTATCAACTATTTGACGATTCCAGCACCATACTGCAGTCCTTCAGCCTCTTCATACAACTCATTCTTCCACAATAACAGTGCTGGGGATTAATATATAGCTGGATTCCTCAAGCGCTCAAGAGAATAGAACCAATTTTTTCAGGCATATTCTACGTCGCATTTAGAACATTTTAAGACAATAAAAAAATCGAAAATTTCATCGTTCTACATGCCCTGTTCCCCTTTATTATAGAATCAACAATAATAAAATAAAACATACATTTCAAGGACTCAGTGAAATTAAACTCGTACACTTCTATCAAGAACGTAAAAAAATACAAATTTTCATAACTATATTTAATATGCTGTAAAAATGCTTTGATTTTCGATAAGAGTATTTCAACGACCAGGCACTGAACACACTAGTTTTTCACATTAGTCCTTGAATATGTTTGTTTATTCTTCCTGAAATGTAATCTTGAGGTGTTGTTTATTCGTGATCTCGGGATTTGTTATTGCAACTTTTAAATAACTCCATGGATTTTCTGACATTAATATCAGGACTTTGTGGCACATTACATACATTTTGTGCTTTATGTTTAGAAGCATTATCCTGGTAAAATACAAAAGATTGCACATTTTGAGCACTTTGTTTCAAATTTTGTTTTTGTTTAACAGTCGCTAGCTAATTTTACTCTTTTGCAGATTCGTTCGGTTTTTTTTTCCAGAGCCTTCATCCACCTGACCTAATAACATTAAATTTTCTTTCGTCTATAGAAATAACGTTTTTCCAAAATGAAAATTCTTTATTTCTGAATTTTTTAGCAAATGTCAGGATCTTAAATTTGTTTCCTTTAGTATTTCAGGACTTTTTTTGAGCCATTATGTCATGAAAATTGAATGCGAAGTCGCACATTATTTCGTTAAATATTTTTTTTTGTATTTATACCTTTCTTGTTTATTCATCTTTAAAACTGTCTACCAATCTTTGAATCGTAGTGTGTAAGACCGATTAATCATTTTTCCAACTTGAGATAAGATTTTTCATTTTGAAAATGGGGTGTAATTATTTCTTTTTGCCGTTTCTGTTATTTGATCCTCTGTCGCCCCAAATTTCGACAAAAATTTTAAAACACAAAATAGTTAATTAATAGAAGATAAAATACTTTGATCAATATGGTGTTCACCACAAAGTGGAAAGACAAACTAAATTTAGTTTATTCAAATATCGCCTATATACAAGTTACATTTTTGTCTATAAAAATAAGCTTTTTGTTGTTTTTTATACTTCTATTATTGTTAACAAATGTTGGCGAATGTATGAATTTCATTTTTGACTGACTAAATATCTGAAAAATGGCCTTTTTTTCAGTTTAAAAGTGTTTTTTTTTTATCTTTAAGGATATACTTTTTATACTCTTTTGGATATATCAGTCTCTATAAAGACAATCCTACAATACGAGCTTAAAATGATTAATAAATTTGAAAAAAAAGTATTAAAAACATATGATGTTATTAAAATTTATAAAGGAATGTTAAGAAATAAACCCTATTATTCTCTCAGTATCGTATACGCCAACTTTGGACCAACAATAAAATTAAAGCAACGATAAAAAATATTTCAATGGATGTATGGCGCACCATTGGTTACATAACAATGGGTGATTTTTTCTTGCAATCGCCTTTTGTGTAGCACTTACAAAATTTTCTGCGACTTTTGTTCTGCAATAAAGATTTTTGGTAATGCATTTATAAAAATGGGGGCAATATTGCTAAGTTGTTATATGGGAGTATTGTTATAAGTATGAATAATGGTACAAGTTATTTATTGTTTCTGATTGGCACCAAAATGTATTCTTTTGTTTAACAATGTTGTAATGCCTAATTTTTTTTTATTTAGACATGGAATACCATCTTGTCAAAGACGTAGAAATTTTTCACATATTCTAATTTGTGAACATTGTAGATATTTTCTAATTTTTTAAGGCATATCTCTAAAAATTGTAATCTTGATGATACCTTGTTTCGTCCTATGCATTTCTCACGATCCAAAAATTTTGAAGTGATACCAATTTATTTTGATCACTCTTTTTTCTTATTAAATTTTGAAACTTATAAAAAATTATAATTTTTGTCATTTCTTCTTCTTCTTCTTAAGGTGCCTATCTTCTTATGATGTTGGCGACCACGTTAGCCCATCTTATTCTATTCACTGCAGTTCGGAATAGGTCAGTTGATGTTAGGCCAGTCCATTTTCTAAGATTGGCCAGCCAGGATATACGTCTACGTCCAGGGCCTCTCTTGCCCTCGATCTTGCCCTGTAGAATTAATCTTAGTAATCGATACTTATCATTACGCATAATGTGGCCGAAGTAAGCCAGTTTCCTGTTCTTTATAGTGGTGATAATTTCCCTGTCTTTTCCGAGCCTCTCGAGAATCGTGATGTTAGTTGTGTGGTGTGTGTATGACACTCGTAAGATGCGGCGATAGCACCACATTTCAAATGCCTCCAAGCGTTTGATGGCAGCTTCTGTAAGACTCCAGCTTTCTACCCCGTAGAGGAGAACGGTAAAGACGTAGCATCTGAGAATTCTTATGCGTATATTGATATTTAGAGAGAGGTTGCAAAGGACTCTTCTGTGGCGACCAAAAGCGCTTCTGGCTTTTTCAATACGGGTCCTTATTTCGTAACTATGATCCCATGTATCACCGATATTGCATCCCAGGTAGGATATTTTCTCTACTCTTTCTAGTGTTGTATCGTTTACAGTAAATTGGGCGTTAGTGTCGATGTTCTTACTAATGATCATTATTTTTTTTTTTCATTTCTTGCTGTACACAAATATTATTCTAGATCGGTTTGTCGAACAGTAACGCGTTTTAAAGCAGTGGCGTAGCTTAGGTTTCTGCTGCCCGGGGCAGATGCAAAAATTGCCCTCCCCTCCCTTCTACAATAAAAAATAATATGATCATTATAAAGACAAAATTTTATAGGCCGAAGAAAATTTAATCTGCAAATTTGAGATCTTTCATAAAAAATGTTTTTCTCAAATTGTTTTGAATCTTTTTATTAATCAGCATTATTACTTCAAAAAAAAAAATTATTGCTTATTGAAAATTATCAAAAATATTGAAACCATTGAAAGTTGCAACTGATGTGGGAACTCCTCGTTCATAGCAATCTGGTCTAAAACTTCGTCAATTGGTATGCTTGGATACAGCGATTTGATGTCCAGGCTAGCAATAATGTAATCTTTCTGCAGTTTTAGCCCTTGAAGTATGCTGACAAGATGATCCGAAGTTGTTGAGTAGGTGAATCTACTGCACTTACTATGGGCCTTATCGAGGTTCCTTCTTTATGGATTTTGGGTAGTCCATATAGTTAGGGACATCTGCGGGCTTTTTACGGAGGAACGATGCGCTTTTCGATTTTATCCCCTAGTTTGGCGATTTTGATCCTGTTTTTTTGTCATTTTTTCGAGATGTGTAGTTGGTTCTCTTATAACTTGCTTGCAGGTGTGATCTTGGAGGGTTTCTGTCATCTTGGTTTAATATTCTTTTCTGTTTATGACTACAGTGGCATTCCCTTTGTCGCTGGTCGGATGATGTTTTTATTGTTTTTAAAATTATTTAGGGTTTTTATTTCTGAGCATTTTATGTTTGGTGTTAATGGTTTGCTGGTTCTTAACACGCGAGTTTCCTCCTGTCGTATTATTTCTGCTTCTCCTTTTGAGTTCTGGTGTAGCGTGGCACATCCACTAGTTATTTAATATAAAAACATTGAAATTATAACACATCAAAAACATTAATTAGATATTTGGATGATTTAGTCTAGGAAAATATCGCATTATGCACCTTTCCTAGACTGTCAGATGCAGTAGTGCTCTCACGCATTAAAAAACAAGAATTACTAATCACCCTACTAAATCTTCGAAATCCAATACTTCGAGCATGTAATGATAGAAAACGAGTATGAAATCTTAAGATTGATATTGGAAGGAAAAAATCACCATTTTTTGCAAATTTTGATTCAAGAAACAATTGACCCAAAGAGTCTAAAAAAATCTGTAGGTATGTTTTTCATGGCTAAAACAAATATACAAATTACTGTGGAAAAATCTGAAACATCGTGGTCTGGATCCTGGTATGACTTGACATGGAATAGTCTTACTTCCAAGTTAATCTATTGTTTTTGCTCTACTTGAAAAGTGTTGTTTTTTAAATATATTAACCATTTCTTTTCTAGGGACTTCAACTTGACGTCCTAGACGCTTAGCAATCATTGGTGAACTATTCCATGCAATGGAGCGGATCCTTCATAATACTTTCTAAGCTTTTCTTGAGTTCTTTCACTGGTTTGCTAGCAAAAAATTATGTTTTATTAATACATAAAATTCACCTTTTTTTTTCATGTTTAATAATCTTAATTGTGAAAATTTCTAAATATTTGATAATTTGGTCCATATGTCCCTAACTTTTAAATGGCTCGAAGCTTTAGTAAAGGATTTAAAGCACTTTTCGCATTACCTGTTACCAAGCAATGTATTATATAATTGCAAAATTTCAATGACTTGCTTGAAGAAGACTTGAAACCCATTATCGAAAGAATTCAAAAACCCTCCGGCACTGTAGTTTTTTAAAATAACATGTTTAAAATGTGTCTTCCTCAATTACATACATTAACCTTTTTTCGACCGTAAAAAATTCAGCAACTAAAATCACAGGAAAGTGAAAAAATTGAAATACCTTGAATCTCGCGTAACCGTGCATTGTATAATAATAATTGTAGGACATCAAACTTGGAAACCGAAAGCCCACCTATTTAATAACCTAATCTAGCTCACGATATTAACTAACCTTTTCAGGTAATTACAAAATTCCCAGAAGAAAACGAGCACTTACGTCCATCACTCTGAATTTCAGTCTATTAAAACTAAAACGCAGGGGTTACTACGTATTAGATGAGCGGATTTACTTATCACCTGATGATGATTTAAAGAATTCTATTAATCAGTGATTTTTTTAATTCGTATTAGTTGTGGAAAGTTCGATTATTTTTATAAATCGATGCATTTGATTTACTCATTGGAACTTCGCTATTTCTATTGTGATAAGTTCTACAACAAATTCCAAGATAACCGGTTGTTAACATATTAAAAATCTTTAGAATTTTTTATGATAATATTTAGCAAAACACGATATGTTTGTAATTCTAGCAATGCTGGATATCCTTAAATTTTTTAATAAAACGTCTTATTTAAACAACACAACTAATGTCTAACATATTGAATCCACTATCTTGAATTTTACCCCTCACAATGTAGGTATAAAGATATATAAAGAAAGCACAGTTTAGGTGTACCAGAAGCTTAATTTAAAAGGATTTTCAGTCTATTTCCGAGCCAAATTTTAATTTCTTGTTATTTTAATCGCCCTACTGAATGTGCCATATTTAATTTCAAAAAGTCTCTATGTACAATGAGGTTCAAATGTCCATAAGCCCGAAAAGAATTTCTACGGGATATATTTTTATCTCGAAAACTAAAACAATTAACTTTCCCCTACTTTTAGATATCATATTGGGTCCGCTATATTTTTTGCTCATTAAACTTGGCAAAATTTGAGCCATATATATATATATATATATATATATATATATATATATATATATATATATATATGTATGTATGTATGTATGTATGTATGTATGTTTATGCAGCTTTCACGGATTTCTCCGTGAGAGATGCAACAACAATGGATATATTCACATTATACCGTTGTAGTGCTAAAATCACATTCAGCAAACGTACAACTATATGAAGCTCCGCGTATGAATGAAGTAAAATGCGAACAGTAAATGCAAACTTCTCTCCATTATATTATTTCTGTGTTAGAGGTTGCACAGTTAGAATAAATTGTTATAAAACGCAATTTATCCCATTCCACCACCATCGAGATGATGGCCTACCTGTACCACCATACCGAGAAGAAAGTCAAAACTTACCTTCCCCGCCACAGTGATACGGCAGAGGTATATGTTTCGTCTCTACTATACTCATCAGGGTACCGACATGCACCTGGCTGTGCAAAGGACAGATCGGAAGGAAGCATGCAAATACTGAACGCGGTTTCGCCGACCTCCCGCTGGATGGCGTATATATATTTATGCGGCTTTCACGGATTCCTCCGTGTGAGATGCAATAGCAATGGATATATCCACATTATGCCGCTGTAGTGCTGAAATCACATTCAGCAAACGTACAACTATATGCAGCTCTGCGTATGAATGAAATAAAACGCGAACAGTAAATGCAAACTTCTCCAAATCATATCCTTTCTGTGTTAGAGGTTGCAGAGTTAGAAGAAATTGTTATAAAACGCAATTTATCCCATTCCATCACCATCGAGATGATATACTTGTACCACCATACCGAGAAGAAAGTCAAAACTTACCCTCCCCGCCACAACGGCATAATGTGGATATATCCATTGCTATTGCATCTCACACGGAGGAATCCGTGAAAGCCCCATAAACATATATACGTCATCGGGCGGGAGGTCGGCGAAGCCGCGTTCAGTATTTGCATGCTTCCTTCCGATCTGTCCTTTGCACAGCCAGGTAGATGTCGGTACCCTGATGAGTCTAGTAGAGACGAAACATGTACCTCTGCTGTATCACTGTGGCGGGGAGGGTAAATTTTAACTTTCTTCTCGGTATGGTGGTACAGGTAGGCCATCATCTCGATGGTGATGGAATGGGATAAATTGCGTTTTATAACAATTTATTCTAACTGTGGAACCTCTAACACAGAAAGGATATGATGGGGAGAAGTTTGCATTTACTGTTCGCATTTTATTTCATACATATATATATATATATATATATATATATATATATATATATATATATATATATATATATATATATATATATCTTGAATTTGACTTTCAAGGTCAATCGGAGGTCATGTCGATTTTTTCAAATAGAACCCCCCCCCCCCTTTTTATGCAAAAAATGGAAAGCGGGAAAAATTTCCTCTCCAACAATACAGGAAACATAGGGAGTTAAGTCATATCTAGAGGTCATTTAAAGGCCAAATATCCTTACAATATGGATTTATGTTGACTATCCAATAACTCGGGGACTAGGGGTGCTGTAGAAAAAGTTTTTCTACAAAAGTTGTAGGAAATTGGACAGCGCGTCTGATAATAACCTTGAATTAGACCTTAACCTTGATCTGCAAGATCAATCGAAGGTCGGGTTGATTTTTTCAAATGGAAATCCCCAGTTTTTATTGCGAAAATGGAAAGCGGAAAAAGTTTCCTAACCAACGGTATAAGGAACATAGGAGTCAAATCATATCTAGAGGTCATTTGAGGGTGAAATATATTTGTACCATGAATTGGTGTAAACTAACCAAAAACTCGAAGACGAGGCGTGCTGTAGAAAAATGTTTTCCACAATAGCTGTAGGAAATTAAACAGCATGTCTTAAGTTGACTTTGAATTTTACCTTGACCTTGATCTTGAAGGTTAACTGAAGCTCAAGAAATTTTTTTTTAAATGGAACCTCAAATATTTGATGTCAGAAATAGGGAGAGTGGATAATTTTACGTTTCGATATGACTCAAAATGACCTTGAAGATGAACGTCTTTTCAAGGTCAAATATTAAAAATTCTGAAATGGCAGGCTATGTGGGAACATTCAAAGGTCGCTGATTACGATTCTGGCGTCAAATTTTCAAAGCTGAAAATGGCAGATACAATATCCAAGGTGAAAAAGAGTACCCTTGAAGCTCATTTTAGAACGTAAAAAATTTTCGCTCTCTTCTAAACCCCCTGTGCTCTATTTTTCCCCTTGAAGAGAACTGTCTAAATTTTTGGAGAAATAATATTTTTAAAATAAAAAGCTGACTTGAAATTTCTCGAAATATAGACATAAATTAACAATAATTAATAAAAAACATTAATTTAGATAAAATCTATAATTTCATAGCTTTATTAATAACATTTATTATAATACATTTATTTTCATTGTCTTAAAGAAATATTTTTCCTTATTTAATTAGGAACGTACTAACAACCTTATTGGGAAATTTAAACAAATTTCTAGAACAATCTATTTGGAAATTAAACAAACAAGGAGATAACCTGAGGAAAATAAATTTTGATTTTTTTTCTCTACGCTGGTGACGCGTCCGTATAGGATCATAATGTTGAAGTCACACTGGAATAATAACTTCTTTTCTATCTTATAATTTCAGAATGGTGAAGTAATAGCTGAGAATAGTAATATGTGCTAGAAATATTCTTCTCACTCTAAAGATTTCTTCAGGGTATAACTAAAATAACGGTCAGAATATCTCTAGATCACTATTGCTATCATCTTGACTAATGCTAATTAATGGATGTGAGCGATAATATAGCTAGACTTACACTTTTCTGAGGTCACCGAAACCTTCGACTAGCGCGAAGCCAGGTAAACCTAGTGGTTATTGTATTGCTACTGTGGTTTCGTCCATATCTATCCAAGTATAATATTTTCGTGAAATGAAGCGACGAACAACTTCATTTCCTGATACAGTGCTATTAATGCCCAGAACGTAGTTTAACATAAATATATTCTTAATCCGCTCCACTATAAAGTTTTATGGTTTATGCCAAAGTCTAGGTTATGCGCCACCCAGTGTAAAGGGTCTAATTGCCATGGGTCCATGGTAGAGTTATTAATTATCTTTAAAGCCGAAGATTAATACCATTTGCCTCACGGGATACGAAGTAAAGTTAGACAGGACAGAGACGTAGATGAAGGGTTTGGTAGAGTTATTTTTTATATTTCTAATATAAAAATTTTTAATCCTTTTATAAGAAACTGGAAAAGATTATGCAAGGTATCAATACAGGTCAATTGTTTTACGTAGTTTTTGTGGTGACTTTTTCGATTTTTTCGTCAACAAATTGGTCAGTGACAGACTAGTCTTAGTTTTTGGATGTAATAAGAATTCTTGTTTAATCTATTCCTCATAATTTTTGATTACAAGGTTGTTTGTGCACAATAATAGGCATTTGTTTGTATTACGTCAGTTACCTTAATTTACCTTTGCAATTTAAAACGCAATAAAGATTTACTTGTGCGTCTACTAAATGATGTTTAAACAGCCGTATCAAATCTGCTTGTAAACCTTGACTTGAAAATTTTTTTTTTCAATATTTTGTTTAATAAAGGAGAAAGCTGATGATATATATATATATATATATATATATATATATATATATATATATATATATATATACATATACATATATATATATATATATATATATATATATATATATATATATATATATATATATATGTATATATATAGTTATTCACCCTATATTACGGCATGGAATATTACGACCAAAATACGTCACTTTCAAAAAGTTCTACTTTATATACGAGGGCAGTCCGATAAGTACTTAGCCTCACCGCCCGATGGCGCCACTATCGCAAGAGAAATTTACTATCGTGTAGTACATTCTCGTAGACGGATACTTTCAAAATTTCAGCCGAATCGGACTCGCAGTTTTGTTTTGACCGCGTGTGGAAGCGGGCGTGCCCGCGGATTTTAGAAAAATGGAAAAAGAGCAATATCGGTCGGTGATTCGATTCTTGTTTTTGGAAGTGAAATCGCGCAGCGAAATCAAAGAACGCTTGAATGTGGTGTACGGTAGCTCTTCTCCTTCGATGGCGACCGTTAAAAATTGGTTTAACGAGTTTCAACGCGGTCGCACGTCGGTTTTTGATGAGCCATGCCCAGGTGCCCCGAAAACGGCTACCACGGAGGATAACGTGACAAAAATCCACGACCTGGTATTGGCAGACCGTGGATTGAAGATGCGCGAGATAGTTGGGACAGTAGGCATCTCAAAAGACCGCTTGGATCATATCCTGCATGAGAAAGCTGTCGGCGCGATGGGTGCCGCGTTTGCTCATTCCGGACAACAAGCGCAACCGTGAGACCACTTCAGAGCAGTGTTTGACGCTGTTGAAGCGCAATCCGAAGGAGTTTCTGCGTCGTTTCGTAATCGTCGACGAAACATGGATCCACTGGTATACACCAGAGACCAAGGAACAGTCGAAACAGTGGACTTCACCCGGCGAACGTGCTCCGAAGAAGGCGAAGACTGTCCTATCGGCCGGAAAGGTGATGTCCACCGATTTCTGGGATTCACATGGTGTGATCTACATCGACTACCTGGAGAAGGGCAAGATGATCACAGGGCTCTACTATGCCGAATTATTGGGCCGATTCGACGCCGAATTGCAGAAAAAACGGCCCCCATTTGGCGAAGAAAAAAGTGCTCTTCCACCATGACAACGCACTGGCTCACACCTCCGCCGTCGCCACGGCTAAATTGGTCGAATTGGACTACGAACTGCTGCCCCATCCACCGTATTCTCTAGATTTGGCCCCGTACGACTTCGTTTTGTTTCCAAACCGGGCCGAAATTTGAGTCGAAGGAGGAGGTTATCGCCGCCATGGAGGCCTACTTTGCAGACCTCCAGAAAACGTATTTTTCAGACGGGTTAAAGAAGTTGGAGCATCGCTGGGTCAAGTGTATCGAGCTAAAAGGAGACTATGTTGAGAAATAAATCGCCACTTTTCCAAAATTTTCGGTTTTCTTATGTACGATAATTACTTATCGGACCGCCCTCGTATATATATCACTACATAGTATAAAACAAAGTCGCTTTCTCTGTCCCTATGTCCCTTTGTATGCTTAAATCTTTAAAACTACGCACCGGATTTTGATGCGGTTTTTTTCAATAGATAGAGTGATTCAAGAGGAAGGTTTATATGTATAATAACATCCATTAAATAGTGGAGAAATACTGTTATTTTTGAGGTTTCTAATGTGATGTCGTTAAGCGGGAAGTAGCGCTTGCGGCGGTACTGGCCGACCGGGGCGGCGGCAGCGTGCCTATAAATAGCGCGTCGGAGGCCGATGTAATAATTGTTGTAAAAATAAAATAAATAGTCACAGTTTTTCTGTAGTGTATTTAGTATCAGCATTGCACCCGTGCGAAGCCGGGGCGGGTCGCTAGTATATATATATATATATATATATATATATATATATATATATATATATATATATATATATATATATATATATATATAATTCATACATACATACATACATACACACATACAGGGTTATTCACCCTATACGGTATGGAATATTACGGCCAAAATACGTATCTTTCAAAAAGTTTTACTTTTGGGATATATTGGAGTCTAATATAGGTACTTTTTAAAATTATTTTCATATTATACAAGGTGTCCCAAAAGCTCTGAAAGTATCAAAGTTGTGTTTTTTTAAATGGAACTCCCTGTATATTATTGCATTTTTGAATTCTGCGATCAAAATAAGAGCCTATTTTAATTAGGTTTATAGTACCTAAACCTTAAGGGTTTTTAAATAATTTGAATCTAACCTAATTTTCATATTTCAAATACTTAAAAAGTATTTCAGTTATGTTCACGAAATTTACAGTGAAATGTAACAATAAATCATATTTTATATCCCAATTATAATAAGCTTGCTATATTATAGAGGGTGTCCAAAAATTAAAACTTATCAAATAAGAACTTGAAGTGGCTATAACTTGATTAATTTAAATAGAACGCTATACATTTTAACTTACCAGAAAATGTACCTTTTAAATACCTATCGAATGGTATAAGGGTGTTATATAGCGCGTTTTCACAGAATAGACCAAATAATCGTTGTCTGCACCATTTTGTGTTTTTTGAATAGATGTTCTAATGTATCTAGTTGCCTATGGCATTTAGAAACTTCAGATAATTAATTTAATCTATCAGTTTAGTGTGCAAAGTCAGGACCAAACTGATGATGTTCTTCAAAACTAAGAGTACTTAAATCTTGGAGTAAGAAGATTAATAAGCTAAATTCCGTATAAATGAGTAGTATTGATTCGTCACGTATTTTTAGCCTGCGCAACATCGCCTAAAATACTGGGAAAGATCGCTACTTTATGACGTCATCATCCAGAGTCTGTAAAACAACCAATTATTATCTTATTTTTATTGGATTTGGGTGTTTATTAAGTATATTAAAATGAGTAAAGCTTTCTTTCAGTGTAATTACGTTGTGTATTCACACCTTTAGTTGCGTTACGATATCAACTACCGTAACAATTCAAAAACATTCCGATATGAAGTGAAATCCTTCGGTACATTGGACTTTCGGGTTCATAGCACCGTATTATTTGTTTTTCTCTTCTATCTAATCACACTTTGCGGTTGGGCATGTTCAAGCTTTCTTACGACATATCTAAATCGAACTAACACTGAAATACAATTGCGTACGTCCGTGTGACCAGATTATACCATTTTTTCCCAACAGTACCACTTATTTGTTTAGTTTTTCATTTTGTTTATTGGGTATTTATTTACAGCTACAGATAAGGGAAATGTTTTTCTTGTAAGACATAGAAAACTTTTAAAGCGAGCTCTTAAAAAGTTCTAATAAAAATTTCAAGTAAAAATAATTAATAGTTTTTTTTATAATGATTTTTATCACTGGGGTCGAAAAGACCCCAGTGTGACAAATACGTGATTCTATAGAAGTGTGGCAAGTAAGGGTTAATAAAAACAATATATACTTACCGATAATAAATTATAAAACAATAATTAATAGCTTTTAGACGAAATAACCTTTTATTTTAGATTCACCTAAATGCCCAAAAGTTATCAAAAACAAAATATAAATAAAACTAGAATTATAGAATGTTTGTAGTCGTATTACGAAATGACTCTGTGGTCTCTTTCTATCTTGCTTTACCCATAATGTCAGATTTTTTGCGACGCATGGTTCAGATTAAAAGAATTATGTTTTGTTTTCTGTCCTTTTTCTTTTTATAAACAATTTAAGATGAACATATCTTCATACTTCTTTGATATGTTCGTAGATTGATGACTTATGACGACTTTCTGTGTTATAATTATGAATATGTAATAATTTTGGACGTGTGTGTGTATATTAATTGATTATCTTAATTTCGTCTTGTTTTACTTCATGTTTTCTTCTCTTTTTTTTTTGATAAACAAAGCTAGCGATATTCTGTAACTCCATAGCTTTCAAAAGTAAAAATTATTAAAATACATAATCGTTTTTATATATTACGGAATCGTCAAAAATGGTAACTTTTATTTTCAGGAGACAATTATTTCCCTTGTCCATTCTAAGGCTTTATATCTAGGTTTTTCTCCTTAATCTTCCTATAAAAGCGTTTATATCTTGGCATATTTGATACAAATTATAACAATATCATAAACAGTACTAAAAGATCTAACTTCCATGATAACTAGGTCGGGTTTAAGTCTTAAACCTTCTTAGTGAATCTGGCTGTTAAAATGTTAATCTTCAAACATACCCTTGTAGACTTCGCATAACGTCAGAACTAGGACCCGGTTGTTTGAACGCTTGTTGTGTGTGTTAATAAACAGTAGATATTTAATTTCTTGGTTCACCCTTACCGATTTTATGCTATCCTTTTCTAATTGCATCATTTAAACAAGTATCATATGATTATTGGTACGTCAATTCTACATACATAAACTATGAATATATGGTTGCCTAAATTATTATTATTGTTATTTTCAATATGTAAACAATATCTAACAATATTTACCAATAAAAATTTGTTTTTAAATCTTCTTTTTGTTAATATTAATTGTAAACTTCGCATTTATAGTAATTTCTAATACTTAAAAACACTGAAAAGTGTCACGACAAGCAATTAAACTGAAAGACAAGATAAGTAAATATGTGTATGTCTGTCAAACATCAAAAAAGGGTCTCCCCTACTGACCATAAACAGCCTTCAAACAAATTGTTGTTTAAATCTAGGGTATGATCGAAGATGTAAATACAAAAATTTATCGGCCAAATTCTATTCCACATTCATTTTTCACAATCAAAAATTTATATAAAATATATGTTTTTCTTTTTTTGTGTCACCTAGTATATATATTTAATTTATTCGTGTAATATTCTTGGGTGCAAAGACTCTTAAAAACGAAGAAAGAGCGAGGTTATAAAAAACTTCACCTTTAATTTTGATTGAAAGCCTCGCAGGAGAAAGTACTCCGAGGCAATTAGTCGTTTTAACCAGTTTCCAATAAAATACAACAAAACAGGTGTTTCCTTCTTTGTTTAGAGTTGCTTTTCGGTAATTAAACTGTCCGAAATTTTGTTGTGTTGTGTAATTATGTATGACTTAAGAGGGAAAACGGCTTTGTTTGAAATGTTAAGGATTCTGACATTTTAACTAGTGCTGTAGTTATTAAAATCTAGACATGCGTATACTTTGTTGTTTATAAGTTGTTTTTGTATTTGTAAAACAAATAAGGTACAACAAATAAGTAAATATACAGAGTGTCCATTTAATATTCCGGGATTAGATTGCAGTTATATCGTTAAATCGATAAAAAATTTAATAGGCGGATTGTTATTGAAATTTAAACATTTTTCCAACCCCAAATTTGTTAAATGCGACGTAACCAAATTATTAAATTTTTAAATATTTCTTGTCGAAAATCAGTATTTCACTAAAATTTTAATTCTCACGCCATGGTTCTTTTACTTTTTTTGTAAAAATTTGTGAGAAGTCTTAGCTGAGATGATTTTATTTCACAATCGTCCAATATTTATTCAATTTACTACTAACATATCTGCTTTAATCTCAAAAATTGCTATTAAACCAAAAATGGTTGATTTATACTTGTTCATTATGCTTTTTACGAACATAGAAACCAATTATAATTATTTATATTAAATATAAATCCAGTAGGCGTTTTATCGCTCTCTGCAATTTTGCAGATTTTTCAGTAATAAAAAAATTAATATTATTAGTATTAATACAAGATCTAGCTAAATATCGGCCAATCACCTGTCTTCCCACGCTGTACAAGGTGATCACATCCTGCTTGACACAATGTATCCATGAACACTGCGAGCAAAACAACATCATTGCAGAGGCTCAGTGGGTTGCAAAAACGACTTATTATCGATTCCGGTACCTTCCAGCAGTGGAAGAATGAAATGTAGCAGGACGGACATAGAAAGTTTGCAGAGAAAAGCCTGAACACTCCAGATAAAGGCACACAAACATCATCCTTGTAATGCTCCTGAGCATAAAATGTTACCAAGATACCACGGAAGAAGAAGATGGTGGATATTGGTAAGCAAATAGACCAACAACTAACAAACCTGCGTTCATATTTTCACAGGCTGACAGAGTCTTGTGTGCTAAATCGGGTAATTTGCGAGGTAGGCGATTCAACACCGCTGCGGTTGAGGGACCATGAATTAACTTCTCCTCACCAACCAGACCAAGAGAAGCTTCAAGCTTGGCTACAGAAGCCCTTTCATGGACGACACCCAAAAGAGGTCAACCAGGAAAGTGTCAACAAATTAGGATCGAACTACTGGTTGAAGTAAGGGAGATTTTTTCTGAAACTGAAGGCTTCCAAGATCAAGTTGTTCCAATAAGAAACTATATGAAATACATCTTCTTCTTCTTCCTCTTGTTATAGGCTTACAGCCTGTTTTTTCCAACTCAATCATTCATTTCATTCGATGTTGAAATCCAGGACTCTCTCCACCTTTTAGGTGGTCTACCTATTGGTCTTCTGGTTTCCGGTGTTCCATCTCGGGCGATTCTCGCTATCCTATTTTGCGCCATTCTTCCTACGTGCTCATTCCAGGCTCTTCTGCGCTTCCGTCCCTATCTTACTATATCCTGCATTCCATGTTCCTCGCGTATTGTTGAATTGCGTATGTGATCTCTTAATGTGTATCCCGATATTCTTCTTAGTACTTTCATTTCGGCAGTTCTTAGAATTGATTTTGTTTTTGTGTTGTCAGCTCTCGTCTCTATTGCGTACGTCATTATCGGTCGAATACAGGTCTTGTAGATTTTTGTTTTTGCGTCCTTGCTCATGTATGTGTTGTGCCATATTATATCCGCCAGGCTTCCTGAGATTCTATTTGCCTTGTTTACTTGGTTTCTTACTTCTCTTGTTCTGTCTTGGTTTGCGGATATCTCAACTCCTAAGTAATTAAAGGTCATGAGTTGTTCTATTGGTTTGTCATCCACTACTAGTTTGCATCTTAAGGGCACTTTGCTTATTACAATTGACTTAGTTTTATCGATGGATATTTTCATGTTGAATTGCTTGCTTATGGTGTGGAATGCAAATAGAAATCTTTGGAGATCGTCTTCATTTTCCGAGACTATGACGGCGTCATCAGCGTAACATATTATTGTTATTTCCCCGGTATTCATTCTGTACCCTGGGGCCGCTCTTTTGACGTTCTCAATTATTTGGTCCATTACTATGTTAAACAGTAATGGACTCAGAGAGTCCCCCTGTCGTATGCCCGACGCTATCGGTACATCCTTAGTTAGGTTGCCGCTTACTGAGATTTGTGTTGTGGTGTTGGAGTTTAGCTGTTCAACGATGTTAATTAAATTGTTTGGGATGCCTTTAGTTCGCATTATTTGCAGAATATCATCCAGTCTCACCCTATCAAAGGCTTTAGTGAGATCTATAAAGCACATAAAAGCCGGCTTAGTAAATTCAATAGATTTCTCTGCTATCTGTCTTACGATGAATATGGCATCTATTATGAAACACATAATATATATAATATGGATGACAAACGTCAAAGACCATCCAAACCTTAGCTGGAGGATGCTAAGCATTTGACACATCAGAGTACAAGGAGAGATGTGATTCAACCGCCAAGATCGTCCATCGAGAGTTAGCAGAGAAGTTCAAACTGCTGCAGGTAGAGACAGTGCCATGCTATGAATACAGCCCGGAACCTGGAAAATAATGAGTTCAAGCTGTACTGGGATCGAACTATGTTATGAAATCATATGCACATAACAGGCCAGATCTCATTTTTATAGATAAAACATCCAAGCGAGCAATGCTAATAGAAATGTCCTTAACAACAATACAAGGAAAAATAAGTATAACATCGCCAAATATAGAGACCTGGAAGTACAAATACGGATGCACTAGATAATGAGCAGTAGGAGTAGTATCTTCACAGGTTAGCAGAGTCTTGTGTGCTTCACCGGACAGTATGAGAGCCAGACGACTCAACAACGTTGCGTTTTAGGAATCATAAACTGACTTATCTTTACCAATCAGACCAAGAGAAACTTCAAACCTGGCTAAAGAAGCCCCTTCATGAACCACACCCAAATAAGGTCAACCAGAAAAATTTCGACGAATTAGCGTCAAACTACTGGTTAACGTCAGGGCAAATGATCCCTGAAAACGATGGCTTTCTACTAGCTATTCAAGATTAGATCATCTCTGCGAGAAACTGTCTGAAACACATAATCAGAGACTCCTCGATGCAGAACGACAAATAATAAATAATCCAGCACATAACAGGAAGATGCCAAACATTTACTGCATCGGAGAAACATGATTCAGCCTCTAAGATAGTGAATCAAGAGAAATTTAAAACGTTACAGAGAGAGAAAGTGCCATACTATGAATACAACGAGTGCCTGCTGTACTAGTATCGAACTGTGCTTACTAATCATACAGTAGCATATATCCGACCAGACCTCATTTTAGAGGATAAAGCATCCTAGCAAACAACACTATTAGAAGTTGCCAGCCCTTACAACAACAATATAAGGTATAAACATAACGAGAAGATCATCAAGTACAGAGACCTGGAGGTATAAAGACGCATACAATGGGGAATCGTTTTCCATGAGGTTTGTGCGTGGTTCTTTTAAAAAATATGCAAAAATTGTGTCTGCTTTCTTTCTAAATTTGAAATGCAAAGCGATTATTCACATTCACAATATTATCACTGTAAATAGCTCAAATCTTCGTGTTTTTAGTCACAACACTGAACGGTTTTCGGGCTAGAATTAGTGTTACAGTTTTTACAGCTCGCCGAAAGATGCGCTGTATTATCCAATATTTTTCTCCTGAATTTTTAGTACAAAACAAAGAAGTTCATAGACAACTTTCGTCGGCTAAACCACTCGTTCATGACAGATTTAAAAGCCTCTTAATTTATTACGATCTCTTGGACTTCAACGCATAGGTTTAGAAAAAAAGCGAACGCGTTCGTAATGTAACAAATAGCCTTACACCTACGAGTACACCTTTTCAGTGTGTTCCATAATCGCTGAATAATTTATTATCCCATGCAAATGCTCCAGCGTACTTGACTTTGTTTTGTTTTTTATCGAATCTCGTGTCAATGATTATGTTACATTTAAATTCATCGGTTTAAAAAGTTTTTCTACACCGGTTATATTTTGTTTTTGATATTTTCTACGTGAATACCGGATTGTTTTATTATTCATTTTATTCTTTGATTTATTAAAACAAATTTTTAAATAAAAAACAACACGTTGTTTTGGGTACGCCTTAATAATTATTTTACTTTTTTGCCATTATTCTGCTTCTGTTTATGATATCAATATGAAATAAATCTTATACTATTTTTGAAAATTGTCGCTATATTCTAATGAAGTTTGAACAAAATCTATGCAATAGTCTTGGTGCTATCTGGCAAAATAATAAAGACACATTTTAAATTAAAAGGAATTTCGAAAAATGCGGAAATTACTTTTTAGATAATCAGTATGCAGAGTATGTAAAGCCAGAAATCCTGTCCATATCGTTATTTTTCGTAGACGTCTTATCGGGTTTTCCCTTTCTAAAATGCGAATATCAAAAAAATCAAGAATTTTCAGATAATATGAGCTATCATCTGTATATCCCTATTTGATCAAGAGATACCGATAAATTCATCAAATGACAAGTTATCTCTATTCACCCTTTTGGAGTACGAATGCCTACATGTTGTTGCTAACCTTTTTCCAAAATTTCAGAATTTTATCTTTAATAGTTAAGGTTGTGCCATTCAACTAATTTGCCTATATTACCGATTTTCTTTTTTCTCTTTCTAATTTTGTCAGGTGGAACATTGTTGCCAGTTTTTGTTACTCTTAAATGTAACGATTCATCGAACTAGTACTTTGACATGTCATAATCGTGCTTTTTTTTTCTGTTTCACACCAAAATTCAAATAATTTGGCTTTTTAATATTTGGCAAATCATTACGGAAAGACTCGCACAAAGGACATAAATTTGGTTTTGGAATATACGGTGAACACAACCTTCAAAGGGTGCTATTCGTAATTTAATCAATAAATTCGAGTTAACGGGTAGTGTGTTGTGTCCCATTGGGACACAACACCGTTCAGATTATATGCTTTGCAGACGATGTTGCCTTGACAGCAGATAGCGAGGACAACTTACAAAGAATGCTTTTCCATCTCAATCGAACAGCCAACCAGTATAATATGAAAATATCTGTGGAGAAAACCAAAGCAATGGTAATAGTAAAAGAACCGGTAAGATGCAAACTAATGGTTGATGACAAACGTATCGAACAGGTTGGGAAGTTTAAATACCTGGGAGCACATATAACAAGTAACAGGGCAGTAACGGAAGAAGTACGCACACAAGCCAACAAAGCGGCCATGATATCAGGCCAACTAAGAGACATAATCTGGAACAATAAACATATGACGGTTGAGAGCAAAGCAAGAATCTGCAAGGTCTGTGTAAGACCGATACTCACCTACGGCGCAGAAACAAGAAATGAAACAACAAAGACAAAACAAATTATGAGAACCACAGAAATGAAAACGCTGAGAATGATCACGGGAACAAGTTTAAGAGATAGAATAAGAAACGCAAAAATACGCGAGGACAGCGGAGTGGGGGATGTTGTGAAGTGGGTTCGAAACCGTCGTAGGCAGTGGAGATATCACGTGGAACGAATGGACGATGGCAGACTAGCAAAAACCTTGATGAGAGAGAAACCAAACACCCAACGGCCGCCTGGACGGCCCCCCAAAAGATGGAGAGACAGCTGGATTTCGACGTCAAACGAGGATCGAAGAAGAAGAAGAAGGGTAGTGTGTAAGATCCAATAGTCAAAAATGAAGTAGGTACTTGTGTAAACTCTTTTATTTTAATAAGGGTGCCACTCCATTTTTGTAAGGTTAAAACTGAGAAAACCCAACCGTATAATTTCAGGTTGGAAACTTCAATAAAGACAGAATTTAGGATTAACTCGCCAAAAATGCACCTCCTGAAGGACTTTAGCCTCCAGAAGGAGAACTATAAAATGGTACTTTCAGATAGCCAACAGATAACCAATAAATGCGACAGCTTAAATGGGCGTCCTTCTGAAGTGTGTCATTTTGTTCCCTCCGATTTCGGCACGTCGTCCAGCAACCACCTACCATCATAAATGCTCTCGCTTTCGTAACAAAACGGATCGAGGAAAGACGACCAATCAGTGATATTTACTACATACGAGGATAGGGTCCTCAAGATTAATACATTTTTCATAACGGTATTCTAATGCAATGATACCATTTTTATGATTCGATTCGTCAAGTCCCTCAAAATACTCATTTACAGCATCGATGATTTCCTCGCTACTCTCAAATTTTTTACTTTCGAGCCATTTTTTGAGGTTAGGGGACAGATGATGGTCGCTAGGGGCTAAATCTGGTGAATATTCGCTAAGTGAGGTCGTTTATTTTTCACTTCGTCCTTTAAACATTGTATAGTATTGACCTCTGATGGTTTTACCATTTGACCGACCACAGATACGATGATTTGACGACTTAAAAAAAGATAGCTAGGTTCAGTTAAAAACACGTCGGTCGTTGTCAGGTATACAATAATTTATATTTGTCAGCAGAAATGTTGCTCCAATAATTATAGTTTTTACGAGAGTAGCCTTTTATATTTCGGGAACTGGCAACACTGGCATTCTATCTGATATATCCATTGTTAAATTTGACATTTTACACGATAGACGTTCTCAGAAGATTTCGACATACCGATGTGTTTGATTGATTTCAAAATTTTATCTCAGCAAAAAAATTGAATTAACTCGTGAACATTTTCGTGCGATTGTTTTTCACAACTTTCAACGAAGTTTATCTCAATAAGAGTGCATCGATGAACATAATTCTTTATATGGCGAAAAAACACCTATAAAAACACTGTATATTGCTATTTTCGTGAATTCAATCGGGACCGTCGTTCGCTCACGGACGAGTCCTATGAAGGTCGTCCAAAATCGATTGTAGTGCAAGAAAATTCCGATGCTGTCGATTTTCTATGCCAGAAAAGACGGTTGTTGCGTTCAAAAACTGGTTAATTGAAGAAAGCAAACTGGATAAGACGGGTCATACTCCACCGTGGCAATGCGAGCTCTCACAGGTGGGCTCAAATAAATGACTTTTTAAACACCCAAAACGTGGAATTGATTTGAACCCAGTGATTTATTTTTTTCCCGTACATGAGGAACAACGCGTGGTCAATGATTTTCTGCGCCAGAAGAAGCGGTTGTTGGGTTCGAAAATCATGTTTTGGAGATACCATCTTCACAGTGGCAAAAATGCTCTTCGGATTGGTTCAAATGCTTGCAATAGTGTCTTGATCATTGTGGAAGAATACTTTAAAAACAAAAAAACATTTTCAACGTTTCTTATTCATGAAATATAGACGGCTACCCTCGTAATATAGAATGGCTGAAGGAAGAACAAGAATAATGGAGGTAAAAAATATATTTTTGTCTATAATTTATTTATAGAGGTATTTTCAGCTCTCAACGCCCTGTTAAATATTTCAATAAATTTAATATTGACATCCCACTCTTATTCATAAAAAATCTATTGTCATCTGTCTATACTGGCTTGTAGATATTTGAAATTCATAAGACAAATCTAACTATGGAAAAAATATTTCTGCTTCATCATTCATCTTTGGCATACATGAAAAAAAAAACGTATAAAATGCGTCCTTCAATTGTATTCAAAAGGAATTATGCAAAGTATAGTTCTCCACCCTGAATTTAGAATCCCACTAGGTATATTTGTATACCGCACACTTGATTAAATTAAAAAGGTAAAAAGCTGGCGTTCAAACAAGCACCCAATACTTACTGTTTTGGTAAAAATTAACTGAGCTGTTCTATGACTCTAACTACTGTCATTACCATAACGATGTTTTTATTTAAAAAACTGGATCGTTATAATAATGATTTAATTACTCATTTATTATAATAAAAACACTAAGTGAAAAATTTGTTACTAAAGGCAAATTACTCGATTTCTCTGTAAATTTAGTCCATTTAATTACCTTGTATAACAAAATAGATATCTTTTTTCCTAACTACTTTATTTTTATAAATAATCAAAATCAACTGAATTATCTACTTCCATATTCTATGCATCTTAAATATATGTAATAAAAAGTCGGTGCTCAATCCTATAAATGAAAGTGGGTATACCACCATTGATGGGCAAACCCAAAAGGCTTATCTCTGCTAAAGAAAACGAAACTGAGCTAATTAATGCAAATTGCTGCCACAACAGATTCCTGCCTTATCAGATTGTCACTGCAACATTAATTTTTGAAGGCATGTCGCAACAGAGCGCGTAAGTCGAGCAGTTTTTGCAGGGCGAGCTTTGTTTTAGATTTTAATTCAATTAAACATAGTTGTAGGTCAAAATGTACAAAAGATTAGTAAAAAACTAGTAACAGGCTTAGTTGGGTTTCAATTTAACTTTGGACTTATTTGCATACATTTTGGCAAAACAAAAGGATCTACTTTAAGGAGGATCCTACTTTCGGAGGCCCAAAAAAAACTTATTTTTGGAAATTTTTTAAGGGAAGAAAAAATAAATGAGTAGTGTAGCAAACTTTTTAGGATGTATGTGCGTAGAATTGAGATTCGTACACTGCGGCCTGGTAAATCTATTGTGCCCCCCTACTTCTACTAAGTCGTAAGAGTTACCTTATCGGTTAGAGCAGGTCCTCCAGTCCTATTTCCCTCAGAAACCTTAGGATGTTGGACGGCTTCAAGGTGGATTGCTCCCCTTCATAGATTTGGTATGTTCGCAAGAACCGCATCCTCGGGTTTTCTAGAGCGCTGCACTCTGAAAGGATATGAATAGAGGTTTAGTCCTCCTCCTCACATAATCTACACTCGTCTCCTTCCATCAGTCTATAGTGCTATAAAAAGTTATTTAAAAATAATTTTTCATCAATTTTTTCGGTCACATAGAAGAGAATAGAAACCTTAAGATGACACGCTTTGATTTGTTTCAATTGGTCGACTAGTTTTCTTGCAATCACGCCCACCAGTTTAGAAAAATGGTAAAAATTAAAACTGGAGAAATCTCGGGAATCTGCCCGACGCTCAGCTGCTTTTAGTTCTGTATCTTTGGAAATACTTAGAATTAGACTCTAAATTTATGAGTACATATTCTTGGATATCTTAAGCTATAAAAAAATCGATTTTTCGGCCCTTCTAAATCAGGATTCCCCTTTAATTTAGAACTGATTATAAAGCGTCGTAACCTGAAAATTTGAAATATAGTTTCCGTTGATTGACTTTGTAGGGGTTGTTAAAAATTAAAATTATCATTGTAAGATACAGGAGGCGAATTCTTTCAAACATACATATAAAAGAGCAGCAAAACATATAACCTGTTATGGTTAGAAGGCAATAGTTTCTTTTACCAAGCCTATTATTATTTTCATAATAATATCCATAGTAAATATTTTTTTTTTATTAAATACTATGACGTTACAAAATAGTAATACATTAAGTTCGTGTTTTACGGCCAATTTTCAGTTTTTGAGATTCATAGTGACGCAGTTAGGCCGGCCCCTGGCGGCTCTAATTTGCGCTTTGTGGAAAAATTCTCTGGGTGTTTTGTCCCGGTGCAAGTCGTAGGCCTCGTCAGTGAGATTCCGACTGACACCTTCCCAGACACTCGTCGTACTTATTATGTTCGGATCTCTTATTTGAAGTTAAATCTGACCGGAAGATGACGGTAAGATGTTGAATAATACAACAATAGCTTACATGGTACGAGGGTAGTTCCAGAAGTACTCGACCTGCAGTATAGAGGGCGGCTACGTTTTATAAAATACCATACCAACCTCATAAAGCTTGAAGACTGTACGTCGCTTAGTATTTTTTAACAGCCATCAATAGTGAATTTGTAAACGTGGAAAAAATTGTTCATGGTCATGTGATATTTTAAAGGTCTTTGTCCAACCAATATCAAAGCTAAGCTAGGTTCTACTTTGGAGGAGTCTGCTCCTTCGTTTACAATAATAAAATATTGGGTGGCAGACTTTAAACAAGCTCTTACGAGCTGCCAAGATGGAGATCACTGTGATCAACTAAATAAGGTGACCATGGCATAAATGGTGAAGAAAATGCTTAAAGTGGTATTAGATGACCGTCGACTGAAAGTACTTGAGCAAGCAGATTCATTTCAAAAAATACTGTACATCGCATATCGACTGAAAATTTGGGCATGAGAAAGTTATGCGCAAGATGGGTGTTATGTTTTTCCACAGTGGAAGAAAAACAGCGCCGTGAGGATATTTCAGCCGAGTGTTGGGCGATGTTTCACAGCAATAAAGTCTATATTTTGCATTGAATTTCACACTTAAGACGAAGAAACAGTAAAAAATTGACTGAAAGGGGGAAGCGGCATCAAAACTGGCGAGGGCAGGTCCATCTGGTAGTAAGGTTATGTCGTCAGTTTTTTGGGTTGCGCATTGCATAATTTTCATTGATTCCCTTCAAAAGGAAAAACGGTGAGTATTATGGGAAATTATTGCAGCCTTTGAGTGATGAAATCAAGAAAAACGTCCTTATTTGGCGAAAAAGAAAGAGTTATTTTTATTAAAACAATGTACCAGTTCAGACATCCGTGATCACGATTGCCAAAATAAGTGAGTTAATGTTGCTTCCTCACGCACTCTATTCGCTAGATTTAGGATATTTTCTCTTTTTAAACTTGAAAAATGATCCATTCTTACTATAAACAGAGTATCAAAGCTATTGCACATCGCTTTAAAAAATATATTGAGCTAAAAGGAGACAATGTTGAAAAATAAATTTATTTTTTCTAAAGTTTTTTTGTTTTTCTTGGTTCGGTCAGGTATTTCTGGAACTACCCTTGTAGCTTTTTAACCGATATACGATAATTTTCAAGCACCACAAGTTTTGCCGAAGCGATGATAACGTCGTAAATATAGCCATGGAGCACAAGCAACTTCCATCTAAAGCTAATGTAACTTGTTAACTTATGTGCCATCAAATTTTACTATATTATCACTTACACTAACTGTTATGCCACCTTAACAAAAATTACACATGCCATTCTACATGTGCGCTCGTTTTAAATTCGAAAGGTCCATTTCTGAAGAAAAGGTATTTCTATCGCCTTTTATGTAGTTCATTCAAACTGGCTTATTCAAGAAGAAAGGGTTAAGCATTTTCAACTCCTCCCTCCCCTCTCCACACACGTAAGGGACCGTAAAAATTTTATAACGTCTCCTCTCCCCCCATATCATCTTAGTAAAATTTTATTTCATTGCGCAGTTATATTTCTTTTAAAAAACTTGCAAGTATTAAATATGTGTAAGTAATCTCATTTTAAGCATATTTTTTTAAATATTACGTAAGATTCACTTGACCCCCTCCTCTTTTGTAAGGAATCGTAAGAAAATACGCTGGTCCTCCTCCTCAAAACCTTACTTAATTTATGGATGGTCCCTAGGTAAAGAATAAAATACCTACTACAGGGTTGACTCTGAACTCTACGTAATCGATTTGTGTAAAGGTCATTGCTAAAACTGCTCAAGTAGTACTATCAATGATCTGTGTTCTGCTTTTGGTAAAGATTTGAAATGACACGGCCAGTTAAGTTCTGTAAATGGAGATAATTTGTAATTTACTGTGGAAGAGAACGGGTGACAAGAAAAATTAATGTTAATATGATGATATTTCACTTTTAATTTTTACTTTTTCAACTTCTGTCTTTATGAGTTTGTTATTCGTGTCCCCAGAATTTACAACAGTTATGAGGCGTATAATAAAGAAGTCATATGCCAGACGGTCGGAGAGAATCATTCTTTTTTTTCTGTTTTAATTAGGTAATTCGTTTTTAATACCACGATGTGACGTAAGTTACAAGGACATTGAAATAAGACATAAATAAAGCTCGGTAATTAATTTGGATATATTTTCGAAGAAGTTGGGCATTTAAGTAACGGTTACAGCGCAGATCTTCTAAATGACACCATGGGAGAGTTATTCTATTTTTATACACATAGGTCGGCTAGAAAGAAATTTCGGTTTTGTTGTAAAATAACTCTTTGTGCAATGAACTTTTGCCATCTTTTTTGGAGCTCATAGAAATTTTGGGCCTCATCAGCAAAAAAACTGAACCAATTGCGATTTAAGGTCATCATCATTGATGAAAGTTTGCTCACTTCCAAATAACAGGTAATTAGATGGTGCCAGATCAGGGCTGTATGGAGAATGCGACGTCAGTTCTAAACTAAGTTCCAATAACTTCCCACAAGTTACTAAAGATAAATGGGGGTTTGTATTATCATGATAAAACACAGTTTCTTTGCGATTTGCCAATTCTGACTGTTTTTCTTCGATTATTGCTTCATCCAGTTTCATTGGTTTGTTGACAATAAACATCTAAAATGATCGTACGACCTCTTGGAAGCAGCTCAAAAGAAACAATAACTCTGTAGTCCCACCAAATGAACATCATAACCCAATTGGATGCAATTCAGCTTTAAATGTGGTTTTTACTGGTTCATCACGTTTGGACCATGATCGTTTTCGAATAATGTTACTGTAGATGATCCATTTTTCATCACCAGTGATGTATCTTTTTAATAAAAGGTCAGTTTCATTGCGCATGACATGCATATGGCAAATATTGATTCATTGTGCTAATTAGAGTTAAAAAAGAGTTCAATTCATGCTGAACCCAAATATTGTTTTTTTTTGCAAGTTCAAGACATTGTAAGTGAGTTTAATAGGTCGACCAGAACGTCGGTCATCTTTAAGTGAAAACCCTCCAGAACAGTATTTTTAAAAATATTTTTGTCACGTGCGTTCTGTTATGCAATCAACACCATAAACTTCACATGTATGATGTTTCTAAAGTGACCTAAATGTGACTGAAATTAATTCTCAAAAGGAAAAAAAAAACATAACACTGGTAGAAGTTCTTCAAAACCATTACAACGCTCTCTATGTGTGACAACCAACAAAACTTTCTTGCCGATCCAATATAATAGTATCGATCAGGGTTCGGAAATTGGCTAACAGGCAGCGGTCCGGGTCCGGACCGCCAAGGGTATAAAAGTGGACCGTCTACCTTTCTGTCTATTTCTATATTTATTTATGTTGTACAATCTTCATGATGTGATACGTTTTCAATTTTATGAATGCGAAAATAGAAAGTTTTTTAGTAAATGGACTAACCTGAATGGACTGGAGCCGTTCCAGTTTACCTCATATCCCAAAAGAGTAGCTATCATTAAAAGTAGCATTATGAAACAACTGATCAAGATCTTCATAAAAAATTTCCCCTCGGAATGTGTCGCATAAAGATAAATTCCAGGCAAGTTTATTATTAAACAAGAAAAGATGGACTGTACTAGCTCGGTACATGAGCCAGCAGGAAAAATCAGCAAAAGCTGCCTTGCCTGTGTACTGGATGCTTGATAAACATCAAAAACCCTTTTCAGATGCGGAAATCGTACAAAGATGTGTGTTGAAAGTGAAGTTGAAGAAAAGAAGGACATTGCTACTGTTACTCAAGATGTTCCATTATCAGTAAGAAGCAATGCAAGAATAGAAATTTTGGCTGCAGAAAATTAAAGCAGCTTGCTCGAACTTTTGCAAAGTACACTCAACTACGCCCTTGCATTTGACAAATCTTGTGATATTCTTGATGCTGAACATATGTCCATTTTCGTGTCAATCTGCGACATTCAAAGGAAACTATTTATAGAAGAGTTGATAGCAATATTGACTTTTAAAGACAAGACCTCTTTGAGATGACTTATTCCAGGCTTTTAATGACTTCATGACACAATGAAATATTAGTTATGATAAAATGTTGTCTCTTTCGACTGAGGGTAGCCCAGCGATGACAGGCAAGAAAAAGGGGCTAGTAAAACTGTTTTTTTCACTGAATGATTCACCAGACAACTCTGTGCAGGAAACTAAGTACCACACTGAAGAATGCAATGGACAATTTGGTCAAGTTAATCAATTTTGTAAGGTGTCGCTATGCTCTACAGCAAAGACAGTTCAGAGTTTCTGTCTGAATGAATGTGACTTGACATATTCTAATTTATTGCAACACAGCAATGTACGTTGGCTAAGTAAGAGTCAAGTAATATAACGTTTTTTAGGAAACTTGAAATGAGAACAGCATGTTAGATGTGGCTTTTCAAAGAGAAATTCTGAAATAATTAATTAACACAATTACAGCGAAAAGAAAAATTAACTGTTTTTCACCAAAAGTTCGATATATTTTAACGTTATTTTCTAACAATTTTTGAGTATTGAAAGAATACTCTTATAGACACTGAAGTATTTTCAAGTTTTATGTCGGATCTTGAGAAGGCAGTGTCGCAATTAGCAATGCCCCTGGTGGTAGGGACATGTAGCTAGCGATCTATTTTCGACCAGCGTAGTAAATGTATGGATGTTTCGTCCCGATACCGGTGGTGGACTCATCAGTGGGATCCACCGGTATCTTTCCCACACATCCTTGTACTTTCCACAAACTTGGACCTCTATTTAAGTCCAGTTTTGCCGGAAAGCGGTGGTGAGATGTTATGTTCCACAACAGCAGCCAGATTCTAAGACTGCAGAGGTAGAAAAACAGTGTGTGTTTTTAAAGTCGCCTTTTGAGGTGACTCCAACCAGAGAATGGATTGATGTAGCTGTGAAGTTGTTTAGTCTTTCAAAGTCTTAACCTCAAATGGAAATAGTAGACCTGCAAGAGGATGTTTCTTTGCAAATGTACAAATCCACTGAAGAATTTTGGGGTAGGTAGACACGTTTCTGACAAGTGCGCAAAATGTAAAAAACTATCAATCAAATTACCATGTTTAGGTCTACATACATATGTGAGAGCTTTTTTTCTAAAATAAACTTCTGAAAATAAATATCGGTCGAGGATTACCGGCGCCCACCTAAAAGACGCTCTGGCGTTAGTTCTTCTACGCGTGAACCAAACTATAAAAAACTAGTTCAGTACCGGAAGTGTCATTTTTCGCATTAATTTAGTAGATAAGTAAATTAATATAAGCAACAATTAGTTATACTCTATTATGGCGTGTTTACTAAAATTAAAGATAATTATTAAAGATAGTATTTATTGAGCACGTTCATATTTTGAAATACACATTTGCTCTTAAGTTTTTATTTCGGATTCTCGCTTGAAACATTTGAATCATCTGGACCCACCCCACTTGAAATTAATAACCGACCTCTGGTATACATTCTGCTGGTACGGTTTTCTTTTAGTCTGGACATGGAAACCGTTTAAAATTTATTTTAGTAGTACCAAAACAGCAAGAGACGCATACTAATGAATAACGTTTATTACATCATAAACATACCTTGGCTAGTGTATTACTTCTTAAAACTTGTTGACCATAACGGTCTTTTTCGTGAATATACAAAATATGATATTTTGGTTTTTCTACATTTATGTCACCGGAACATTATTTATATTTAAGCGTTGCATTTTAAATGAGGATTGCCCGTGAACCCACGTACGTCTCGTCGTTCTTTGCACTCATCAATAAAAATAGTTTTAAAATAAATCTTGCTAATATGTCTGGCACCAGTCGGTGGATCTTATTGTGGTTATTCTCAGATAAAATAAGTTAAAACGTCGGTCATTTATTATCAGTAATAATAAATTTCAAAGAAAAACTTCTGAAGATGTTTAAATACACTTTGTTTATTAACATTTTATTTTCTAAGAAGATTTTACTGATGAAGATTAATACAAAATTTAGATTATTAGGTTAAAAGTTATATATATCAAACAGGCTTTCCCTAATAAATGACCTTTGTTTTAATTTCTCTACAGTGGCTTCACAAATGAAGTAAGCAACTAATCAACAATATTTCGAATAATTTATTTAGCTAAATATACAGAACGTGCGTTTTATATTATCAACTATTTGATTGGAAAGGCAAAAGTACCGAACTAAAACAAACTGTCTCTAGATGACTAGGTTAAAAATTCAGCCCATTATTTCCACAGGCAATAATAACAATAATGATTTTAAAAATGCCAGCTACAGTTAGTTCTATTATTGTTGCCCATTTATAGCCAAAATATATACATATACAGTTTATTTCCCATTTAGCACACTTGCACTTGTATATTCGACAGTAAAAATAAGTACCGTAATTTATGCATTAAAATTTTTATGGCTTGCTTTAAAAACGGGCATATAATTTTTTCGAAAAGCCAATGAACCTTCGGTAAAATACATATAAGTTGTATCGCGAATATATAAAATGAATTATGAAACATCATGACGTCATGACTTATTAATTTCATTAGGTGGAGGCAGCGGCGTACCACACACTGACCTGTCTGTGTGAAATCACATAACTAACTTTTAACTCGTCATTGAAAAAGATATCCAATAATTTACAGCACATACATTCCTTTAACGCGAAACAGAATTTTTGCGTCGACAATCTTATTTATTCTTAAAATAGATGTAATCTATACGTTACAAAACAATTCGTGTAAAAAATCCTTAAATTAAAAAAAAATACGCTTTTTAACTTTCTCGTAATTATCGATATGTACGCTTTTGAGAAAAATCAATATGTTGACACCACTGTGAGTAAGAATTACATCATGTCTATCTACTATAATAATATTTAAAAATAACATAAAAACCTAACACAGAAAAGAATAAATTTACTAAAAACCAAACTAATTTATCAAAATTGTTCCCCATTCACAACCAAACAATCCCTCAACGGAACATAGAAATATCTTCTAATATTTAACAACAATTGCGCTGAAATGTCATGCGGGACCTCAATTATTCTATTTTTTAAGTCTCCTGCGTCACCAGATCTCTCTTATATTATCAAAAATTTTGGTTAAAGAAGCGTTAAAAAAGTTATCGGATCTTAGCGTGACGTCACTTAACAAGGCCAACAGATTCTACCCTACCTCTGATAACATATTATTTAGGATTAAGGAACTCTTGGTTGTAACTCTCTTGTATTGAAACATGATTTCTTCTCTTCTTCAAGAACCTCTTCCACTAGAATTAACTTTTAACTTGAACTAAATATGTGATTTTAATGATCCTGATCCTAAAATAATCCTTGAGAAATTCATCATCTTACATTTGTATCCACTCATTTTGTAAAACAATCTTATAAATCATGACTTTAAATTAACTTCTGCTTAAGGTCATTTCAAGGTGAAAGGGACTTTATTTGAACAAATGCCGTAATAATAGGACTGGAGGTACCCAAAATAGGTGATTTGATGTACAGGAAACATCATCATCTCTGTTTCCCCATAGTATTTCCTAAATTTAGAAATGAAAATTAAGGAACACAATTTGACATTCATTAACATTATTATGTTTGTTTGACCTCAGTTATTTAACCTCAAGGTTATTTCAAGGTTAAAGGAATTTTCTATGACAAACAAGGGAACGTCCTCAAGTGTCCGCCTCCGTTTTGTTTCATTCTGCGATCTGTTGGAGTATACAAAAAAAAATATTAAACTTGCATTTCTTTCCGTCCCAATTGTAATTCAATAGTCTGATTTTTTCATGTAAAAGCACTTGCATATTATTAGGTTTACTAAAAGGGTTATATACATATCATCAGTGAACTATTTTCAGCTGTGAACTTTGAGGGTGGTCGTCACTGCAATTCAGGAAGTCTAAAAATACGTGTTGGATATTTTTCGGAATACCCTAATATATCACGGAATGAGAGAAATCAGAGACGGAGACACCTGAGAACGATCCTTGTAAATGTCCTACTCGAAATATGATGGACTGACAATTAGACTTGTAAGGAACATAATTCTACATAGACGATTTCATATAGAGTTCTATCAACATGAAGAAAACTATTTTCAAATACCAAAGGTGTTTCATTTGCCAAATGAAAAATAAAAGCATTGAAATTTATGTTATTTGTCACATCCATAATCATACAAATATCTATGCATTACTTTGGAAAAAATAATTATAATGTTTCAGGTATGTTATTTAAACTTCAGATTTCGAGTTCTTAAAACGACCTGAACCTCAACAGAGGTCAGTACAAAATTTTATAGAGATAATTATGTTTTTTGTACATCAAAGCAACAACGTCGGTTATTTCCAGTCATACTAATAGGGCGTTTGGTTTTAGAAAAGCCCTTTGGCTTTAAATGACTTTGAACAATATCAGTAGAAGTCAGTTTAAGGTTATGATATTACGAAGTAAGAGAATACAATTGTAGAGCCAGCTAGATAAATATCTCCATTTTTTAGGTTTTAGATTCAAACCAATTTGTTTTTACTCGATTGCTCTAAAAATGTCCCTCTATTGACACACTATTCGTACACTTTCATAGCAAATGTAAATAAATTTCATTTTAGTCGTCTCTCGGTACGTATTTTTACTACGTTGTCTTATCGTTAATGGATTTGTATCAAAGAAGTTAGATGGGGTTATGGGATGATGTTGTGGTAAACTAAAAGCCTGAAAAATGACTATAATATATTGAAATTAAATATAATAAATTGACATAAATGTGTTATATATATATTTGGTGCACTAAGGAATCCTATTGTTAAAATTGCATGAAGGTTAGCACCACGACGAGAATAATACCAAAGTAGAGGTCTTTCTCGTGCTATTAGAGAATTAAAAAACTTCGAAATTCACATTTATAACTTTCTGTTTGTGTGTATTAATCATTATTACCAATAACATAAAATATCTTTGAAGATTTTTTGCAGTTTAGTTAATAATAATACATCAATGTATGCTATTGTTCTCTAAATCCCGTGATACGATCCCGGAAATAAAATTATTTTAGGTAAGCAATTTTTCTATCAATTTGTTGTATTATTAGTAGTCCATTACAAAAAAGAAGGTAATATTTTCAACACAGACCTACGATAGTAGTGGGAATAGGGGGCTCCTAGTTGACCCCCCCCACCACTTTTTTGATTGGTCAGCCAAGAATGACCTTGTTTCTGATTGGCTGCCCAAGTTCGCCCCCTATTCCGATTGGTTTCATAAACTCCGCCTCTTTTTGCTCCACCTCCTACCTCCTTCCTAACCACCACAGTAGTTGGAGGGGAGCTGGTAGCAGTTGGAGGGGAGCTGGTATTTTAAAGGACTGAATCTGAGCGAGCTACATTCATTTACAACTAGTCTTAAGCTTATATAGAAGATTCACCACTAATAAAGAACAGTGTTAAATTAAAAATAAGTGGTAGTTATGAACAGTGATTTGCAAAATGAAATAATCAAATTAGGTAAACAGTTTACTAAACTTCAAAATTCCGAATTAAAGAATGCAATGCTAAGGAAAACACACCCCGAGTGGGCACAGGTATATTATGAGACTGCCTTCCAATACCAATTAGCTGCAGAAGCCTGTTTAAATTATAGAAAAACCCAAAATTTGCCGAAGTTCTTTCATGAAATAAAGAAAATAGGATTCAGTTACTTTTTAAGGATATTGAAGGATTATATAAAAGATCCTGATATATTAAAAGAAATCGTGGAAGAGGAAGAGAGAGATAAAGAGATATTGAGAAACAGGGAGGTTTTAGTGTAGGATTTATTATGGAATTATTAATAAGAGAAATGTATGAAGAGTTTTTGATGTCCGCAGCCTGTTCCGAGTTTTATGCATATGAAGGTCAAGAAAGTGAAGCGCAGAATATTATATTGTTTTTAAATTATATGGAACATGCGGAATTATGTTTACTAGCAGCTAAATGTTGTAGCGAATATTTAAAAAATAAAAATATAGATATTTTAATATGTAAACTTCAAGAACTAGGATTAAATAATAATATTTCATGTATTAAAACAATGTTAGAAAATAAAACACATAATTTGTAATCAAGTCTTTTATTACATAAAAAAATTGTTGTAAAGATAATAAACATTTGATAATGCACATACACATGGTATTTTTTGATGATAAAAGCAGCAAGGATCCATTTTCTTTAGGGTGGGTTGTTCATCAATCTCGATAACTGGTTTCATGGAATACTTTTTTACGAAATCTGCCTTTTCTTCCCCTTTTACATAAACATAGTCCACCTTAGCGCTTAAATCTCTTATGATATCTCCACATTTGTGTAATGGTGTAAATCCTTCACACCATTCAATGCAATGGTAATTTTTTATTAACCACAGAGCTTGTTTGTGTAAATAGGATGGTAAATGACCCATCGGAAATGGAGCTTTGAAAATAAAATGACTTGTCTTTTGCCCATCGTACGCTGCTAATTCCTTTACAATAAATTTATTATTTTCAATTTTGAATCCTTGAAGATCTAGAATAAGTTTCATATTTTCAAATATTTGAATTTCTTGATCATTTCTACTTTTAATTGATATTCACTTATTTGTTTTTTTAATTTCTGCAACTGAAGTTGAAAATCTAATACTCGAACTGAAATCTCGTAAGACATTATATAAATGAAGAATTCTGGTTTGGCTACGTTAATAAATATCAAAATTGACGCGTGCGCTCTTAAGCGTAAGTAGCGGTTTGTTTAAAAAGAGTATTTTATCTTAAGGAAATTGTATTACAACTGTTTCACAATTTTTGTTAATGGATTGTAACTGAAAACTTTATCATGAATTATAACACAATATGCCGCTGTTTTAGGGGGAATTTTTTCCTTGGTTTCAAATTCAATTCTCATGGTTACTGGACCTGTTTGTAGTAAATCTCTTTGATGTGAACAATTAATGTAAACTATAGGAGCATTTTCTTTAAATTCTTTCGGATTAAAAATTGGTTCCACTGGAGAGTTATAATACCCTTGACGAAAGTCTGTAAACATTTCATACAGAGTAGCAAATTTATTATTTTCAAAGTCAAGTTGAAGATCATTGTAAGGATATCTTTCTGAATTTAAAAAGACATTCATATTTCTTAAATTACAATGATCAAATTTACTCATATCCATTTTTAGATTACCACGTCTATTTTTCTGAAAAGCAATTAGAACATGACGTGGCGTTTCGACTTTTGTAGATGTTTTTACGGGCCAGTTGTGCCTCGTAGTTTCCAATAACTCTGGATATTCAACTAATTCCCAGCTTCGGAAGGTTATTAGTATATCACTATTTTTGTCAATAATTTTGGTAAGTGCTAATTCTTGCGGAATCGCTACAGTAAGATGAGGAACTCTCCAACACAACTTGGTAATTTTAACTTTGGGTTTTTCATCTTCATTACTGGATAATAATGCATTTGTATCATCATTACTTCTTATTAGAATAAGTTCTTGTTGTGAATTAAGAATAATCTTATTATAATCTTCAAAAAATCCTGAATACATCTTTAATGGTATACATAATGAAACATTACCTTTGTCATCAGTCATAATTTTTTCTTTAGATTTTGTTTTCGGATACCAACCGGCATTTTCCAATTTAGCACTTTCATTTTGATTAAATGAAATATATCCCTTAAGAGTTGAAGTTATACCAATATCCCGAACGGAGTCAATAGTAACACCATTTAAAATATAGCGTAATTCTTTAAATAAAAATGCCGGAGCATTATTAATTAAAACAGTATTAGCTAAAGGGGAATCATCTTCTTTAGTTACTTGCAATTCCACATAAATTTCACTTTTGCAAGGTAAAGGATATTTTCCTGTTTGTTGCAAAGCAATTCTGATTTCATCATTTGGTCCGAGTTTTGTAGGATTAAAAGGATCGAAAGAAAGAATTTCCCAGCTTAATATTGATTCATCAACCAATACATTTTCTCTTACATTTAAATAATCCATTTTTATTTAAGTTTAAAACCCAAACTTTGAAGAAATTTTCTATTAGAAGGTGTTAACCTTTGGAAGTTTGATTTCCTACTAAAGGAAGTTGGTTTCTTTCTTGTCTTATTAATGTTTTTATTATTAAATTTTCTAGTAAAGTTTGCAGATTTATTGTTATATAATATTACCATCTTTAATCTACTTTTTTAAGATGTAGTCTGATGGTTATGGTTTCTTCTCTAAAATTAACCAAATCACCTTCCTGATCTATTATTTTAATGGCTATTTTATCAATTACTTTAACGGTGACTGGGAAATATATGACGTTTTGAGGTGACTCAATTATTTTGAACCCTGGAGCAACGCTCGGGAAAAATTGGTGTATTATATGAACAGGTTTCCCGTTTAAATATGATCCCTCTGCAATACTGCAGTCTATATTTATTGAATTTACTTTAATTATTTCCGCGGGAAAATCTGATATATGTTCAATGTTGGCTTCCAATCGTCCATTTTTAAACCCTAATAATTTACCAATAGTTCCTTCACGAAAAGTTATGGGGGCTGAACATTTAAGATGTGTACGTAAAGTATTATTATTTGCATAAAGACTAAAACTAATTTTATCCTCATCCAAGTGTTTTTTTAAAAAATCTGTTATGTCTTCTAATTCGTAGCTACCTGGGGGTATGGCTATTTCTAAATTTTCATCATGAATTAATACATTATTCCCAACATCAATATTGGGAATTGCATTAAATGTTTCGAAATTTACAAGACCGATAACATATTCAACATCTTCATCTAAATATATTGGAGGATGTAACTCTGATGTTAAAATAGCGGAATTGCCGCTAAGAACAAAACTATATGACATTTTACTTTAAAAATATGTTTAATAATAAACTAAAATTAGGTGTTACATATGGTTATAAAGAAATTTTAGACACAATTGACCACAATTTGTTTTGTTAAAGTTTTGATAACTGTTATAATTATAATTAACAATATTATTATTTTGGTCGCTATAAAAATATTTAATTAATTCAGAAGGGGGTCGCAAATTACCATAACTATCAAAATATATTATGTTTTTTCCTTTTTTTGTATATGCTATCCAGTGAGTACCAACACCACTGTGATTATCTAGATTGACAATTGCACTTTCAATTAACTTTATCTTTTTTGGTAATTTATCCCTCATAAAAATACCACGAAAGTTGGGAATTTGTAAATATTTAGCGTATTTAAGTAAATCGTAATTTGTAAGTGCTTTTCGAGGTATATGTTTTAGCAGTTTTTTGAATAAGGTTTCAAGTATAATCCACATCCTGTTTTATAGGGTTTTAAATAAAGTCCACTTCCTTTTTTTCCTACCGCAATGGACTCCATCATTTGATTGTGTCGTTTAGATTCTTCTAATTTCGCTTTGGCTGCTTTTGCATCATTTACTGCTTTAGCAATACCTGCAGCCCCTCCTCCAAGAGCACCAAGAGCAGACAAACCAGCAAATAAAGGTATAAGTGGAAGAAATCCGCCAGTCTTTGGGATTGGAATTACCCTTTTCTTTGGAGGTAACACTTTACCAGTTTTTTTAATAGCTTTTAAAGCAGTTTGAATACTTTCATTTAGGTCTTTAAAACGTTTCCCCTTAATTCCTTTTCTAGCTTTTGAAATTACCTGAGATAATGATAGTCCTCGTCCTTTTCGAGTTTTTCGCTTGAACTTTCTTCTCGTTCGAAGTCCCATACCTAATTTTCTTTTAATTTTCATAGCACCAGTAATTCCTAGTGCAGCAGTTTTTTCCCCAAAACTAGAATCTTTAGCTTTGAACCTTGATAAAGCTTTGTCAGCTAATACTTTATCAGCTAAATGCCTTCTTTTTATATCATTTGATTGTGAGTAAGCAATATCGTGTTCTTTACAAGCCTCATCCAATAAATTTATACCTTTATCACCTCTTGACAATCGTTTTTCCAATTTTGTTCCAGGTCCACAAAAATTATAACCAGGAATATGCAATTCAAAGGGTAATTTATTTATTAATGAGTTTACTAAACCACTTCCTTTCCTTTTGCTGTTTGTCTTGTAAATGATTCGTTTATTATGTGATGGAAACATTATATATAGTTGCAATCCTAGTGATAACTAACCAGTTACATCACAATACTGAATATTAATAGTTTGTTTTATATATAAAATGAGAGTTGAGAAACAACCATACTCTATAACAATTAAGGATCATGAAAGTTCAGTGAATGGTTTTAGAAAACATGGAAAACTCTTTGAGGGAAATAGTAAAAGAGGGTTAATTATTGGCCCGTCAGGCTGTGGCAAAACCAATGTTATTATTAGTTTGATTGAAGATCCGAATGGTTTGCGATTTGAAAATCTGTATGTTTATTCAAAATCCTTATATCAACCAAAGTATAAATATTTGAGAACACTTTTTAAACCTTTGAAAAAAATTGGATACTATGAATCTGAAAATGAAGAAACAATTGTTTCACCAAAACAAGTTAAACCAAACTCTATAATAATATTTGATGATATAGTGTGTTGTAATCAGAATGTTGTAAAGGACTATTTTTGTTTCGGAAGACACAAAAATACTGATTGTTTTTATTTATGTCAAACATATTCTTCTATTCCTAAACAATTAATTCGTGACAATGCAAATTTAATTGTTATATTTCAACAAGATCGAACAAACTTAAAACATATTTATGATGATCATGTTAATGTTGATATGTCATTAAACCAATTTAATGAGTTGTGCTTAATATGTTGGAAAGATAAATTTGGATTTTTAGTAATAGACAAAGACTCTAATGTGAAATCTGGCCGATATCGAAAAGGATTTGATTCATATATTTACTTATAAAAATAAACGTTTGATGGTAAATTATACCAATCATGGATGAACGTTTAGCAAGAGAGCTAGTTAAATCAAGAAAAGCTGTTAAACAAAAATATCAGAGTTTAAAAAATGCGGAATTTGAGGCGCAAACTAAATTGGAGGAAACATATAAACCGATAACTCAACCCTTACAAGAATTAATTTCAACGATTGGTAAAATTGAACCTGTTGAAATAAAGGAAGAGCTACACACACCAATTAAAAAAATTTATGAAACACCACAGAAAAGATCAATTCAAACACTAACACCAAAGAGAAAATTACAATATGGAACATCAACACCAGAAAAAAGAAAGACGGGAAAAACTCCACTCCTTCCTACAGAAATACCATCGATTATTGACTGGGACGCGAGTTTAGCTTCAGCAAGTCAAATGCCATCTATACAACAAACAAGTATTATTGCAGAAACAAACCCTTCTTCAGGTTCACACTCCACAATAGGAAATCTTTCAGATATACTGGAACAAACACGGCAAACAGTTAGAACATTTGTTGATACAGATTTATATAAAGAATATTTATTAGGATTTGATGAATTACCTCGCCAATATATTGATAGCGGTGTAAAAGATGTTGAACATGAGTTGATCACCAATATGGAATAGTTCATGATTTGGAAACCGAGAAATTCTTTTTGGGTTTAACTCAAAAACCTGTCGAAATTATTGGTAAAAACATCAAAATTGAAGGAATAACCTATACAGGTACACCAGGTTTATATGAGTTATTATTTAAAAAAGAACCAATAGGGTATAAAAAACAAGATTTGGAAAATTATATGGATATTTTAAAAAGAACCAATGCATACCGTAGAAATAATGATCCAAATGAGCAGGTGCAGGGGAATGGATCACATAAATATATTTCTATAATAGGACCTTATTTGCAAAGCAAAGGAATTACAAAAACTAAAACTCTAAATCCCGAATCTCAACAAGCAGTCCAGGGATTTTTTGAAAGACGCAAAGCTCCATATAGAGAAAGTCGAGTGTCTTCAAAAAAAACCGGATTTGGTATAACTTTAAAAGTTAATAAACCTAATACAGATTACATATATTGGGATAATGTAAACGAACTTGTTGAGAGACTTCGACTATTGGTAGCATCCATGCTTGCGGGACACACTGGTCATAACAATGAAATTATTTCCATTATTGAAGAACTAAGAGAAGCGAATATTATTATATAAAAGGACATAATAGATACTTTTAAACATTTCTAAAATGACCATCGATAAATTTGGTCGTCATATTTCAAAAAAATCTGCTCTAAACACATTATTATCATTAGAAAATAAAATATTATCAAATGTTGAAGAGAAAATAATAAAAATTTTTAAAAGCGATGTCAAATATATTGAAAACAAATTAATTCAAAATTTAGATCCCGGGTTGAAAAGCGATGTTAATAATTTAAATAAGAGAATAAATGAATATGATAACAATATACAAAATATTGCAAAAAAGATTAAGTTATTTGAGGATAAAGTTATTCCTGAATATAATGACAAGATAATTAATTTGAAAAATACTGTTGATGGAAATGATGATGTAGTAGAAAAATTTTCTCAGAAAGTTTCTAAATATGCAAATGACTTTGACGTAGTGAAGTTAAAATATGATAAAGTTGATGATTTTGAAAATGAAATAAAAAATGAAATTACATCAATTAAATCAATAATTAAGGATACTTCAGCAATTGACAATGTCAAGAACAGTATTTCCAAGGAAATTACATCAAAGTTTCAAAATTTTACTAATTTGCTTAATGATAGAGTAGCAGAAGAAGTAAGGAATTTTAAGAAAATACATGACGTTATGGATAAAAATACACAAAATCTTGAAAAATCAATGAACACTCATTTCCTAATTCACAAAAAAGATACCGACAAAGTTAATGAATTTAAAGAACAAATTAAAGAATTTGAAATTAAAATCAATGCATATAAATCAAATTTACAATATTTAGAAGACAAATTGAAGGAGGATTTTCAAAACGAAAATGAAAAAATTGAAACAAAATTCAAAGATCAAATTACAAAAGATAATGAAAAAATCGAGGATATACTAAAGCAATTAAACAATCTGAAAACCAAATCTGAAACGTCTTTTGACGAGGGAAATTTTACAAAGGCAATCGATGAGAAATTACAAAAAGAATTAGAATCCTTACTAGAAGTAGTGCAAGCTATAATAGAAGTTTCTAAAAAGGATGTATTAATTAAAATTAAAAATAATAGTTCAAAAATCGAGGAGACTTCTTTACTCATAAAAGAACTTGAAACATCTTATACAGATATACTACACAAAGCTGAAAAGACAGCGTCAGACATAAAAAATATAGAAAAAAAAATTGTGAAAATGACATTAGATATTACAAATGCAGAATTTCAATTAGGAAAAGATATAAAAAATCTAGAAGATAAATTAACAAAAGAAATAAAATCTTTAAACGAATTAGTTCAAAGAGCTGCTGAAGTTTCTAGAAAAGAATTTAATGATACAATGAATTATGCAAGAGAAGAAATGAATTCAACATTAGGTGGTTTCAAAAAAGATTATACGTTATCAAATGTTCTTTTGGAAACTAAATTTAATGTAAAAATGTCTGATCTTAATAACAACATCACCCAAATAAATTCATCAATAAAAGAAATTAGAAATGAAAATAACAAATCATTTGAAACAATGGAAAATAAATTTAATGTAAAAATTTCTGATCTTACTAACAACATCACCCAAATAAATTCGTCAATAAAAGAAATTATAAATGAAAATAAAAAATCATTTGAAGCAATGGAAAATAAAATTAAAGAACTTACTAAAAAAAACTGAGATGATTTTTTTTTATATTTTACAACATCAGCGATAAAGGGCTTTTATAAACGGTTTAGAAGGAGGTAAAGTTATTTGTGGGATTTATTTTCGAGAGTAAGGTATAAATTAATAATGAGTAAAATTAAGCAAGACGTTGTAAATGAATTACATAAACCGGCGAGAAGGCGATATAGAAGGAGACGAACAATTGTAAAAGGGCTTAATGATCTATTTCAAGCTGATCTGATAGAAATGCAGCCATATGCGAAATTTAATAGGGGTTTAAGATATATTTTAATGGTAATAAATGTGTTTTCTAAATTTGTATGGGCAGAACCTGTAAAATCCAAAACTGGTAAAGATGTAGCAGCTGCAATGAAAAAAATTCTATTAACTTTAAAAACTCCCCCAACAAATCTGAATACTGATCAGGGTAAAGAATTCTTTAATCAAGACTTTCAGAAACTTATGGAGCAGTTCAAAATTAATCATTACAACACATTTTCTAATATGAAAGCTAGTATTGTAGAGAGAGTAAATAGAACGATAAAAAACAAAATGTGGAAAAAGTTTAGTTTACTAGGTAATTATAAATGGATCAGCTTTCTTAAAGAAATAATTACAGAATACAATAATACTAAGCATTCAACAATCGGAAAAAAACCAAACGAAGTTAACAAAAAGAATGAAATGGAAATCTTGAAATCAGCTTATACTCATAGGAAAACTGTGGATCCCAGATCACCAAAATTTCGTGTCAGTGATAGAGTACGAATAAGCAAGATTCGCGAACAATTTTCTAAAGGTTACACGCCCAACTGGTCAAACGAAATTTTTCAAATAAAAAAAATCCAGCTTACTAATCCAACAACGTATTTGATTCAAGATGGAAATGGGATAGATATTCAAGGAGGTTTCTATGAAGAAGAACTTCAAAAAGTAAGACACCCAAATGTATATCTGGTGGAAAAAGTGTTAAGAAAGAAAGGAAACAAAGTATTTGTAAAATGGTTAGGATTAGATAAATCTTATAACTCTTGGATCTTCAAGAGAGATGTGATGTAATAGTAATTAATGCTGTAATAATAATTGATGTTTGTAATAAAAAAAAAATGATTTTTTATATATATTTGTTTTATTTAAAAATAAGCTTATTACATAAACATTTTTTTAAATACAATATTCCTATAATCAGAGTCTAATATGGGATTTAAAATTTCTTCAGTCAATTTAATCCTTCTTCTAAAATGTTTTTGATTTATAAACTCTTCAGAAGTCATACGAGCTTTTCTGTAGGCGAAGTTCCAAGCAACCATCAGATGAATTTGGTTTCTTGATTCATCAATAGATACTGTCTTCTTCATAATAGTGCTTAGACTTTAATTTTTGTTCTAGTTCTTCGGGATGATTCAACAGCAGTTCCAGCATGGAACACACATTTTCACTATTTAGATTTTGTTTTGGAGAAAGGACATTATATATTTTGTCAAAAGAATCTCCGTCGTAAAAATTGTTATTTCTAAAAACGTTGAAATAACGTCGAAAGTTTTGTTTTTGTAAAACATTTAGTCTATATTCTATAAGTGGAATTTGTTCCCATAGTCTGCACACAGTTTCATTTCCATAGTAAATAAAATCACAGCTTTTCACAATCTTCACTATTGGTAATTCACCAATCTTTTCAAAATGAATAGATAAATTTTGCAAATATATCGGTTCATTGAAAACATTTGGTGAAAACATATAATTTGTTATAACTCCTTGATATTGCAATAAGTTCTTCCAATCATCTTCATTTAATATCACAGACTGACCATTTTTACCACCAAGTTCAATGCATGGTAGAAAATCACTTTCCACCCACAAACCAATCACAGCATATTTAGAGTTAGAATTATTTAAATTATATTTTGTAGAATTTATAATTGTTTTTTTTATTTTCTTTTTTAATGGTGAATTTTCAAATATATTTTTACTCTGATTACTGAACATTTTAAATGATGTATTTCAAAAACTAACTGGCTATCTGCTTGCTCTCAAAAAACTAACTATCAATCCGTTTGCTCCTAAATTTTATACATTTTCCCTCTCCTCTCAAGTGGAGGGGTAAACTTATTTTCCCTCTCCATTTAAGAGGAGGGGATAAACTTTAAATGTCTTTATACTAACGAGAATCAATAAAAAACAAAATTTATATTATTTTTTTAACATTTATTAAATATTTTTATAGATATTTTTTCATGAAATACAATAAAATTAAACATGTACAAATAAATATTGCTGCTGTAAATATAATAACAAATATATAACAACAGACACAATGACAAGATTCTTCTTTTTTATTATTGAAAGGAATCCAATCTGAATATTGTAATGGTTTGTTTGTCATGGAATATTTAATTTTTATGTATGTATTTTCACACAAAGCAGAATCAGTTACATTATAGGTAAAAAAGTGTGAATTTCCAACAAGATATGTCATTTTCATCTGTTTGTAGCAGTCGGTTTCATTTTTGAGGGCATTTATACATATATCAGCCCTAACTGTATTAGGAATGTAATTTACATATATCACATTTCCAACAAGGGAAACTAAAACTATTAAAGATGCAGCAGTCATTGTTGTAATATTACTAACAAATAATGGTATTTCTATACAATATATATGTTTTTGGATTCAGTTCCCCCTCCAACTTTTAAAGCTTCAAAAACGACTTACATAATTTATCATCATATAAAATGATGTCTTTATAAAGATGAAAAATTACTTGGAGTAGTTAATTCTAATCGCGGTTTTTTATTTTTAGATCCATTTTCGTTTCCAGAACTTAAAAAAGTTAGAGTATCATACATCATTTTCATATCTTTATCAAAAAAATCTGTTTCCAAAATATCCTTATGTCCCCATGCAAGAGTTTTTGTGGAATTTGGTATACAATATCTTTTATCATCATGAGTTGTTAATGCCAATTTATTTAACAAATTAGTGTATATATTATGCATATCTGACTTGAATACATACATGGTGCAGAATATTTTGTCACCTTTCTCAACAACATCTTTATAATCTGATAATGTTAATTGATTTTTTATACATGATCTACTAACGCCTTTTGCTTTTTTATCTACACTATTTTTGGATTTTATACAATATGCTTTAGCACCAGTTCCATAAAAACTTTCAATGGGAATCCCTTTGTACTCATCTTTAAATTTACCAACAACTGATGTTGTAATAGGCATGCAATGAATATTTTGTTCAGAAAAATTAGAAGTATCAAATTTATCCAGATTTAGCTTCATATCTTCATAAAAGTTTTGGGTCTGAACTTCAAGAATTAAGGAATCAGTATCCGTATATAATAAATTTAAATTATTACCATATTTTACTTTTAAATACCCATAATAAAAATTATACATTACAGTTTTTGCAATATCCAGAATACTCATCCCAACATAAATTGGTTTATTGTATTCAATGCAAACCTGTTGAAGTTGAAGAGCAACTAGATTTTCAGAGAAAATTTTAAAATCCTTTAATTGAGGTTTAGAAATAAGTTTTTCGGCACTCAATTTATTACCCTGTCTTTCCCATTGAGATACTAATTTAATATCTGCTCGCCTATCAACATTTTCCATGGTTTTACCGAAAATTGAATTATTTGCCAATTTATAACAATTTTTATCAAATTTATTTTTAGATAAATTTCGTAAATTTGTATTTAAATCTATATATTCCGCTAACCATGGTGATTGTGTAAACTTAACTGCTCTGTGTATTTTTATGATTTTGAGTCCAAATTGTAGACATTGTTTCAGATATCGGTAGTGAATGATATAGTTATATTTATTATGTAAGTTTGGAATTAATTTTGAGTGGTTTGAAATTGGTGGTGTATATTGTTCAGGACAAAATGGGAAATCATTATGACTATCATGTAAATAATTTGGATATTCTAAATCAACTTCAAATATGTATCCTATAGATGATATATCTGAAAGTTCGGATATATTTAAAGTTTCTATTTCGAGCTTAGGTACCCAAGCAAAATTTTTTTCAGGCAAATATTGTTTCATAGCATAACCATACAAATTTGTGGCGTCTAAGTAAGCGATATATGTTGTAGGTCTTTCAGGATTAAAATTTTCTAAGAATGGATTATTTGCTTCAGATTTGCGTTTGGAACAAGTGCTAACCCCACCACGAACACCTTTTTTGAAAAAATGAAGCATATCTGGTTCCGTTAATAATTCTAATTCTACATTAGTTAATTTCATCATTGCATCCCAGCACATAGAAGGGCTAGTGACATAATTAACAGGATCTAACTTATAGGTTTTAATACATGTGGATCTATAATTTTCAAAAACATCAGCCAAAAGTAAAACATCTGATTTTAAGTAAATATCGGAATAAGCCCCTATTGTAGAACACTTAAATAGATTCCACACTTCTACAGCACGACTGTAGTCTTGAGGAGAGATATTTTCATCGGTTAAGTTATTATAAAATTTATCAATCAATGGTAGAGATTTCTCATTTAATTTTTCGTTGGAATCTATGTAAGAGTATGGAAATACCCCTTTTTGTCTAATGTATCGAAATTCATCAGCATTTGAGAAAAACTTTTTAATTTCAAAACATTGTGAATCTTGTAGAGTTTGTGATAGTGACTCTAAAGACTCTGGGAGAAATTGAAAAGAATCTATAAAGCGTAGTCGCAAAGCAACTGGTTTCCGCTTTTCTGACACATCAACGAAAATTTCCTTACTAAAAGAAATATACTTTTCTTTATTTTGAGCTATAACACTAATATTTTCTTTATTATAGCAAAGCGATTTAATAAATAGGTGAGAATCATAGTTTTTTAAATTATGCAATACTATTGGTATATATTTTGGAGGTTTAAAATGCAAATTACATATTGAGTGGGCGGCTCCTCGATATTTACCTGTAATATGACAATGATCCCTACACTTTATGAAATTTCCTTTTGAAAAAGGTTTTTCACATACATAACAAATGCTAGAATTTTCATATTCAATCTGTTCCACAGATGATAAATCTTTCAATGGTACTTGATATTTTAAATATTTTTTATAAATTTCTTTTACATCATTTTCAATGTATTCAATAAATTTTATAGCACAATCTGTACCTCTATAAAGTTTAAGACACACAACATTCTCATCAAATGATGATTTAATATAATAAGCAAATGAATAGGGTATATGTTCAGCAGTTTTAATAGTATATGAGGTTGTCGAATCAGGTGTAGATTGTTGGCACTCAATGTTTTTCAAATAACATTCAAAATCGGCATAAATAACAAAAGGAGCTTTATACTGTTTCTGAATATTTTGAAACTTTAATATATTTGCAGGAATATAATTGCCAAATTTATCCAAAATCAAATTATCTGAAGGAAGCTCAATTCGAACAAAACTACAATCACGTTCTAAATGTGTGTTAAGTTTTTCATATGTTCCAAAATATTGAAGGCATCCATCACATAAGTATTTTTTTATTTTCTTTTTTGATAATTGTTTGGATACCAAGCAACCTAAATCCTTTATCCAACAGTAGTGGTTATTTCCATCATCAGAACTTATTAAAAGCAAATTAATATGTAATTTTTTCTTTTCATTATTATAATGTAAAGGACCGACAATCTCATATACCTTTTTATTATCCCTTAAAAATTTTTCAACTCCATATACATTTATGGACAAATTATTTTTTTCCTCAAACTTTTTTATATCTAATAATTTTACTGGAAATTCAATACCTGTAAAATCGAAAGCGTCTCTGAAGTCTGGATATGATGAGGTCTTTCGAGGATTACCGGTTGGCTGGTATGCTGCTGAAACCACTGCCCAGGCGAAACAGCAATTGTCCTCATTCATCACATTCACTATTGATTTAGAAAAGTGATGCATCTTAATGTAGGAGGAGGCATTCAATGGGTTGTACTTATTGATGTTGACTTCCAAATGCAGAATTCTTTGTAGAGCCCACCCTGTAATAGGAATTAAAAAATTAGTTCTGAATAATATTTGTTAGAGATGTACAAGTGATATTAAGAAAACTTAGCTCTTGAGATTAAGAAAACTTAGCTCTTGAGATTAAATAATAATTACCTGAGTCTCTTTCCGGCAATTCATCTGCTTTGGTTTCAATAATCTTGAATAAATCATCGTAAAGCTGTTGTAGATCAGTTGTATGGGTTACAATGAAGAACGGTGTATTAAATGACTTAATTGAAGTAGAGGTTAAAGTTGGAGAATAATATATTCCAAATAATTCCAAATTTACTTTAGCACATGTAAATTCCTGTTGACGCTGGCGTATTAATGTTTGCACTTTATTACCAACATCTTGCTGAAACTTTTTGATGTCGATGTGATAATTCTGCGAATATATTCTGTAGGAAGCTATTCGACATTTAAATGCACTCCTGATAATGTCAATTCCATTTCCATATTTTATGCAGCTCCTGTTTTTATGAATATTTGTCCTCAAGTGTGTGCTCCAGGAATTAGATTTGACATTTACTTCACAATCTTGGCAAAATCGCATTGGAGGTCTTGAAAGTAGTTCATCAACTGAAACAATTATTATTTTTTAATTCCTCTGTAAACCTTTATTAATAATAAAAAAAAAATTAAAAGGAAAATTATAGCTAAATATGTTATAAAAAAATACTTACGATTAATTATATAATCTTCCAAGTTAAAGGTGTTTTCGTTATTAACAACATTTTCTCGAAGGTGGCGTACAATATGTGATTTTCTTTTAAATTCTCTTAAGCAGTGTGTGCAAAGGAGAGTCATTTTAAAATGGAATCGGTTAGGGCCGTGTCGCTTTTAAATAAATACAATTTCGATCTATCAAGACCCAATGACATAGAATAATTAGCAATTTTTTCAGCTCGCGCAATTTAGAAAACTTTTGGATTTACTTTTGAATTAACTTTTGGATTCACTTTTTAATTTGAAGAAAAACATGGATTTTTTTTAAAAAATATATTTCCCAAATTTAAAAGAAGATCGCCTTGTCGTTGAATACAATTTTTAACGTCTTTTAAAGTCGAATTAGATAAATTATTACATATATTATCTAAGTTTAAATAGGAATAAACCATTGACTTAAATCTAGATGTGGCACACCTTGTTTCATTCCTATTTAAGCTCGGCTTAGTTTTCTTATGTAGAAACTTATCTAATTCTCCAATAGCGACTTTATTTGTTGGATTGATTTTCGGAGCTGTTGTTACAGCGACTGGTAAAGAATTTTTTGAAATTTGTGCCCCTAAAGTTTGGGAACTAGAAATATCACCGTCCAATTTTGACTTTTTTAAATCTGAACAATCATTTGTTTCTGATAAAGAACGTTTTTTGGGTAAATTTTTTTCAATTAAATTTTCAGAACTTTGTTCTAAATTTAGGCCAGAAGGATTTTTCAAAAATTGATTTTGATTACAGGAAGAAATTAAGGGACATTGAGGCTGCTCATCTTCAAAATTTTCAGTATAAGTATATACCTCAATGTCCCCCACAATTTCGCCACAACTCAAATCAAAAACATCTACCGAATTTACTGAATTTCTGGTATAGCCAAATTTGGATGGTTGTTCAAACCCCTGAATAAAATTTTGATCCAACCCTTCAATTAAATTTTGATCCAACACTTTAATAAAATTATGCTGAGCTTTGGCTGAGACGTTTATAACAGTCTCAACGCTGTCGTTGGAATCCTCTGATGAATCTGACGATGCATCTGAAATTGGCGAATAGTGGGGGCGATAAACCTCTTCCATATTATTTTTCGAAAAACCCCCAATGCCAATCCTCTTATCATTATTTAAAGCTCCCTCATTACCAACCCCATTATTATTATTGTTTAAAACCCCCTTATTATTTTGTTCCTCACAGCTCTCAAAAGTCTCCTGATATTCCACATCACCCTTAATTAAATTTTGCCCTGAGCTATTTTCACAAATTTCACCCCCTTCTAATATATCTAAAAGTTGTTCCAAATTATATCCCTCATTTATTTCAGAATTGTTAATTAAATTTTTCCTTAATATATCATTATTTAAATCATCGAAATTAATTGTTTCAAGAGGTTCTTGAGGAATATCAGGGATAATAGATTCATCCAAAACTTTTAAGAGCTGTGTCAAAATATCGCTTTCACCAATTTCGGAAGAATCGCCAGATTCAGATGAATTGTTAAATGTATTAATATCAATTTCCCTAAATTTAATATCTAGCTCCTCGTCGCTTAGCCCACAAAATGAACAATCAATCAAATCATGCACAAGGCAAGCGTCGTTTAAATCGAAGGCTGTTAAGTCGATGTTTTCAATTTTTACATTTAAAAATGACATTTTAAATTATAAATTAAAAAATAAAAAAATTATGAATCAATAAAAAAATCAAAAAATCAATAAAAAATCAAAAAAAATCCACAAAAATGAAAAATCAACAAAAATCAAAAATTGGCTTTTAGAAGATTAAGTAAAAATGAATGAAAATCCAAAGTATTAAGTCAAAAATATTAAATCAAAAATATTAAATCAAAAATATTAAATCAAAAATATCAAATCAAAAATATGAAATCAACAATACAAACCAAATAAAAATTAATATGTCACTACGTCACACAATTCGAAATAAATCGGACTATCTAGATATATTCACAACAGATTCGATAATTTTACAAGCGTACGCTAATAGCGAGATGTAAACTGAAGAGACGCTTCGTACCCAGCCGCCTTTTAAAGCAGCCAAGAGCGTGGCACTGCATGGTACGACGGGAACCGTGAGACCGTGAACTCGAGAGAGGTCGTTCAACGGTCGTAAGTTGTTTTGTTCTTAAGAAAATGACGAGTAAAGAGGAGAAGAAGAAAAAAAAAAAAAAGTTGTTTTTTGGAATAATATAAAAAACATTTTTTTTTTTTTTTTTTTTTTTTTTTTTTTTAATTTTTTTTTAATTTTTTTTTTTTTTTTTTAATTTTTTTTTTAATTTTTTTTTTTTTAATTTTTTTTTTTTTTTTTTTTTTTTTTTTTTTTCGTTTTTTATATTATTCCAAAAAACAACTTTTTTTTTTTTTTCTTCTTCTCCTCTTTACTCGTCATTTTCTTAAGAACAAAACAACTTACGATCGTTGAACGACCTCTCTCGAGTTCACGCTATCTTTGCCTTCTTCTTCTTCTCATTCTTCGGACTGGTTTTGCCGCTGGAGGTAGGAAAAGTGGTATTTCAGTATTGTATATAAGGATTTACAGCGTCTTGACTTAGCATTCATTAAGTTTAAAGTCTCAAAATGAGTACGTTCGTAATTATAACACTACAAGACTTTCTGGGATTCTTGGAAAATCAGATTAATCTGATGGATCGTCAGAGTCCAAATTCCGAGAACACGGTGATGTGGCCGCCACCATCAGAGGCTGACTATTTAGATGAAGAATTTCTCAACATGTTTGAGCCGGACCTGGATCCCGAGCCTATCGCCTTTGAGTGGGATCCAGACCGAGCAATGGATCTTCAACCTTTGATGATGGAGCAACAACAGCCTATGGAAGAAGATCGGCCGCAACCTATGGCAGAGCAGCAGCAGCAACAACAGCAGCAGGAGCAGCAGCGGGAGCAGCAGCGGGAGCAGCAGCGTGAGCAGCCACAACAACAGCAGCAACAACAGCAGCAGCAGCAGGAGCAGCCACAACCACAGCAACAACAGCAGCAGCGAAGGCAGAGTTACCCTCGAAAGTGCAAGAGGCCACAGCAGCAACAGCAACATCAACAGCATCAGGAGCAGCCACAACAACAACAACAACAACAGCAGCAGCAGCGAAGGCAGAGTTACCCTCGAAAATGCAAGAGGCCACAGCAGCAACAGCAACATCAACAGCAACATCAACAGCATCAGGAGCAGCCACAACAACAGCAACAACAACAGCAGCAGCAGCGAAGGCAGAGTTACCCTCGAAAATGCAAGAGGCCAATAAATTATAAATTATAAATTGGCCTCTTGCAGAGCAGCAACCTCTGGCAGACAACAACAACCGATGGCAAAGCAGCAACCTATGGCAGACAACAGTAACCTCTGGCATGCAGCAGCAACCTCTGGCATGCAGCAACCTCTGGCATGCAGCAGCAACCTCTGGCATGCAGCAGCAACCTCTGGCAGACAGCAGCAATTGGCAACCCAAAATGGTATAAATTATAAATATGTATTTATGTATTTATGTATATATGTATATTTGTATTTTGGATATAGGAATAATAAAAAACAAAGTCGTTGAAGAAAATATTTTATTTTTTTCTATTTCTTATACAGAATCACACCTAATAACCAAGTTTCTTTAACTTGAAAGAATTATTATGAATAGGATGAATATAATTTTTTTTACAAGCACAGTAATGAAAACTAGGTTTTTTTTTTTTAACATGGAAGAATAAATCATAGTCTGTTGTCAGGGAATTAAACCTAATTGTTCTTTATCTTATATATAAAATCTTATTTAAATGTCTTAGTTGACATTTTAAACTTAATATTAAAAAATACTAGGGTGAATGAATAAATTCAAGTGCAGTATCAAATTCATTTATTTAAAATTCAATTTATCGATAGGATTGATTGTGCATATTATGTAGAAAAAATTATTCTACACTGAAAGAACAAAATCATTAGTTCTTCGAATCTTAATATAAACAAATTTCTATTTATTTAGATGGCACCCTTATATTTATTTAACTTAAACTTAATATATATCTTATAACTTATATCTTATAACTTATATCTTACAACTTATATTTTATATGAAATCTTATTTAAATTAGTTGACATTTTAAACTTAATATTCAAAAACTACTAGGGTGCATGAATAAATTCAAGTGGAGTATCAAATTCATTTATTTAAATTTGATTTATCGGTAGGGTTGTTGTGCATATTATTTGAAAAGAATTATTCTACACTGAAAGAACAAAATTATAATTTCTTTCAATGGGAATAAATACAAATTCTTATTTATTCACATCATTCCCTTATATTTATTTACATCATTCCCTTATATTTATTTACATAGTTTCTTATATTTATTTAACTTAGCAGAACAAAATCTAAATTCTTATAAAATATTTTAAACTTAAACTTAATATTAAAAACGCCATAGTGCATGAATAAGTGCAAGTGAAATAAATTTATTTAAAATTTGATTTTTCAATTAGATGGTTTTGCATATTCTTTAGTTCTGGTTTGTTACATATTATACATGCTTGTGAAGGAGTTGTTATGAATAAATCGTTTTCACACGTGTTGCATTGCAGATCTTTTTCGCAACATATAAAGGATCGTTTATAGTGGCTATTAACAAAATTATTTTTCCCATTTGGGCAATTTAGAGCATGTATATAGTAACATTCACAACATAAATTATATGCACCGCCAGAAGATGAAATAATTACGACATAAGATTGAAAAACGCACACTTCTCGCGTAAGGTAATTTGGTGTCAATGTATCACTTGCATTTATTTTTGCCACTTTCACGAGCCCCTCTTCTCCACACCCGTTTGGAACGCCATTATCCTCTATCCCATCATCTTCTTCATCTTCATCGTCGTCTTCGAAATTATTTCGATCAATAGTGATCAGAGAATCCTGTCTTGCGTGAAACTTTCCTCTTCCAGCCAAGTTAAAATGAGTTGTTTCATCTTTGTACATTGACTGGATCGTTTCATCGCAAGCAGAATCTAAATATACATGTGTCTGATCCATTTCGAAGACTGTCCGATGAAACTCGATTCACTTGTTCACACTATTTTTTAATTTTACAACACTTTTTTATTGATAATGGTGGGCCGTCTATGTGGTGTTGATATATTGGATAGTGTTTAAAACACGGCAAATTTAGCTGCAATTCTTCGTCACTTCTATAATTTTCCGGCAACCTGTTCCAAATTTGTTGTAAACTAAGTGAATCGACGAATGTTTTCAAGTAGTTGATGGGAAAGAAGGCCAAGTCTTGATCTTCAAAATCGGTAAGATTTTTTCCGTTATTTTGGTAGGAAATTATTACTTGGCCTACACGTTCAATGAGTTGCTGTTGTTGTTGTTGTTGGTCGCTATTTGACATCGCGCACGAATGACTGAAGTTCGCTCAGATTCGATCGTTTAAAATACCAGCTCCCCTCCAACTGCTACCAGCTCCCCTCCAACTACTGTGGTGGTTAGGAAGGAGGTAGGAGGTGGAGCAAAAAGAGGCGGAGTTTATGAAACCAATCGGAATAGGGGGCGAACTTGGGCAGCCAATCAGAAACAAGGTCATTCTTGGCTGACCAATCAAAAAAGTGGTGGGGGGGTCAACTAGGAGCCCCCTATTCCCACTACTTACGATCTTTGTGTTTGTGCTCACATTTATATAAATAAAGTGTTAGTAATTTTACTTACATATTTTTAAAAACTATTTTCGTCAATGTGTTGTTTTTATTTTTTGGGTTAGGCTGGTTTAATTTTATTTGATTTTATTGGTCAAAAATTATTAATATTGAAATCTAAATTGTACTTTAAGAAAAAATTCCCTCTTGGATGTGTATTTTAGTGATTTATATATCAGCATCACCCATGCGATACATCTAATGGTATTAATATTGCCTCTAAGCCATTGAGTTACTGCGTAAGTACAGTACGTTCAGATTATACTACTGGAGCTAGATAATTCACAATTTTAACCTAGGGATCCTTTAAATAAATTAAGACACGCGGTTACTGCAAAAATTACACAGGTCAACAAAATTTGACTGATTTTTAGTAACAGAAACTCTAGTATACTTTTCCGATAGATTTTAGTGCGCTGAATTCAAATCTGTCTTCAAATTTGCGCCATCTTGTCAGGTTTTTGAGATATCCTAACCTAAAAGTGCAAAAAATATTGTTTTTCGACATATTTGAGGTTATGTAAAATCACAAGGTCATTTTCTTTCACAAAACTAGTAGGAGTACCTGAAAGTATGATTCTTTCTCTTTAAAATCAATTTTGCAATGTCCAAATATCTTTACTTTTCACCGAGATATGCTAATTTGAGTTTTGTATCTCCACAATCTACTCGAATGCACGCCAAAAATATAGTATAAGCCACATTTTTGAGTGTATTTTTCTAAACTCTGTAATTTTGATGAAAAGAAGTGTATAAGCATTCTAGGGGTCGCTGATTACAAATCCACTGTAGAATTTGCAAAATTCAAAATGGCGGATCCAATATGGCGGTCGAAAATTTTAAAAAGTGTTTAATTTTAATGAAAATGTATGTAAATAGGTATGCTCGGGATTGCTGATTGCAAATCCACTGTCAGATTTTAAAAATATAAACAGCGGAGAAATTTATCAGCTATATTGATTGGATCTATTGTTTCAGTCTTGTAAAATTTTCTGCTCTATCGATTATCTACGTCAAAAAAAGGGTTTTTATTAAAAATATAAATATGATCTTGAATTAACTATAAAGGTCAGTGCCAGGTTAAAATTAAGGTCACCATTGACTAATTTTTTTAAAATCTAAACTTGGATTTATATTCATCAACATGCAGAATACTTCCAGAAACCTATATATAAATTTTCTTTAAACTTTAAAACTTTTTGAGATATTAGTCCGCCATATTGGATCCGCCATTTTGAATTTTCAAAATTTGACGGTGAATTTTAAATCAACGATCCTTAAAGCCTTATATGGTAATTTTCATTGAAATATCAGAATTTAAAAAAGTACACTTAGAGATATACTTTATACTCTGTTTTTGGGTCACGTTCGAGTAGATCGGTGAACTCAAATTTCAAATTAGCGTATCTCGGTGAAACAAAAGAATATCTAAATATTTCTAAATTGATTTTAAAGAGGAAGGATCATACTTTCAGGTACTGGAACTAGTTTTGTAGAAAAAAATACATGTGATTTTACATAACCTCAAATATGGCGAAAAACAGTGTTTTCTGCACTTTTAGGTTAGACTATCTCAAAAACCTGATGTGATGGAGCTATTCTAAAGTGAGAGTCGGATTCAGCCAACCAAAATCCTTCAGGAAAGTATTCTAGAATCTTTGTTACTTGACCCTTGTTGTCCTGTGTTACTGTTAAGTATTTTGTTTATTAACGATTTGTATCAAATTGTTTATATTAATTGTTTAATCATTTATATAAAAAAAATTGTAAATTCATAGTTCGGTTTTACTCCAGAGCTGCGTAAAACAACTCAAAATATGCAGTAGTTGCAAAAATTATTATTTTGTATTTTTTTTGTTTTGTGTATTGAATAGTAAGTCAAATAATTGTTATTACATTTGTTTAAACAATTTTTTAAACTTAAATATACGATTTTAATCTAGGGATCCTTAAAATAACTAAAAATATATAGTAACTGCGAAAATCATCGTTTAGAGTATCCCTCTACATTAAAAATCTATTTAAAGTGTTATCTTTGGCAATAGCCCTGCAGCAAAGCCAAAACAAGCAAACAAGCAAGTGTTATCTTGTAAACTTTTACTATTATGTAGAAAGAGATTATGTTAAAACCCATATCTTACTGAGCTTCAAAATAATACTTGCTGATTTAAAAAAGCTGCTTTATTGGTATTGCAGGAAGTTTGTTTGTTGTTTTTTTTTAATCGTAGGTGTGTTCATTGATATTTAAAAGCATGCCAAATTATATAATAGTAAAAAAATAATATTTCTAATTTTAAAATATTATTTATGGAGCCCGTAACGTTCGCCCCCCTGAATAGACCACCTGCACACTTCGCCATCTCGCATTCTTCTTGGTACGCCTCTGGCTTCAATGCGGTAGTAATTTATTTAAATTTTTAATGGCTATTTGAAAGCGATTAATGCATTTCGATTTTTGCAAGTTTGTTTGCTGTTTTTAATTAGTTATCTTTTATGTCGTAATATAAATATTGTTTATTTTTTATTCGTCAAGAGTCACCTGCAAGCTTTCATCAGTTTTTTTTACTAGTCTTAGCTTTCGATTCTCGCACAGGTTATATTTTAATTATCGTATCTATTAGACAATAACTAAATATATTTTTTGTAATAACTTTACTGAAAGGATATTCTGTCCTGCATATAAGATGTTATTTTTGTTTTCAATACTATAATTTTTCATGTGTAATGTAATGTTGAACTTTTCTCCAAAACCTTCATTAACTGGTCTACTACTGAACATATTCATATGCACAGGTTTGCCAATATTTAGTATTAAGCCATTTATTTCACACCACGCTACGATATCAACAAATATTTATCGTAATGATTCGAAACTCCTCAGAAGTATCACCCATAGCAATAATCGTTGTCATCCGCGTATATAGTAACATACCCTTGTCTGATATTATAAGATAGATCATTAACATATAATAAAGGGTGTTTTTTATAGAGGTATAGAACTTTTAAATGGAATAAAACAAAGATGAATTTTTTAAATTGACATGAAATTTACTTTATTCGAAAGATAACCTTGTGGCATTATAATTTAAATATGACCTCTGGCATATGACCGCCACGGCTGGCTCGGAAGTAGTCTAATCTGGAGGTCCAATTTTCGATGACTTTTTCCAACATTTGTGGCCGTATATCGGCAATAACGCGGCGAATGTTGTCCTCCAAATGAGCAATCGTTTTGGGCTTATCGGCGTAGACTAGCGACTTCACATATCCCCACAGAAAATAGTCTAGCGGCTTTAAGTCGCACGATCTTGGAGGCCAATTGACGGGTCCGAAACGTGAAACTATGCGGTTACCAAACGTTTCCTTCAATAAATCAATTGTGGCACGAGCTGTGTGACATGTTGCGCCGTCTTGTTGAAACCACAGCTCCTGCACATCATGGTTGTTCAATTGATGAACGAAAAAGTCAGTAATCATGGCTCTATAGCGGTCACCATTGACTGTAACGTTCTGACCAGCATCGTTTTTAAAGAAGTACGGACCAATGATTCCACCAGCCCATAAAGCACACCAAACAGTCAGTTTTTCTGGATGTAACGGTGTCTCAACATACACTTGAGGATTATCATCACTCCAAATACGGCAGTTTTGTTTATTGACGTATCCATTCAAACAAAAGTGAGCTTCATCGCTAAACAAAATTCGCTTATGAAAATCGGGATCAACGGCAATCTTGTTTTGGGCCCATTCACCGAATCTACGCCTTGCTAGGTGATCGTGTGGCTTCAATTCTTGCACGAGTTGGATTTTGTAACCACGCAAACCAAGATCTTTCCGCAAAATCTTCCATAAAGTGAATGGACACATATCCAATTCCTGTGCACGATGGCGGATAGACTGATTCGGGTTTTCCTCTACGCTACGCTCTACAGCAGCAATAACTTCTTCTGTACGCACTGTACGACATCTCTGTGGATGTGTATTATCATTTAGAGTAAACGTGATGCGAAAACGTTCCATAGTTAATCGAATTAATTGCTCTGATGGACGATTATGTTGACCGTAAAATGGACGTAGTGCGCGATACGTATTTGGAACAGAACCATGATTTTCAAAATAAATTTGCACAATTTGGAAGCGTTGTTCAGGCGTCAGTCTATTCATGTTGAAATTCCAAACCAAACTAAACATAAATCACTTGACAGCTGATAAAATGGCTGCCAGTTAAAAAAGTGTTGCCAACTTAAAGTTCTATACCTCTATAAAAAACACCCTTTACAAACAAGAATGGACCCAGTGCCAATCCCTCGGGCACACTAAACTCTACTGGTCTTATCCTAGAAAGTGCACTACGGCATTTAATTACCATTTTCCTGTCGCTTAAGTAGGAATCAATCCATTCGAAGACCTTATATACTATATGAAACGCTGTAGAGAGATCAAAGAATGTTGTCTAAATGTGGTCTCCCTCATCAATACTCTGAAAGGTGTAATACAAAGAACTACGTGACGCCATCTTCGACTTTACTGAACTAATTTCAACCAAATGAATATGGGATAACCGCAGCAACTTCCTAAACATGACGCAAAAAGTTTCATAAAAAACGGTAGCACCGTTCCCGAGTAATTCTTCGTTGAATTTAGAACCTCCTTCTTTTTAGAAGTTACAGATTCCTCAAGTTTTTTGGAAGTTCTGCACAACAAGAAAAATAACTGATTTTTTGTACTAGAATGGAATCAGATATTTTATCTCCTAATTTAAAGAAATACAACATTTTATACAAAAAAGAAAGTATTAGGTTCGTTCCAACCATCCTCAGAAACAGTTTCTGACCATCAGGATTCTGCGCATTAACTTTAATGTGATGTGAAATAAGTTAATGCTCAAAATCCTGACGGTCAGAAACTGGCGCGGGTTGGAACAAACCCATTAACACCTGATTAGGCTTTTAACAGTGAAAAAATTTTGTAGTATTTCTTATTTTTTCAATTTTTCTCAGTAGAATAGTGGGTCGCAAGACCAGTAAGGTCACAAAAATTGAACCCTTTAATTTCAAAGGCATCGCCACAGCTGTCGCATCTGGGAGATGAAATGATCGCTGATAAAAGTAATAAGACTTATTTTTCATTAAAAGAATATCAGTTTCTTATATCAAAAACTTACGTTCTAAATAAAAACCAGTTATTTATTCCATCGATCAGTTATCTCTCTAGTAAAGCAATAAATGACAAACCAACCTATTTTCCTCAGATGGTAGGTACGGTTCAAAGGACTGCTTGTTGCGTCCACTTAACTTATTATTAATTGACCTTAGACTAAGATATGTAAAAACTCTATGAAGTGTGTAATTAAAACATTTATATTCTTGTAAGGTTTTAATAAAGTGCCTGCATCCATACCTAGATTAAGAAAAATATGATTGATTACAGATCGAGCTTACAGGATGTCCTAGAAACATTTTTAAGTAGAATATGTGAATAGACTTTTTTTGTTATATTAAAAAATATTATAGGTAGATGTCCATAATTATATATATATATATATATATATATATATATATATATATATATATATATATATATATATATATATATATATATATATATGTAGGCATGTATTGTGACGATTTCGGTAGTCGTTTAATTTTTTTATTCACAACTGCGCAAAGTGCCCGTAAAAAAATTTAATTTTTGGTTATGTTTTGGAGAAATGAAAATTATTGACAGCACATATATATATATATATATATATATATATATATATATATATAAGATACTTATTAAATTGTTGTACTAATTTTTTTTTATTTTCAATAAAAAATTACTCAGTTACACATATGCTGTATTTCTGAATGTACCCCGTTTTTTTTAGTGATTTGAAGTTTAAAACATTGATGTCAATTTTCTCTTTCTCAGATGAGCTCAGATGAAAATATAATTATTATTTTAGAAAAAGTCAAACCAGTGATTCAAAAACACAAATACAAACTTTATTTAAAATTATACAATCATGTCAGTGGGTGCAGTTTTTATGTAAAGTTTATAAATCATCTTATCTATGCCTAATTAAATTATAAATATTATTCAATATGCACTGTATTCTTTTATGGGATTTAGGTTTATCAAATCTGGCAATATTGTATACATGTCTGAACGGTTAAAAATGACTCTGCGTGTCTTAATATATGTGATTGTATTATAAACAATCTAAAAATAATTTTTTATGTGCTGTTATTATTAAAAGTGATCTTGTTATAGTGCAAATTAAACAATTTATTTTATTATTAACTATAATTATTCATAATAGGGTTAGTATATATCTATTTTATCAAATTATTTTCAGACAAGTCAAAAATTTCTATATCTATCTTCTTCCTTTAATTTTTTTTTATTTATAGAATAACAAATGAAAAATTTTGAGGTTATGGTTCCGTTAATAAAAAAAGACTAGCAATTTTTACTCTATAACCGATTAATATCCACTCCTTCTTTTACTTTTCAAAATAACAACTGAAAATTTTGAGATTACGTTACTTTTTACGAACCAGACTAACGATGTTTATTGTACAACTGATGGACCTGTACTCCATTAAAAAAAAAAGAGTTTTGGTTTTTATAGTAAGTGGTGACGCAGTATAAATTTTTTTTAAATTTATTTCTGATTAACGTGAACTGGCAACTAGCTGGAATTTGAAGCTTTGAAACACAAAATCAAAATGAATTCCTAATTGTCAATTTATGATAAAATTTTAATATGTTATTCATATTATGAAATAAATATTCTATTTGATGACAATAAATTATGCTTTATGTAAATTTTGGACTTTTTCTGACATTTTGATATATCTACACTTTACTTTTGATTATTATTTAGCACATAAAATTGATAAATAAAATTTGATTACATCTAACAGAATTTTACATATACATTTAAATTTTAAATTGTAATTTGCAGAAATTAATAATTCCTGTTTTATTAATATTATAATCATATTTAACAAAGTTTTACCTACAATTAGGTACTATTTTATTCTAGTTTCTTATTAAAATTAACTTATAATCTATATTTTCTTATACTATTCTTACCCATTTACAATATTTTTAACAAAGTTTTAATAAATTCTGTTGTTGTAGTAAGTAAAAACTAATATATTGTAAATAACTGTTGATGAATAGGGTCAATATTTCCCTAAATAGTTATTATTTAACTCTTATTTTTCCACATTTTCACCACGTCGTAAAACAAGGTTGCCAACAGTTATCTTTTTTCTTTATCTTCAAGAAGCATTTCAAATTCATACGTGTTTTATTCTTTGGATATATAATAAAATTTTTAATTATGATATTTGTTGACTAACCTAAAGTAACCTGAACCAAGAATTGTTCCGTCTGATAATTCAGACTCAATATATGGTTTCGGCTTAAGACTTATAGAGCTGAAAAGAAGTCATCAGTTGTTTGACCACCTTATAGGTCCGAGTATCATATCTGCCCACTTTTAATAATTTTATACCTAAGATTTTAATCTGAAATTAAAATCTCCGTATCGCGTTGCTGGATGCATCGAATCAATTGGTATTTAATAGCCCAAAGATATATATTTTTAAATAGGACCCAATCCGATTATAAAAACGGTCGTAGAAATAATGATGATAAATATTTTGGTATTATAAAAGGAGTCGTGAATTGATAGATGATTTATATTGTGTAGTAGGAAAATGAATATTAGTATTATGTTGATATGTATTTTGTCTAGATATTTAATATGATATTTTTGATCATCGAAATACGACACTAGAATTAACTCCTCTCCTTCTCCAATATAAAAATTGGATCAACTTGTGGCCCTTTATTATTATATTGAGTGAATGATCATGTAAATAGGACCCAAGGTTTACTAAATATCGTATAGAATTACATCACTTTTATACAAATTGATTTAATTGGTTCCTTTATCGGTTATAAAGCAATCATAATAATAGTAAATGATGAAAACATAATAATTCTAAATAATGTTGAGCATTGTTGTATTTTTAAGTAAATACATTTAGAGCAAATATATCGAGCAATATACATATTCTATACTGTTAAAAATAACCTTAAATTTAATGCAGATTTAATGTTCATTCTATTTTAAATTTAATGATTTTGTATCTAAAATCGTGAATAATTGGCATTTACTTTAAATCTAAAGCAATTTATTCAAATCTCAGTTAGTTGTACATTAAATTTGATTAAATGATATTTTAAATTTCAATAAAATAACTAAAAAGTTATTTCAACATTCTGTACATTAAAATTAATTCACATATACCTTAATATTAAAGGAATTTACATTATATTCATGGTACATTGCATGAGATTCCGGGAGATGGCGCAACTTGTATTGATCTTTTTATTTAGTATGATATAAGTTGTTTAAAGGACTCAGTTTTTTTTATGATGAGGTATACATGTCTGCCGGTACTGACGGAAACCAATGAGTTTAAAACCGGTCTACAGATGACGGTACACTACCGATGGGAAAAATTTCCCTTCCCTTTTCCTGGCAGCAGAATTTTTTGACCTTATATTAATGTCGGGCGATATCTCGAGATGAATCGATTTTATGTATCAATACGTATCGAATAAAAAATATTGATACGCCGATATATCTATGTCAGAGTATCGATATTTTAAATATCGATACATTATCATTCATATTTTATACACATTTTGTATATAAAAAGAAAATTAGTCATAATTTGAAATAAAAACCAAAATAAGAATTATTTTATTTGAGAGAAACAATAAAATATAAAAGAATTTCCACTAAAGCAACACTTACACTACGAAATAAAAATGTGTCGTTCATACTTTAAAATTTAATAATTACTAAAAATTAAGGATGATAAAACAAAATCGTCTATCGATTGATATTCTAACCTAAAAGTAAAACGTTTTTTTTTGCTTTTCAATTGTGATTAATTAACTTAGTTTATTCTAAAGTATTTGAACTCTTTTATGATAAATTTTTACTAACTTTTATTTGTTACAGTGTTAGACAGACTTTAAAAATTAATTAAACTAAGAAGTTAAAGGTTGACCAACTTCTTAATTGTTAATTCTTAGTGTTTAGTTGAGCTTATGAACAGATGAAAGTAAAGTGTAGCTATAGGGGCACTTATCTAATTGTAATTTGGGTTTTTTGTAGATACAACTTTAACTCTAATGAATATTCTCCACTAGGTTCATTTCCTTTAATTTTTTGTTCATGGCGTTTGGCGAGTTCATCAGGGAATCTCCATAATATCTTTTGGGGAATTTCTTCGTCCTCAGTAATAACAGTTTCTTCATCTAGGTCCATTATTCGATTTATAAAATTCAAAACTTGAGAAAAATAATTGGAGCTCTGAAAATGTAATCCTTTAAATCGAGTATCTGTAATCCTTTAAATCGAGGATTTAATATAGTAGCGACAGTCAGTTTTGCTCTATGGCTCCAAATTGTCTAGCTAATTCATTAACCATAAGTTGCCTTATGTGCTGGCCCAGTTCTGTGGTGTGGAAAGCTCTTTCTACTCTAACATACATGGCTAAAAGATCGCAAACATACATAAGTGATTCCCCGGAATCCCCGCAAATAAGGACTGCAAATCACAAAACAATAAAATTTAGTTATAAATTAAATGTATTTTCAGTTGGTACTGTAGATTGGTACGACTCGAATGTATATCCTTTGTTACATTCGTGTCACACTAGTTCTACTAGTTATATTTCCAACAATCAATATTTGATATTCAAAAACATAGTTTGCGGATCGCTTGACCGAAATAACTGAAAGTGGTAGTGGAATTGAATTTGATTACAACAAAGAAACGATACAATATTTAGTTAAATGTATCGATACCTACGTATTGCAACATGGGTCAATATCGATACAAAAAATCGAATATCGATGTTGGATGTATCGATACTTCGAAATATCGATATGTATCGCTCGGGTCTACCTTATATTAATGTTGGTGCATTAAATATGTGATAACATATCTTAAATTCAATGAACACTGGCTGTATATTTAATGTACATAATCACCTTAAAAAGTAATGATCAAACTTTAAATTTAATATTTGATTACATTAGATTTAATGGAATAAATTAATTTAGATTAATATAAATTATTAAATTTAATGCATTACATTAAACGCATTTAAGAAACGTTTATGAAATTTGCTTTCAGCACATTTGCCTTATGGAAGCCAATATCCAAAAGAAAAAATTCATAACAGCAGCTTTTTCGATGCGATGTGCTGGTGCGAGTTCTTTTTATCCCCTCGCACATTAATCTCCATGTCTTTTTTTTGGATCATTTAAGTTCTTTATTATATTCGTTGAGGGCTGTTTTATAACCTTCCCAATTTCCTGAACTTTTTGCTTTCTTAACCTTGATTTGTCCTTAAGCTCTTTGCCCCAAAAAAATTTTGAATGGGACGAATTTATTTTTTTTATATATGTTTAACTTCTTGTATTTATGATAATGGGTATTTTCTAAGTATTTAAATTATAACTTCTATGCCAAAACTAAAAATAATAAAAATACAGTTGTGATTTGTGTTAAATATGGCAAAAATTATCTCTATTTTGTAATTTAGGTGTATTATTAAGAAATCATTAGAAATAAAATAATATTATTATAACTTAGTTCTATTTTGAGCTTATGACCGAAATACTATTCTATGCCATAAATACTTAGTTATAAAATAAACCTCCTTCCGATGCCTATGACAATGATTAAAATCCTTTTTAACATTTCACACTTTCAAATATCTATTATTATCCAACCCAAATAGTCCATTATTACAGACCAGTATTTTTGATTATAAATTTCTAACCCATTCCTATAAAAAATATATGTGTCTAACAGATTTTGCCAGAGACACCGGACTAAGGAACACAGGTAATTTGCGAAGAAAAAAAGGGTCAAAAATGATTTATTATTCTCTCTAGTTCTTGAATAGACTATAGTTACATATAAAATAAACTCCATAAAATTATTATATCCTTTACTTTTTTGTTTTTAGGAAAATATTAAAATATTGCAGCTTTCCTTTTGGCACATTATTCTGTATTTGAAAGTTTATGTTAATATAACTTTAATTGTTTTATATTTGTTGCCCATAACAGCATAATGTATTTAAATGCAATATCACATCACATTATAATATCGACAATTGTACATATTTTGAAAGTGTTGCTCTACTTCTGTTCAATAGTATATACAGTACTAAAAATTATTAATAAATACAACAGTTTTAAAATGGTATGTATATTCATATGACATTCGAAATGTAAACATTTCAAATGCTAAAGTAAACCTTGTGAAAATTAATTTGTGGTTTTGGCGAATATATAAACATTCATTTAAAATGGTCTGTCTGTGTTTAGAAATACGCCTTTCAGCTGCTACTTAAACTATGAGTTTAGGTGTTTGAAAACGGTATTGCTGTTTATTTTAAATAAACTTTTTTTGGTGCATAAGGTAAACAATAAATGCATTTCCGCGTTTCCAATTTAGGTTTCTACACACACCGCTGAAAGATATATGTATACTACATTATTTATTTCTGGTTTGTTTATTACTAGTAGTGATAGTAAAATCTGCTATGCAGGATTCCAAAAATGTATTGTAGGCACTTTTCAAGCTGCTCAACACACACAGCAAAATGAATAAGATGGGTTTTCTCTTAAATTAGATTAATTGGGATTCTGTCGCAGAACATCACAGTACTGGGTCATATGTTTCTAACTGTTTTTGAGAGCATGTGTTTTCTCCTCAGGCTAAGAAAAGAAGGTTTTGACAGTGCGTATTATTAAGCCCATTATGGTTCTGGCTTGCAATGAACCAATGAACCCACTATCGCACCGTTTAAATTTCACCAGATGCGGTTTCATTATTAGGAACAATTGTGAAGAGGTCAGTTCTGTAAATTGATACTTGCCACCAGAAATCAGCTCGAAAAAGTACTCATAATCATCAGAGACAATCTAGCATATAACCAGAAGATACGATGCATTTGCCGCATCGGGATACAAGAAAAGACGATTTAAACACTAAGATTATTCATCAAGAGTTACAGTAAAGTTAAAACTTTTGCAGATAAAGAAAGATTATACTATGAATCCTGCGCGGAACCTACACTGAAACAAGTTCAAGCGGTACTGGGATCGAAATGTGCTTATGAACTGTTCAGTTACGTTTTAAAAGCATTTTTAAGCATTGCACAGCACGACGTGAGATTTATACAATGAATAAGAACAGTGATTTCTTGTACTCGTATATTTGGGGTGACTGAATTCGAATCCGGCCTCCAGATTGCTCCATTATATATTTTTTAAAATGCAAAAAACGCGATTTTGGCGTATATTTCAGTTTATGTATCATCGCGATATTTTTTTTTCTCAAAAAATTATGTATAGCATCTTAAATTATAAGTCTTAATCTTTCAAATGCCGCTGAGTTTACTCAGATATCTTTCTTTTTCTTCGAGATATTCAATTTTGAAAATTTCAAATTGCACGAATTTTTCAAGTTTTGAAAATCGTGGCCTTTCCTGACCGATAAGCTTTTAAGCAACAATTCTGATAAACCATGAATGTTTTAAGGCTATCAAAGCATCGTTCAATACAAATTTATTATTAGTTTTGCAAAATAAATTTGTTTAAACAAATCATTGCAAATTTCATTATTTTTTAAATAAATGCTTCCATTTTACAAAAATAAATACGTTCAATGGAGTCGTTATCGTTTTTTCGATATATTTTGTTATAAATAAAGTATTAAATCACAAATTTTGTAATTTAACTATAAACTCTTTAACGATATGCATTTTTAGACTTTTTATTTGTAGAATATGATTTTGGGAATTCTTGATATACATTCTGGATTATAAAATACAATAAAGATACAAAGACAGGACCAGGCTCATTCATCTCTTTATATAAGATGAACTTATTGAAAAATTGGATAAATTTCGATATTTTGGATGCACTTTGTCAAGTGATTGAGACTGTGATCAGAAAATTAGAATAAGGGTGGGTATGGCTGAAACAACATTCTTTAAATTTAGCAAATATCTTATCAGTCGAGAAGTACCCTTAAATTTACGACTTCATATGGCCAATTTTTTGGGTCGTATAATGCTCGTAAATAGTTGATCAAACTAAAATGCTTAATTGAATCGAAGCATGTGAAATGTGGATTTGTAGAAAAATTCTTCGAATACTTTGGGCTGACTATTTAACGAATTTAGTAAAACAGCACAATCCAAGATATGATCTCCTAAAGCTTATACGGACTGGTTAAAGGAAGAAGCCAGGGAAAAAACAGCATTCATGATTGAGAAACATTCGAAAACTAAAGAATAAATTAGTAACTGATCTCCTACACGTGGCAAGCAGGATACATGAAAAGAAGAAGACTTGTATGGGAATCTAATAACTTGAACCATTATCAATTTGGTTTCCTTTCAAACGTCTCTATATCAATCATTAATGCCCTAACGAGTTTTATGTAGGACTCTTTTGAGAATAGAAAGTATGGTCGGACATGTTTCTTTGATTTAAGAAAGGCATTCTACTTATCTGATCGACTGTAGTATTGCTCATACCGGGGAAACTCGTCTTCCAAGAGCATTATTAGATGTGGTATTCCACAAGGCTCTATATTGGGCCCAAGTTTAATTTTGTTCTATATCAACGACATATCCGCATGCCTCCTGAAGGGTAAGGGGGTTCTATTTGCAGATGATACTGCTATATTTGAGAGGGCTAATGACTGGTAGAGCCTTCAACTTAGATCGAATAAAGCACAAGTGAATAGTTTACGTCAAATATGCTTAGTAAGAAGACTCAAAAAATTTGTTTTTGATCTCGTCTTCTTCAGTTTGCGTACAGTCTCATCAAATATTTGGGGCTTTACATTGAGCTCAAATTGACGTGGGGAAGCAGTGCATCCAATTGGCTAGGAAGCTGAGTCGGATTACTTTTGTTTTGAGAAATTTCAGAAGCAGTGTTTCCGATACAGTTCTAATGAATGCTTATTAAGCATATTTCCACACACAGTCCACATGCCATGATTTGTTGTAGTCATTCCTTTCATTCTTTGAAGGTTTTTGCAGTTCAGAAAAGATGTATGAGAATGATGGCTGGTTTGAGTTTTAGAGATTGTTATCGAACATTATTTATTTCTCTAAAAATACTAACTGTACCATGTATATATATATATATATATATATATATATATATATATATATATATATATATATATATAAAATGAACTCTGAAAAATACCCACTAACTAGTGACTATCACTGATAATACTAGAAAAAAACAAGACCTTATCATCAAATATTTCTGTACTACAAGGAACACTTGAACATAATCATTTTGGTATAAAACTCTTTAATATCCGCCCTGATCGGATGTCATATAATATGTCTTGTTTTATTATAGGGACTATTTTAAGTTTATATTTTTGCAATTATTAAGTTTATTTTATATCTGAACATATGATAATACTGTATTTTATGTATAGTAGTGAATAAAGATGTTACTGGAGTGTTACCTGGAAAAAGGAGGGTCAAGACCATTTGACTAAGTCTTTGAAATTTGCGTTATCTTATACAATGCACCAAAGGGCGATGTTAAGTGTGATAAATAAAAGTAACTGCCGACGTTAGTTTGGGATTTTTTAAATTTTAATAACGACGAAATAAATTGATTTTAGTCATCACCCCCACTGTCCGTTCAGGCACTCCAACAAATTGGAACATTGTATTAATATTTATGATAACTTTATTTTCCATAAACGACAGATTTATTTACAAATCATTTTTTTGAAGTAATATTTTCATTTAAGAAGTTAAAAAAATTACATTGTAGTATATACATAAATTATTATTTCCTATGTCTTTCCTATGATCATAAAGAACCAATCAATGAAAGTCATATCTTAATCGGTCTAATGCTTTTTGAGATCATTGAACATAAACAATAGAACAATCTCTATCTGTTAATTTTAAATTGTAATGTATAAGTATGGAATACATATAATAAGTATGTTAAAAAAAAATAGTTTTTTTAATTAGTTTTTTGGTTAACTTTCTTCCCATATTTAATTAATACAGAAAAATTCAAACAGATATTCCTGTGACTTACGGCATTATGAAAGTGCAATTTACACATAACAACAAACTAGCGAAGCTAAATTGATGATTTCTAGGTTAATTTACCATTAATTATTATGAATAGTTACTTTTCTTATGTATGTATGTATCTTTACCTGTTACCAGTGGTATTGAAGCAAGCTGGTTCTTTTGTTCTTTCTCTTCTGTTATCAAAAAAATTTTCTTTAGTTTCACGTTTCAATCACGGATGTTTCTCGTGCTTTGAAGCTTAGTTTTTGTCACAATCCTTGTTTTTTGTTTGTTAACATTATTATTGTGACCAGTTTTAAAGTTAGACCGCATTAGCGAATTAGCGGTAAATATTTAGCAAAGGGGAGGTATGTGGAAGATACTGTATTTCATTTCAGATGCGTTCGCAAGGGACGTCAATAATATGGACTTTAAAACAGCGGCATAACCCATTCTAATATTTAAATAAATAGAACATCGAACTAACAATTTCAATGGTAACACAAAAATCCATCTATAAATAAAATAGACATAATAAATTTGTTTTAAAATAACTACTTTTCTATGTATGTAAGAATGAATGTTATATCATTTACAATAATATGTATAACAAATATTTGCTCAAGTGAAACGCAATGTTGTATTATAAGATACTCAGTGAATTGTACTTTTATATAGGGTGTTACATACCCAGTTAAAACGGCAAAAACAGATATTCTCTTTGTTTTCTGACATAGGAGAAAAAAAAATAAATTTTTAACTCTTCTAGTTTTGGTTAGTTTTTAAAGGAAATTTTTTTATCTTTTTAAGGTTAAACTCTTCTCAAATAAGAGCGCTAAGTGGCCCTAGAGACCGACGCGCTTAATATTTCAAAATTCTCTCTCTCTTTTCAAATGATAGTCTATTCTGTCAGGTTAATTTATCTTCTTCTTCTTCTTCTAGGTAGAACCAAGTTCTGTTATCTACACAACGCCTCATCGATCCTTGTTTGAGGTCGAAATCCAACTGTCCCTCCATCTTTTGGGGGGCCACCCAGGAGGCCGTTTGGTGTTTGGTTTCTCTCTCATCACGGTTCTCTCCACTGCCTACGACGGTTTCGAACCCACTTCACAACATCCCCCACTCCGCTGTCCTCGCGTATTTTTGCGTTTCTTATTCTATCTCTTAAACTTATTCCCGTGATCATTCTCAGCGTTTTCATTTCTGTGGTTCTCATAATTTGTTTTGTCTTTGTTGTTTTATTTCTTGTTTCTGCGCCGTAGGTCAGTATCGGTCTTACACAGACCTTGTAAATTCTTGCTTTGCTCTCAACCGTCATATGTTTATTGTTCCAGATTATGGCTCTTAGTTGGCCTGATATCATGGCCGCTTTGTTGGCTTGTGTGCGTACTTCTTCCGTTACTGCCCTGTTACGTGTTATGTGCTCCCAGGTATTTAAACTTCCCAACCTGTTCGATTTGTTTGTCATCAACCATTAGTTTGTATCTTACCGGTTCTTTTGCTATTACCATTGCTTTGGTTTTCTCCCCAGATATCTTCATATTATACTGTTTGGCTGTTCGATTGAGATGGAAAAGCATTCTTTGTAAGTTGTCCTCGCTCTCTGCTGTCAAGGCAACATCGTCTGCAAAGCATATAATCTGAACGGTGTTGTGTCCCATTGGGTACCCAATATTTTTGCTTTTTACCTCATCAATGATTTCGTCCATGATTACATTGAAAAGTGTTGGACTTAGGCTATCACCCTGTCTTATTCCTAAGGATAGTGGGATTTTCTCTGTTAGAGTGTTATTTGTTTTAATTACCATGGTGTTTTTGGAATTCAGTTCATATGTTGTGGGTATAATTGCTTCGTCTACTTGTTTTTTTCGCAGTAGTTCTGTTAGGTGTTCCAGTTTGACTCGGTCGAACGCTTATGTAAAGTCCACAAAACAAATGAACAGCGGTTTATCGTATTTGATAGATTTTTCAACCAGCTGTCTGATAATAAATATACCGTCGATAGTAGAGCGGTTATTCGGGAAGCCCTGCTGTTCTTCGCACGCCCCTAACTAAGGTTAATTTATGTTTCGCCTAAATTTTCATTTGGCATCTTCTGCTGTTGAAGATCAACTAAGTTTTACGTGCTACGTATTTTTATATGCGGTCGTAGTACTTATCTAATGATTGGCTTTGGCTCCTCTTTTTCGCTAGCTGCTGTTGCTTTGAGCCGGTGTCGATACGGTGGACCCCCGAAGGAGAGTTTTTTAGGTAAAAAGGAGGTTGACTGCACCATCTCTCTTATTCTGAGAACGTTATTTTCAATTTCGGATCAATTTTGTTTTGTAATATTCTAAACGTTCTATGTTGGCGGTTTGCTGTCAGTTACCAAAATTAATTTTGTGATTGAACAGGGCTGATGTGTGTTTATTTCTTATTCTTAGTTTATGTCCCTCTTGTCTTATTGATATTCTTCTGTTGGTTGGGTTGCAAATACACCCTTTTTGATTTTCTAAGTCCATTTTTTCCTTTGCACTTGTCCCAAAAGTATTTTTTCAAAATAAAAAAATCAATATTAAAATAATGTATTACTTTAATAAAAAGCAACATTTTGTAATAAAGTACAGTCCCTGGGAATTTATTTCTTTACACTTCTAAACGGGAAGCAAAATTTCTGAGAACTGTTTGGCACGTGTTCTCCGTGAGCACTGCCTTTGTTGCTGTGTACTTTTAATTTAAGATACCCTCACAAGAAGAAATCCATTGGTGTCAATCGATGAAGATTACAAAATGTTCACCGCGCTATAATAGCAGAATTATTATTTTTGTAGAATCCGCACAGGCAGCACGTACGCTCCGCTCCTGGGAAACGCTCCATAGAGACTTAATCCCGAAGAACGGGGACGGGGCTAGCGATCGACAGAATTCTCGTGTTCCTCGCGTTGGTTGCCTTCGTACATTGGGTAAAACAAATTGAAAAATACTTTTGGGACATCTTGTATAAACCTAGTACTTTATATGGTGTGTCATCTGTAGATATGTTGTTTCCAGAGTAATTTGCTGTTTCTAGCTATGTATGTATGTATGGAAGTATGGTAACCCAGGTGTCCATCCATTGTCTTTGTTACTGGAATGTTTAAAAAAGGGAGCTGATTGTCTTCTTCGAGTGAACTGTATCTTCAAGTGTATACAGGCCATCCAGGTTTTGAAGTCGATTAAAAATATATTAATATTTTATTTTGAAATAAACAGAAGAAATGATGAAAAATACACAAATTGCTTAAAATACACTAACTTCGCTTCATCCTGTATAACAAATAGCTAAAATACCTAATTATTGGTGAAATACAAAGGAAATTATTCATTAGAAATCAAACGATTGCCAACTTATTAAATAGATATATTCAAAGAAATTAATTGTTATAAAGTATGGTGCATGTATTATTTGTAGAATTTTGTGCTTTTTCGTTGTGGTAATTAAACAACAGTTATTTAATAAATGGGCGAAGAGTGAATGAGTGAATGTAAAGTTCCTATAATGACTAGTTATTGTGTTTCATATTTAATTTAATGATTTTCTTTTATTATAGAGATGGCAGAGGCGATGGTTTGTCCTCTACGACGATGGAGAGCTCAACTACTCAGTGGACGAACACGTAAGTTTCAATTAAAAGATTATATTTTTTTAAATTCGTATTATAACAGTACTTAGGGGAAGTTGGCGAAAAGTGGTAAATTGGAATTTCAATATTATGAAAGAAGGGGGAAATTTTTCGTGAACTATCATTTTAGATAAAATAAAGGAGTTGATATCTAAACTTGTGTTAAGTTGTATATACAATAAATTGGCTTATTGATAGTCAAAATATCAGGAGTCAAGGAGAGAAAGTAATCTTCATAAAGATTCTACGGTGATAATGCTGGCGATTCAATCCCACTTATTTTTGAACGATACTACAGAATATTTGTTAAATGAATTTTATTTAAGGGCTTTTATAGTTTTTAAACATACTTGTCTCTATATATGTTATGAAACTTTGAAAAAGTAACTAATGTTGTAGGTATGTTTGCTTCCAAAAAGTCGGCTTAGAAAGTTTGATATTTCATATATTGTGACAATGCATACGGCAGCTGTCCTTTTTCTTTAATAGATGGCGCCACTCAGTTTTCAAAGGTTAGAAAACGGACAAAAAACTTACCGAATAATCTTGTGTTGAAAGCTACAATAAAACATCAGACTTCTGTTAAGTAATTAAGTATATTTATTTGAAATTTTATATGGTCATGATTATGGTGTTCTGACATCAATCAGATTCAAATCAGAGTGTTACTAAAGCCTCTCCAGACTGATATCCTGTCGAGATAGCCTGACATATATTAACGTATCAAAATAATCAAAATATGAGTGACAAAGTAATAAGAATTAGAGGTAAAAGGGTAGTTTTAATGCTACTTTTAATAATAAAATAAGGTTATACAGGCCTGCTGTTATAAGAGCCTTTGTCCGGGTTCATCATAACGGGAGTTTTACTTCAGCATCGGTTAGCCAAAAAACGGTAATTGAAGCTTCAATGTTGCTCTAAATTAAACTTTGCTACTGCTTACAGATTCTTTAGTCAATTCGATCGAATACCATAAAAATCAAACCAAGCACGTCGGCAAAAAAAGGTTTGATACGGCTGGTCATAAAAAATCCTCCACGCAGGACGTGGATTAAGTGTGAAAAGATAGTAATATGCAAAATCCCTAAAATAAATGAATTATTTCTGAAAGGAACTTCTAAAATGTCGTTGGTTTCTCTGTTATGTTGTGGTTTTTGAAGGCACAATTTAAAATGAAACGGAAAACTTTAGTTCTGTTCTGTTCGAAATTTTCTAGTAGCCTCTTGCTTTCCAGCATCCAGCCAATTCGGAAAACTTTAGAATATGACATTTGACAATTCTCTTCCTTGCGAATTGTGGCGTTTACTACATAGTTCCATACTCGCGAACTTCGCCCGTCCAATCTCAAGTAACCTGTTCGAGCATTGACGGAGCAGCACCTAATTGGATGAAGGACGACCAGTCAGTACCATTGCCTATGGTTACTTCGTAACATTAAGTTGTTACTTAAGGAAAATAAAAACTTCTAATTGGACCAGATATCCGTACCATTATTGTGCGAGAATAGAAAAATGCTACAGTATCTAAATTTGATATACCCAAAATGCATTTACTAGAACCAGAAAGATATATTTTCTGCTTCAAATAAAGTTTCCTTCCTTAAATTAATTAGAAAAAAAAATAAGAAAGCAGAATTATTAAAAAAAATTGTTAAATATCTCTTGGCATGTTTTGGACACCATGACTTAATTAACTCATAATTAATGTAATAATCAATTAAATCCTAATGAAATTATATCAGCAACAAAATCAATTAATTGGTAGAATTTTAATAAATTTAATTCTACCGTATTTGTTTTAAATAATACCCATAAATATGTTTAATAACCTTCGTTTTAATTGAACTACAACTATTTTTTATAGTTTTTTTTATTAATTATAGAGAAAGTAATATTTAATGTTATATTTATATCACTGTTAAATAATATATTTAATAATATGCATTTTTTTTTTTTTAATTTTCGTCATTCTTGATCTACCAGTCCTATTTCTCTCGGGGACCTTAGGATGTTGAACGATTTTCAAGTGGGTAGCTCTCTTCTTCTGTTTCGTGTGCTCTCAAGAACCACAAGGTTTTCTAAAGTATTGCACTCTGTAAGAATGTCTTCCTCCTCGCAAAATCTGCACTCTCTGGCAAGCCAAGGTTTTAAATTACAAAAATATTTTATACAAGCATTTGTTATTCATCAAAATCATTCAGCTTATCCTGTCCACTGCTGAAAGAAAGTCTCCCTTAATTCCAGCCATCTCTTCTTATTTTGTGCCACTTGTATCCAATTTCAAGCCACTCTTTTTATGTCGTCTGTCCGCCGACTAGGAGGTCGTCCTCTACTTATATAGGCCTCATGTCTTGGCCTTCATTCCACAAGTCTCTTTGTCCACCGTCCATCAGTCATCCCGCCCCATGTCCTGCCCAGTTTCATTTAAGATGTAAGATAGATTTCACCGCGTCTCTTACTCCTGTCTCTGTTTCTTATGATGTGATTGGGTATTCTATCCCTAAGAGTGACTCCCAACATTGACCGTTCCAAGTAAGTGCCTCAGCTCCATACGTTAGAACAGGCAAGACACACTGGTTAAAGACCTTTATTTTCAAGCATATAAAAAGATTAGATCTCAATATATATCTAAGTCTACCGAATGCAGCCCATGATAAGTCTATTCTTCGCTGGATTTCGTGCATCTAATACCGATCTCATGTCCTAAGTATTTGTATATATGAACTTGTTCTAGATTTCTATGTTATTGATGGTTAGGGGACTAGTCATTACTAGGTTTGTCATGTATTGTGTTTTTGATAAATTAATTTTTGAAATCGATTTTTTCTAAGGCATCGTTTGGCTTATCCAGCATATTTTGTGCTACCTGCATATTGTCTGTTATTAACACAATATCGTCTGCAAACAGAGATGATTTATTTGATGTTGATTCCTGTTGAATCCCAGTTTATCTTTTTCAACATACTCTCTAGCAATGCAACAAACAGTTTTGGGGAGAGTGTGTCACCTTGCCTTACCTCTCGAGCGATATTGAATCTATCTGTGCATTGATTTGCCGATGTTCTGACATTTGGCGTGGCATTCTCATATATGTTTCTGATAATTGCGGAGTATCGATGTTCGATGCGACATTGGCTTAATGCCTCTTGAAGTTTCCGCTGATTTATTGAATCAAAGGCCTTCTCGAAATCAACGAAGACAAGCATCAGTGGTCTATTATAGTCAATACATTTCTCGATAAGAACTCTGACGGTCAGAAAATGGTCATTTGTCCCATAGTCCGATCGGAATACCGCCTGCTCTCGAAAGAAAAGAGTCTACTGTATTTGTCAAACGGTTTGTGAGTATTTTGGTAATAGTTTGTATATGTGGCTAAGGAGGCTGATCGGCCTATAATTTTTAAGGTCTGTAACACCACTTTTTTTGTGTACAGTAACAATGGTTGCATTTATCCACTGTGATGGGGTTATTCCTTCTTCAATGCATTTATTAAATAGAAATTTTAAAGCGTTGATGATTTGTGGTCCTCCTTCTCTGAGTGACTCTATTACCAGCTCATCGTCTCCGGGAGCTCTATTGTTTGCCATATCTCTTAGGGCACTCATGTTTTCTTCCTCTGTTATTTCTCGAATTTCTTCCGATCCCTGATCTAGCACTTCTGTAATGTCGGTTGTGATCAGTTGCTGGTTTGATGTATAAAGTTCTTGGTAGAAAAGTTTGATAGAGTCTAAAATTTCCTCTTTATGTGTTACTATGTTGCCGTGTATATCCTTGATCTTCTGTATTTCCTTTCTTCCTATTGTACTGTTTCTTAATACTTTCAAACTTCTATTCTCCTCTATGTACATCCCTAATTTTTCCGTGACAACATATGTCTCTTATGCTTTCTGCTTTCTTTTGATATCTCTCTGTTTAGGTTTCTATATTCTTGTGTGTTCTTTTCTGCTTCATTAAAAGTTTTGTTCTTTGATTTAATTTTTGTTCTTTCACTTCCTTAGCGCGGAATTTTTCTTTGACTGTATTTATGAAGTCTTGGATGCTTCCAAATATTTCATCAATCGTACTATTCTCATAATTTAGAGTAGAGGCAATACATTCTTTATAAGAATCTGTGTTTTCAGGAGTTACCCATTTCTTGCCATTCTTCTTGAGTGTCATGTTGATTCTTTCTTTCTTTATATTTATTTTTACTTCGGCTCTTACAATGCAGAGATCGCTTCCTGTTGAAAATCTGTTCAATACACTTACGTCTTTGATTATATCTTTTCTATTACTGATTATGAAATCTACTGCATTTTTGATTTTGCCATCTGGACTAGCCGATGTCCATTTTTTGCTATTTCTTTTTTTGAAAAAGGTGTTCATTATATGTTGTGGTGAGCAAAGTCTATCAGTATATGTTATTATTGATAATAATAAATTACATTTTTGCTGAAGGATATGGATTGTAAGTAAAATTTATTTCAATATATAATTACTAAATGTATTCCTTTTAATAATATTTGGGACTATAAAGGACACGTCAAGAAAGTAGGGTATATATATATATATATATATATATATATATATATATATATATATATATATATATATATATATTTAAACGGAACATTCCATATACGGATATTTGATTCTATAAAACCAAATGGTTTAGAAATCATCTCGATATTTGGCTGTTCGTAAGCCTATCCGGTTGTATAAAATTTAGAAAAAAACATAAAAATCTTCAAAAAGTATATAGAATGTATTTAAATAATTTCACACACACTTTTCGCAGCGACCAATCTTAAAATTGTAACACATACAGTGTCGTCTTAGAATCTGGGGCCCTCAGACATGGCGAACTTTACAAACTCTTATTCGTACGTTCATCTAGTTTAGTTTTTCACTGAAATGAAATCAAACTGGATCCAACAACTCTGTATTAAATTGCTCCGCATTTTATGCTTTCGCAAGGTGGTTAATCAACTCACATATCCTAAGGCCACAATCCTAGTTCTTCCCGCTTCGAACTCGGTATCTTTTAAAATAATCTATCTCGCAAACTTAACGATCTTCAATCGAAGAAAAACGAGAGTGCATCCGCATTGACTAGTTTCATTCATTTTGTTTTACTCGTAAGTTCGAGCGTAAATGTCGATAGATAAGCATGGGTCAGTTGCAGACTGCAGGTTGTGGTGGATAAAATCGAGCCATTGCTAATTTCAAACCTTTTTTTCACAGTTTTTGGGAAAATAACAATTGATAATATTATATCTGTCAAAATTCGTAGTATATTAATATAAACAAATGAAAGTAGGAATAATAATTATACAGTCAGTCACACCTAGTAAATTTCTTGTTACTATATATATATATATATATATATATATATATATATATATATATATATATATATATACTGTTAATTCGTTTTCTATATCAAGAATAAAGGATAAAAAAATTCAAAATAGTCCAGGGCGGATCTGTCAAAATCCATCATAATTTGGATGTTGCGAGGTGGAAGGGTAATTTTTGCTCTAAATCCTTCAGAATAATGCCCTTAATAGTATTTCAGATATGATCCCTCTCAAAAACGAATAGAACATTTGTTTATTTGACAAAAAGTGACAAAAACCCGTTTTTGGCCTCCTTTTTTTGCTTATAACTTCAAAATTATTGACTTTAGAGAAAAATTTGGAGGGAAAGAAATTTTCGCAATCGAATTTCCTGCAAAATAGGATAGATTAAAAATCGCAAAATTTATTTTCCTTATTGCAAAGTGCTACTAATTAACAAGAAAAAGGCAAAAAACAAAATTAATAATTTTGATCATCTTTTTCAGTTTCAGACACTTCATTCTAAAATATATTAAAAAATATATTAATAGTTAACACATTTCAACAAATTTCAACTACGCCTGTGTAATTTGTTACTTTTTTACAAAATGGAAATCATTTCACGCCACTGAACCCAAGTGTCCGAAATATATCACAGAATGACCGATAACAGTAACGCTGTAGATTAATAAACATTTACTGCCCTTTCTTTCTGCCCTTTTTTCTCTTTTCGCTCATTGTCAATGAATTATTGATTTAAAATACTATTGACAAGAAATTAAAATAGAACTAATACAGGAAATCTCTACTCAGGCTTACACATACTTGTATATAATTTTAATTTTTGTACAGTTTTATTGATATACTATGCTATGACTTTTATTAAAGAGGTTTATTGTTTTAACAATGTTAATGTACTAGTATGTTGAATGTTTTAGTTTTAATTTTAGTTTGTGACAACGTTTTTTAAAAATTTTTTAATTGTATAAAATTTATTCTGTGTGAAGGCTACGGCTGGCGACTGCTCTCAAACTGACAGGGTTAAGATGTGCTCTTTGACGAGTGAGTATGGTTGGTGAGTACTGAGAAAGCTTATTTGCTGACCATATTCTCTTGTTTTTAGAGTCTGAGCCCTGAGGATGGTCTAAGTTAGACCGAGAGCGCTTGGCCGATATTAATAAAACATACACTGAAATACAAAACCCGTCTATTTCTTGATTTCTTCGGTGTACAACCTGTTAATAACTTATTAATAACTTATAACTTATTAAAAAACAATAGTTTTGAAAATAATTTTTTTCAACCACTTACATTTCTCGGAGGACCTTCATAATCGGCCAAGAAAAACTTTATGGTATGATGAAACAACGTGCAAAATTTCGTTAAAATTGGTTAGATAGTTTTTGCACAATAATTTTGCAATCTAAATTTTTTTCAAAAAACGGAAAATTTTTCAAATTTGAGGCTTAAATTAGAAAGCCCCATACTTGAATTTTTTTTCACATATACTAAAGATCTCAAGCTTTTAAACGCTTTTTTAAAATTTAAAATCGGTTAATTAGGGGCCGCACAGTAATTGTTTAAAGTTGTTAAATTTTTAGTTTATAAATAAATTCAATATCTCTGCGAATTTTCATCGAATCATTTTTATACGAAAAAACACTTAAAAAAAAATAAAAATAAGTTGAAATTTTATCAATTCTTTTCCGAGATACAAGCTGTTAAATTTGACAGGCGTTTATGGCGAAATTATTTCATTATTAATTTAGGGCGGATTGCTAAACCTGTTCTTTCCTGGTACTTTTCTGACAAAAATGCTTACATGTTTCAGTTTTTGGCAACATAGTAAAAAAAATCAACTTCTTTTTAAAAAAAAGAACCGTCTTTCCGAATACTTTCTAACCATCTTTTCAGAAAAAATTTTTGATGAAAATTCGTGGAGATATTCAATTCGTTTATCACTACATAGTATAAAACAAAGTCGCTTTCTCTGTCCCTATGTCCCTTTGTATGCTTAAATCTTTAAAACTACGCACCAGATTTTGATGCGGTTTTTTTCAATAGATAGAGTGATTCAAGAGGAAGGTTTATATGTATAATAACATCCATTAAATAGTGGAGAAATACTGTTATTTTTGAGGTTTCTAATGTGATGTCGTTAATTATCATATTTTTTTCCGCTTACATTGCAAACGCAGGCTGAACCCTACGAGATTTATCAAAATAATGTACTAATTATTTGTACATATTGAAAAGGTCTACAGAAAACTCCGCGATGGTATATGTCTATCTCTCATGGATATCCCACAATAACATTTTTTTGTCATTTACTTTTTACGACAAATAATGGCAAATTTTGAAGCGATTTTAACCAATACAGCATTAATCCTTATCCAATTAAATAGCTTAAATACATTGTTGATTTAATATAGATCTATATGGTCCTTTACAGCACAAGATTCAAATGAATATTTTCGAAGATATTACAGATTTAAAATTGCGGGAAGTAGCGCTTGCGGCGGTACTGGCCGACCGGGGCGGCGGCAGCGTGCCTATAAATAGCGCGTCGGAGGCCGATGTAATAATTGTTGTAAAAATAAAATAAATAGTCACAGTTTTTCTGTAGTGTATTTAGTATCAGCATTGCACCCGTGCGAAGCCGGGGCGGGTCGCTAGTAAGCTAAAAATTAATGTGCGGCCCCTAATTAAATGATTTCAAAAATGAACAATACTGATTTTTGGACAAAGCTTAATAAAAATAAAATATTAGTGATGTCACAAGGTTTACTTCAGGTTGAAATTAATGAAAGCGTTCTGAAATTTGGTCGGCGTCAGTCAAAATTCCCAGAACGTGTATTATGTTCCTTCCTTAAACAATAATAAATAGGAGCCAGGTTAGTTCAGCTTTACTTTATTTATTTATATATATATATATATATATATATATATATATATATATATATATATATATATATATATATATATATATATATATATATATATATATATGGCCTGAAGAAAATAAGTTAAACTTTAAAAAAAAACTGGTTATTACGGTCCGTACTTCCGTCATTTTTTCATCTAAAATATTTACATCCCGTCAAGATTCATCTATAAACCACCAGGATCCATTTCTCAGAATAGTTTGTTCCTCTTCCCAATCCTCTCTGATCTGCAAAATTATCTCGAGAGTGATCGGTTTTCACAATCGGCGCCCTGTTTGCATGTAGAGTGATGGACATCTTTTCATCACATTTCTCCAGCTACACGGGTAACCACTAGTTCCAGTTTTAAGCTGCCGTAGGTAACTGAGACCGTAAACAACCTTCAAGACCACATTATCTATAAAAACTTTCGTTATGGGGAGAATTTGGCAGACTGAACTTCACGACCCTCACGTATTTATCTTTTTTAGTTCCTCAATTGAGGTTGTTTGTGTCAGTCTCGCAGAACATAAAATACCTCAATCCAGTATTCCAGGAATGCTACACCGCAACTACAAATTTTTTGCTAATTATTTTCTCCTTCATACCTTTAAGGTCCAGCTGATTTAGGGTTGAAGCTCATTTTCAATTCAGCTGCTTCGTCGGCAAGCAGAATGGTCGGATCCGGGAGACAGAAAGTCCACATGCCTTGCTTTAGATGTATCCTTAGAAAGTGATACTTTGTCATGAGAGTAAAAGGTGTCATCCAACCATACTTCTTTAAAAATAATGAAAATCCCTTCGTATAGCGATTGTTACTGTAGCATGTAAATGAACTTTTTTTGATAAGAATTAGATAGAATAGAAGTAAATCGAGGCTTGTATGTTACTATGAGCTACATTGGTGTTTTACTGCGGGTAGGCTGCTAACCTGTCCCGCAAACCCTCCTCTTTGTCCAGGCTTGGGACCGGCACTGACAGTTGCTGAGCTACTCAATCCGCCCAGCCCCTGCCAGTGCAGTACGCAGACAAGCCAACAAAGCGGCTATGATATCAGGCCAACTAAGAGACATAATCTGGAACAATAAATATATGACGGTTGAGAGCAAAGCAAGAATTTACAAAGTCTGTGTAAGACCGATACTGACCTACGCAGAAACAAGAAATGAAACAACAAAGACAAAACAAATTGTGAGAACCACAGAAATGAAAACGCTGAGAATGATCACGGGAACAAGTTTTAGAGATAGAATAAGAAACGCAAAAATACGCGAGGACAGCGGAGTGGGGGATGTTGTGAAGTGGGTTCGAAACCGTCGTAGGCAGTGGAGAGATCACGTGGAACGAATGGACGATGACAGACTAGGAAAAAACGTGATGAGAGAGAAACCAAATACCAAACGGCCCTCCAAAAGATGGAGAGACAGCTGGATTTCGACCTTAAACGAGGATCGATGAGGCATTGTGTAGATAACAGAACTTGGTTCTACCTAGAAGAAGAAGTAAATCGAGATGTGGTTTCAACAGGATGATGCCATCTGGTGCACTTTAGTTTTAGAAATCAAAACTGGCCTTCAAGGAGTCGCGATTTAACCTTTGTGGATTTCTTCATCTGCAGTTTTTTACAAATAAGATCTATGCAAAACATTTTGAAACTATTCAAGGACCCAAAGAAGAAACTGAATCCCAAGTTCTTGAAATCCTTACCACAAAATTTATTTCAAAATATCAACGAAAGAAAGAGTACATACATACCTGCCAATGGAGTCGGTGTGGCCATTTGAATGACATTTTATTTCATGTTTAGTATAAATAATTAGGATGTATATATTAATTTTTTGTTAAGCGATCCTTTAGTAGTGTATAATAGACCTAATTTAACCTCCTAAAGTAAGTTTTCTTTAACAATATCGAAGTCTCTAGACAAGTACGATAGTCAAAGTTCCCCATAATAAAATACTCCCACTTAATTCAAGGTGTAGAATGAGCTTGTTAAAGAAAATTTAGAGCATCCTAAAAGATGCAGTCGGTTCGTGCATTAAAAGGGTGTTGCACCTAGAAAAGATATAAAATTCATTTCCTTGTTTTGACTGGTTTTACTTTTATAACTAATTCTTTCCTTCCTTACTGTCATTTTAAGTGTTCAACTCGTTTTGTTTTAGATGGCTTTTATTCATTAGAGGAAATTGCTTTCTTTGATATTTATGAGCTTTTATGATAATTTATTCTAGTTATATAAAAAGAAATAATCAGCATGTAGATTTGTTGAGAAGATGAGAGAGTAGGAAAATTGAAATGCAAACTAAAACTGTAATGTGACACAAATAATAACTAAAATGGCCTATCTTTTTGAGGAAATTGCGTCATAAATTTTTTCTTAGTGGATGTTTTTTCTTTTGCGTGTTTTTACTTGTGAATCGGGCACACTATCGCCATATTTAGGGAAAATTTAAGGGATAATTCTGAACATTTTACGGGGTAAATTGTTCAACATGTATGAAGATTTATAAAATTGGATTACATGAAATGGGAACATTTTTCTTGATATTTGATCATTTCGGATCTAATAGGAATAACTTAAAAAATGAAAAAGTCTTCGAATCTGTGTAATAATTCCTTTCTTTTCGCAATAGTTTTGTTGGAGATATCGCGTCGTAATTAGTCTGAATTCTGTTATAAAGAATGGTTGGAAAAAAAAACAAAAAATTTCGACTTTATGCTATTACACTATTGTTAAAATTAGAGCCCGAGTAACACCGGATTTTTTGGCTATTTTGCACTAAATTTGCAATAACTTTTGGTCTAATGATTTTGTCAAAACGAACTTTAATAAGAATTTGTTCGTCTGGAACAAAAATCTATTTAGAAAAAAATTTCTTTCTCGCTTAGATACAAAGTTATCGGGTTTTAAACCATTAAAAAAACAATAATTTGTCTATACTTTTTTCGAGGAAGCACCCTTGTGATTCGTGATCAACGCCCACAAAAACAGAAAAAAACTTGGTGCATGCGGCTGAAGTTTGGAACGTTCACGCGAACGGATTTTGTACACAGTAAAAAATAATTTCAAAAATTAGAGAAAATTTGTTAAAAATTCATATTAAAAGAAGAAAGCAATGTAAAATATTTTAAAAAATTAATTATTCTTTTTTTTCCACCTGATCTGTTTATAAAACTTGGACATAATATTTGGTTTCACTTGAAGGTTACAATTTAATAAAATAATTTTAAAAATATCGTCTATGAGAGTTGACAAATAAAAATGTAAGCAGATTTGTTAGTGACTGGCTGGACCGGTTGATATTACAACATCTTGTGAAAGAAAAATTTAAAAACCGACTTAGCTCGGGATACATATAACCGAAGTTATATTATAGCGAAAAAAATTTCTATAGGAGTTCCCATGCAAAACTCCATTTAAATTGTATATTGATGGACAAAGTATGTATTTCCTAGAGCCCTTAATAAAAAAAAATTAAAATAATTGCGGACGGGACTAAAAATATACAATAAAGTTAAAAAATCGTTTATGTGTATTCACAAGTGAAAAAGTATAAAAATTTTGTTATGACGAGCTAAGTATTTTTATACAGGGTGTCTCAAAAGAAAGTACACATTTTTTTTTGCTTATTGCGTGAACGCAACTATTCCGAGCGGCGCGGAAGGTATTTCAATCGGTAGCCTGGCTCTTGGGAATTTAGTCGCTATGAAGCGTTTCTCGGGAACGGACCGTGGTTTGTGCGTACGTGAGTTTTACAAAAACGGTAATTCGGCGACTCTAGCGTGTAGAAAATTCTGCAATTTTAGATATATTCGTCACTCAAATGATGCGCCAAGCGCTCGGCTTATTGGAAAATGGGTCCAGAAGTTTGAAAAGACCGGTTCAACACTAGATAAACCAAAATCCGGGCGTCCGAGGTCTTCGAGAACGGTCGAAAACGCAGAGAGTGTTACTCAGTCTGTTCGTGACGACCCAAACGTTTCGATTCGTAAGCGTGCTGTTGCTTTAAATGTGCGTAGGTCATCATTATTCCGCATTTTACACAAAGATTTAAAGCTGAACCCCTATAAAATTCGGTTGGTGCAAGAATTGAAGCCTCAGGATGCTGGTCAGAGACTTGACTTCGTAAACCAGATGACTGAACGCTTTTCAACGTTTACCAACATCTTCTTTTCGGAAGAAGCCCATTTTAATGGTCATGTAAACAAGCAAAATTGTCGCTATTGGAGTGCAAACAATCCAAAACACAAACATCAGAAACCTCTACATTCGCCGAAAGTGACTGTATGGGCTGCGATGTCGGCGCGAGGAATTATCGGCCCGTACTTTTTTGAAGATGAAAAAGAACGCACAGTAACAGTGACTTCAGAGCGGTATGTGGAGATGTTAGACGACTTTTTCGTGCCTGAACTGCAAAATTTTCCTGGCTATAACCAAAGAACATGGTTTCAGCAAGACGGAGCAACTTCACACACGTCCAACATGTCTCTGCCACGAGTGCGTGAAATTTTTCCGGGCAAATTGATCTCAAAGAAAGGTGACATAAATTGGCCTCCACGCAGTCCTGATTGATCACCTATGGACTTTTTCCTATGGGGTTATGTCAAATTAAAAGTTTACGCCAACAAACCGACTTCCCTGGCACAATTAAAAGAAAATATCCGCAACGAAATGGCAGACATCACGGAGAATACCTGCCGAGCCGTCATGGGCAATTTTAGTGCTCGATTAAATGAATGCCGTGGGCGCAACGGATTACATTTGGACGATATCATTTTTAAAAAATAAATTCCCAAACAATGTATTTTAATATTTAATAAACATTTTTTCAATAAAGTCCTGACTTTTTTTAAATCGATTTTTTAAATGTGAACTTTCTTTTGAGACACCCTGTATTAAAGCCGTCTACAACTTTTATATTGAGGTGCCAGGTTTTTAATATGAATATATCTAGCCCGTTAATATATAATATGTGCGGATTTTAACTTGTGAAATGCCATAGACGATTTTTTTTAAATGAATTTAAGGATGATCATATGTCTCGTGCATAAGCATTTTTAGAAATATCTGTTTATACAGGGCTTTAATATGAATATACCTAGCCCGTCCATAGAAAATTAGTGCGGATTTTAACTTGTGAAACGCCACAGGCGATTTTTTTTTAAATGAATTTAAGGGTGTTAGTGTCCTATCCGCAAGCATTTTTAGAAATATCTGTTTATACAGGGCTTTAATATGAATATACCTAGCCCGTTAATATAAAATATGAGCGGATTTTAACTTGTGAAACGTCATAAACGATTTTTTTTTAAACGAATTTAAGGGTGGTAGTGTCCCGTCCGCAAGCATTTTTAGAAATATCTGTTTATACAGGGCTTTAATTTGAATATACCTAGCCCGTCAATATAAAATATGTGCGGATTTTAACTTGTGAAACGCCATAGACGATTTTTTTTTTAAATGAATTTAAGGGTGGTAGTGTCCCGTCCGCAAGCATTTTTAGAAATATCTGTTTATACAGGGATTTAATATGAATATACCTAGCCCGTCAATATAAAATATGTGCGGATTTTAACTTGTGAAACGCAATAGACGATTTTTTTTTAAATGAATTTAAGGGTGGTAATGTCCCGTCCGCAAGCATTTTTAGAAATATCTGTTTATACAGGGCTTTAATATGAATATACCTAGCCCGTCAATATAAAATATGTGCGGATTTTAACTTGTGAAACGCCACAGACGATTTTTTTTTAAATGAATTTAAGAGTGGTAGTGTCCTGTCCGCAAGCATTTTTAGAAATATCTGTTTATACAGGGCTTTAATATGAATATACCTAGCCCGTCAATATAAAATATGTGCGGATTTTAACTTGTGAAACGCCACAGACGATTTTTTTTTAAATGAATTTAAGAGTGGTAGTGTCCTGTCCGCAAGCATTTTTAGAAATATCTGTTTATACAGGGCTTTAATATGAATATACCTAGCCCGTCAATATAAAATATGTGCGGATTTTAACTTGTGAAACGCCACAGACGATTTTTTTTTAAATGAATTTAAGAGTGGTAGTGTCCTGTCCGCAAGCATTTTTAGAAATATCTGTTTATAAAGGGCTTTAATATGAATATACCTAGCCCGTCAATATAAAATATGTGCGGATTTTAACTTGTGAAACGCCACAGACGATTTTTTTTTAAATGAATTTAAGAGTGGTAGTGTCCTGTCCGCAAGCATTTTTAGAAATATCTGTTTATACAGGGCTTTAATATGAATATACCTAGCCCGTCAATATAAAATATGTGCGGATTTTAACTTGTGAAACGCCACAGACGATTTTTTTTTAAATGAATTTAAGAGTGGTAGTGTCCTGTCCGCAAGCATTTTTAGAAATATCTGTTTATACAGGGCTTTAATATGAATATACCTAGCCCGTCAATATAAAATATGTGCGGATTTTAACTTGTGAAACGCCATAGATGATTTTTTTTAAATGAATTTAAGGGTGTGTTTAAAATTTTTTTTTTTATTATATAGTGTCAGTCAGGTGTCCTAAATTACTATAAGATTTTCCAAGACAGTCCTAACCGGTAAAATTTGTTTTTTTTTACAACAATATAGGATGGAATACTTTTATAAATAAAATTGTGTTTCTCTTTTTTCGGTAATATTTTTTTTGAGTGTATAATTCGTCTCGTGAACATTCCAAACTTCAGCCGCATGGTGCAACCAGGGACCTCCTTCGATCACGAACACCCCAGTGGCTCCTAAACTATTATTATTTCTGACGTTAAAAAACCATTTGAAACCCAAAAAGTGAAAATCCGGTTATTAAATAAATAAATTCCTATTAAATATTAATCGGCACGTAAAAGACAAGTGTAAGTTTATTTCAAACGAAATGAATAGTTAATAAGAGAGAAATTGAACTTAAATTATTCTTTTCGTATAATTTTCAGTTAATTACGATAAATTCCGATATCTAGTTATATATTGTTTCCTCCTTTCTCGCGCTTCGGTAAATGCTTCTTTACTTCACATTTCTACTAGTTATTACTAAAAGTGACAGTAATCCATCACTGAAACGTATATAATAGCTTTGTTCGCGGTAAGGATTTAGAACCGATTCTGAACTAATACGCATGCGCAGTTGAAATAACAGCGTTCGCGGATAACAAAGTTCAGAATTTTTAGTTACAGTCCCATGTTCGCGGAGAAAATAATTCGGTTCGAAATCGATTCTGAACCAGTCCTACCGGTTCTAAGGATTGAAGAAGAACTGTAAGTTCGGAATTTTATGCAGCGCCAGTGTTCATGCTACGGCCGCAATGTGCAACTATTTGACAATTGTTTTTATTTTATTTTAGGTTTTTCTCTTGTTTATGTCATTCGTTGCATTTGATGTTCCAGTATATATTTTATTATATTATATTGGTTTTACTCTAATTAGTGTTAATCGACCTAGAATCTTAAATAATAAGTTAAAAAAGTGTTAGTTTGAACCTAAAAAAAAATATATTTTTAGTGAATACTTCCATTATGTCAAATCATTTATCATCTAGCGATGAGGACTTAAAAGAAATTTTAGAGTTACTCAAAATTCCTAAAAGTGCTAATTATTTTGAGGAAATTTTGCCCCCCATTTTCAGTTAAGCTGAGAAATGGACAAGAACTGGCGTTTGCGATAAATGAAGTTGCATCGTATAGGGACGTATCAGACCGGTTTTTAGTTTTATTAAAAATGTTTTTTGAATCAAAAAGAAATGGACCTAAAACTACTGCGTTTTATTTTTTGTTTTAAAAAAAAACCCCATCTTTTTACTAGGCGTATGTTTAGAATTAGATTTACTTTGAGGCTCCCGAAATATGAACTTAACACAAAATAAAGAGGAAACAATAAATATCTGTTAAAATATATATTTGTTTATCAAAAATTCGATTCAGCAAAAAACAAGACGTTTTATTCCAAAAGGAACTGACAGAATATAAGAATAACAATTATAATTCAATATTTCTTTAAAATAATACAAATAATAAAACCTAATAAAAGACAGTTTTAAGTTATTTAAAACAAAAAAAAACAACTAGTTTAATCAGCATTAAACACCGTATGCATACCAGAGTGGACGATTCAAAGTTCCAAAATCGTTCGCGGTAAAAACAAATCCTGAACCGGTTAATAACTAAGCATGCGCTGTACGGCAACCCTGAACTAATTCCGTACTAATTCTGAATCGGTTCGGAAAGTGACCCGCGAACAAAGCTTATAAGCCCGGCACGATATTGTTTCAGGATAATTAATTTTTTGGTTCTAAAAAGATTTTCAACGGAACGCTGCTAGTGAAAGTTGCGATAATTGGTATTAATCTTACTACTAATTCGTAAAGACGCATATTAAAATAATACTTTTAAAACGGAATAATTAATAACGATAAAAGAACTTCATGCACCGTCTTTTAATGTTTTTTGTTCTACAGAATTTCTAATTAAAAATTCCTAATGACTTTGATAATTCATTAGATCAATCATTTGAACATTCTGAAAGCAGAAAATTGTCATTTGAAAAAATAGCAACGATCCTTTTTCACATGCCTCGCCTTATTCTTGATTCCATATCAGTATCGAGAAAGTAAATTTCTTCAGGATTTATATTTGCAATTTTTTTATGGTTAATTAACTTTATTATATGATTTAAAGCAGCGGTTCTCAAACAGTGGTGTGCGTATTACGAATGGTACCCAAAAGCTTCTCAATGTTTGCTTGAAGATTGTAGACAATGTTGAAGGTTGACCAAAATGTGGTTGTTGTATTATGTTTATTTGAGTTTGTTTGCACGACGTTTCGATTAAATTTGTATTAAATTGTATCTATTCCTCAGATTGTGAAAAACCATACTTCTCTAATGAATAAGATAAAGTTATTAATCAAAAGGTTTTCAAGTGATGAAAAGGCTTTAGAACTATTTGGACCCAATTAATTAACACAATTTTAATTCAAACTTTTCAAGAGAAATGTTAAAAAAAAGCTTGCCACATTGAAGAGAACTTTTGTTGTAAATAATCTAATTTTATTTAAGTTGGATGTATTATTGCCATATTTCCGAAAAAAATAAACAAAAATTGGTTTCAGTCGCCATATTGAACCCGCTAAAGCGTAAATTAATTTTTTTTCACATATGTTTAAGAAGTAGAGTTCGAAATCTTTAATTTGAGCCCTCATAGACCTCTATCGACACTATTCAAGTGGTTTATGGGCGTAAAAATTCAAAGCCACATGTTTTTGGCTGCCATTTTGAATCTGCCATAGTGTAAAATCAACTTTATCACCCATGTTTGGAAAGTAGAGTTCGAGACTTTTAATTTGAGCCCTCATAGACCTCAATTGGCCCTATTCAAGTGATTTATAGGCGTAAAAATTCAAAGCCACATGTTTTGGGCCACCATATTGAATCTGCCATAGTATAAAATCAACTTTGTCACGCATGATTGGAAAGTAGAGCCCAAGATCTTTAATTTGAACTCTTATAGACCTCAATCGGACATATTCAAGTAATTTAAAGTCATATTTTCAAAAAAAAAAAATCAAAATCATGCGATTTCAGTCGCCATATTGAATCTGCCATATGCGTAAAATCAATTTTGCCGCTCATATTTGAAAAATAGAGCTTAAGACCTTCAATTTGAGCTGTGGTTGACCTCTTTTACATGAAACCAATCTTGGACAGCAGGGAATCATTCTCCAGTGCTCTGTGAATTTCCAAGGAAGTTATTTTGAAGCAAATAATTGAACTGAATTGTGATATATATATATATATATATATATATATATATATATATATATATATATATATTTATATACATATATATATATTTATATACATATATAATTTTTCTTTATTTTGTCTTTTCTATATATATATATATATATATATATATATATATATATATATATATATATATGTATATATATATGTATATATATATATATATATATATATATATATATATATATATATATGTATATATATGTATATATATGTATATATATATATATATATATATATATATATATATATATATATATATATATATATATATATATATTTATATACATATATAATTTTTCTTTATTTTGTCTTTTCTTGGGTTTAGGTTCTATATTTAATAAAAACTCAAAACGATTGACGTTTCGCCCTTTATTCAAGGCATTTTCAAAATTCTTTCCTCCTAAAAATATATAATTAAAATACATCACATAAAAAACATATTTACAATTTCAAAAAACAAACAAGACACTTAAAAACAGTATTCAAAACTTTAAAATTTTTTAAAAATATTTAATTTTACCGGTACACACCTTGACATTTTGCTACCCTGTTACTAAATAAAATTAAAATTTTTCATCGTCTACTGAGGATACGTGGAATGCGAATGTGTTTTATTTTTTAACATTTTTCTGTATTTTACAATGCATAAAAAAACAAATAAGGTATATATATATTGAAAGAGACAATATTAAATTGTGAAATTATATATATATATATATATATATATATATATATATATATATATATATATATATATATATATATATATATATATATATATATATATATAAATATGTAGATAAGTTTTTGTCCGTGTAATTTAATGATGGTTTGTACCGACTGCGGTGGCCTGACGAGTCCCATATTAGGACGAAACAGCGCTGTCGCCATCTGTCGGACCCGGAGTTATTCCATACTTTGGAGTGCTCCGCACTTTTTAATACGAGAATCATGTAGATTGACAAATTTTCACGTCCGCTTCGCCAATATTTTATTCTATTTTATTATATATATATATATATATATATATATATATATATATATATATATATATATATATATATATATATATATATATATATTACAATTTAATATTATCTCCTTCAAAATAACTTCCTTGGAAATCCACAGAGCGCTGAAGACGGTTCTTCCAATCCTTATAGTAGTGCTGACACTCGGATACTGGAATAGCGTCCAGCTGATGAGTTAGAATGTTTTCGAGTGTCCCTAAATGACGTTCCTCGGGGTGATTTTTTAATTCCAAAGTCACAAGAACTCAAGTCAGGCGAATGAGGAGGCTGAGGAGCCACAGGAATGTTTTTATTGGTCAACAACTCGTTTATTCAAATTGCTGTGTCAAAAGGCTCATTGTCGTAATACAACACCCCGTTGTTCTTGATGTTTGATCTTTCACGCATGACTGTTTTTTGAAGTTCTTCAAGAACCTCTCGGTAAAAGTATTGATTGACTGACCTGGACGCATAAATTCTTTGTAGAAGATTTTTTGTCTATCGAAAAAGCATCTTTAACTTGCTCGTTCTTGCTTTTTGATCCTTGTTGAAGTGTGCCATTCTAAACTGCGGCGCTTGGTTTTCATGTCACATTCAAACACCCAAGACTCGTCACCAGTAGTAACACGTTCTAGAAAATAGGGATCATTTTCAATTCCTCCTGATGTCCTTTTGCTCCTGAAAAAAGTTTTTCGGAACCATTTTTGAGCAGATTTTTCTCATCCTCAATTCATTGATTAAAATCTGATCAACGGTGGTGTAAGTCAAATTCAACTCTTCCCTGATTATTCTATCAGTTGACGATCTGAACGCACAAGATCCCGGATTCTCGGGATCGATATTTTCCTCAGTTTTTGAAGACGAAAACCTTCCGATGCGTGGTTCATCTTCAATTGACTCTCTTCCTTCTGAAAATCTTTTAAAATCCCAAGGAATCTGGGCCTTTAACAAAACATTATCCCCGCAGACCTGCTGAAGTTTTGCAAAAGTTTCCGTTGCACTGTGCTCCAGTCTGTAGGAAAACCTGATAGTACAGCGTTGCTAGATATTGATGCCACTCACTTCTAGAACGTACTAAAAAAACTGTTTCGTGAAAAAAATTGAAAGAGAAAACCAAATAACTTACGTGTTCACCTGCTGCCCCTGCAAGTCCATCATCTCAAGTGTTGCCAGATCAAACGTTACGTTACTAGCCTCATTACTTAATTTACACACCTCGTATATATAAATATATGTTCCAAATCAATGTGTTTTATAAGGTTTACTTTATATCGGAGCCCTCTTAAAACTCCTAATTCGTCAGACATAGCACCCTAAAAATACAGCATCTACGGCATCGATTGGCATTCACGCTATGTCCTTTTATCAACGAAAGGAAGAGTGGACTTGCATTCGGAAGTAAAAGTGAAGGCTTGAAAATTGCCGGCCGATGGAAAAAATGCACAGCGTGCCGTCTGCACTTTTATTCGGAAAATTTTAATTGGATATGCCAATCTTGTTTTAGTTTGCTAATACTTAACATTGTAGTTTTTGCAAGCGATAAAAATATTGTGTAATATATTCGTTATATTTAAAAATGCTGACCAATGACTTATTATTTAGTAGATTGATAAATTATTTGAACAAAAAATTTAAGTTTACCAAGCAAAAATTAAAAATAACATACGAGGTGTGTTAAGAAAATAACGGGAATTTTCGTTTTTTGAAAAAAATATTTATTCATTCGTCTACATTACTGTTATCGCCTTCAAAATACTCCCCGTTAGATTTTATGCACTTGTGCCAGCGCTTCTTCCAATCCTCGAAACACTTTTGAAACTCGATCTTTGGGATAGCCTTTAGCTCTTTCAGCGATGCGCTTTTAATGCCATCTATGCTTATAAAACGACGGCCCTTTAAGGTTCTCCTTATTTTTGGAAATAGGAAAAAGTCACACGGAACCATGTCTGGCGAATATGGAGCCTGGGGCATCGTTACAGTATTGTTTTTGGCCAAAAATTCACGAACTAGCAATGAAATGTAAGCAGGTGCATTATCATGAATTGTTTTTCCACAAATCTGGGCGTTTTTTTCGGATTGCTTCACGCAAACTGCGTTGAACGTAGGTACTACTCCTTATTGACCGTTTGACCTCTTGGCAAGAATTCGTGATGCACTATGCCATGAAAATCGAAGAACACAGTAAACATAATCTTCACGTTTGACCGCACTTGTCGAGCATTTTTCGGTCTTGGCAAACCAGAATGCCTCCACTAGGATGATTGAGTCTCAGTTTCGACATCATATTCATAAACCCATGTTTCGTCACCTGTTATAACAGGTTTCAGTAATGCTGCATCATCGGTGACTTCATTTAATGACTCCTGAGCAATTTCCATTCTCCGCTGTTTTTATTCAAAATTCAACAGTTTTGGAACATGCGTTTCATACCCAAAACATTCGAAAAAATTTCATGGCTGAGCCAATCGATATGCCAACATCATCAGCGACTTCTCTGATTGTGATTCGGCGATTGTTCATAACCATTTCTTTCATTTTTTCCACGTTTTCATCGGTTGTTGATGTGCTAGGGCGTCCGGGGCGTTCGTCGTCTTCAACGTCTTCACGGCCATCTTGGAAACGCTTATACCACTAGCAACCTCTTGTTTTACTTATAGCAGATTTACCATAGGCCTTTGTTAATATTTCACACACTTTGTTAAACTTTATTTCATTTTTTACGCAAAATTTGATGCAAATTCTTTAATCATTTCTATTAACAAACGAAAATCGCCGAACTCATATAAAACATGTCTAATCTTAGCGGCTGCCACAGACAAAGTAAACAATGAATACAGCTGAAAATTTTATCATACTTCAGGGTCATATATACGAACATAATAAAAAAATTAACAATCGGACTCTCCAAAACCGCGAAATTAAAAAATTCCCGTTATTTTCTGAACAAACCGCGTAGATCCTACTTCCAGAAAAATTCGCTACCTGTAGCCAAATTCTGCTCCTTTCGCGATAATGTGTCACAATTTTTCCTCATTACCACGGATTAGCCAAATATGGAAAAAGTTTCATCGCATCGATCGATGCAAAAACTGCCGTCCGGTGTTTTGCACTTTCACTAAAACAGTAGCAGTTGCGGCAAAATTAAGATATGCGTCGAATTTTGCAGTCATTGCTATTGCACGAGGTAAAACGCATTTTTTTAACATCGAACCGATAGGAAAACATGTCACGTAATTCGATTGGAAAAAATATGTATTCATGTAACTTTCGACATACGCAAGGAAGCAGAGTCGGTTCGAGTTCTAGTCGGGCCTTTTACTATTTTGATTAAACTATTTTTTATTAAGAAACAGTCTGTCTCATAAGGTTTTCTATGGAGTTTAGGTCATGGTCACGTGATGACTCGTTTGTTAATGTAATTAAATTTTCTTGAAGCCATATTCTTCTATTTCCTCTTCATTTGTGTCTGCTATTGGAGCATATGTTAAGCCGTCCCGGACTGGAGTCGCTTTTCATCAGCAATACGCTTTTAGAAAGGTGTAAAATTTGTGATTACTAATTTTCCGGAACAACATAGTATAACATATGTTCTTTAATGTTGCAAATAATAATTGCATAAAAATCAATGTAATTTTCTAAATTTTTTAATGTTTTCAAAATTGAAAAACCATAACAACTTATGAGGTAAATGTAAGGAAAATATCGCCAAATGCACAGGCTGGAGGTACAAATACACAGACAGTGTGTATTTAAGCTTTCAGAGACCCCTAAAGTTGTAAAATTTGTCATTTGTAATATTTTCAGTCAGAGTTTCCGGAACAACATAATATAACATATATTTTTTAATGTTGCGCACAATAATTGCATCAACGTAATTTTCTAAATTTTTTAATGTTTTCACAGTTGAAAACCCATAACAACTTAAGGGAGAAATATAAGGAAAATATCGCCAAATACGTAGACTGGAGGTACAAATACACAGGCAGTGTGTATTTAAGCTTTCATAGACCCTTAAAGGTGTAAAATTTGTCATTTGTAATGTTTTAAGTCAGAGTTTCTGGAATAACATAGTATAACATATGTTTTTTAATATTGCGGACAATAATTGCATAAAAATCAATGTAATTTTCTAATTTTTTTTAATGTTTTCAAACTTGAAAGCCCACAACTTAAAGCAGAAATATAAGGAAAATATTGTTAAATACACTAACTGGCGGTACAAATACACAGACAGTGTGTATTTAAGCTTTCATAGACCCTTAAAGGTGTAAAATTTGTCATTTGTAATGTTTTAAGTCAGAGTTTCTGGAATAACATAGTATTAACATATGTTTTTTAATGTTGCGAACAATAATTGCATAAAAATCAATGTAATTTTCTAATTTTTTGTAATGTTTTCAAATTTGAAAGCCCACAGCAACTTAAAGCAGAAATATAAGGAAAATATCGCCAAATACACAGACTGGAGGTACAAATACACGGACAGTGTTTCTGGATTAACATAGTATAACATATGTATTTTAATGTTGCGGACAATAATCACATAAAAATCATTGTAATTTTTAAATTTTTTTTTAATGTTTTCAAAGCTGAAAACCCATAACAACTTAAGGGAGAAATATAAGGAAAATATCTTCAAATACATAGACATCTAAACTTTCATAGACCGCTAAAGGCGGCCCTGTAAGAAAGAGAAAAAATTAGTTCAATAAACTTAAAGTTGTCGCTTTTCATTTTAATCGTTTTATGAAACTCGAATATGCGTGTGTTGCATTCGCCATTTAAAATGCGCATTTGTTAAATTTCGTTTACATGAAAATAGTGTTTAAAATCAACCTTACGTAAAAAATGTATTGACGTGATTTATTATATAATATTAAGTTGTAATTTATATCTTTTATCAACTTGATATAATTGTATTATGAGTTTTGATTGAGAAATAATTGGATCGCTCTATATTATCGATTTAAGATCATTTTGGATATCATTTGTGTTTCACAGTTAGATAATGAAATAAACTGGTAGCTATCAACTGAAAATGTCAACAGTATCAACCCTAACCTATAATTACTTAAAACTTCTGTAGATAAATGCTAAATTTTTATTGTCCATTGGAAAAATAGAATCGATCTTTTACAAATACATTCATAAAACAGTTATAAAACAGACATTAAGAAGAAGTAAAGAGCCTATTAGACCATCCGATATTCAATCTTCCTAACTGAGTTAGGAACTGAATTCAGTGTGCTCTCATAGCTTTAAGGGTAGTTAGGAATCTAATTAGGACTGCCGGGCGAACCTGATTTTCCTTACTTCGTTAGTGTCTTAATTAGGTAATGATTATGTGTGATTTAATAGCATTTAGAATACTTTGTCGCAGCGGCGAGCGACTATAGAGTTATTGGAACAGTAGGAATTACATGAAAAAGTATGTATTAAAAAACAAGATTTTTTTTTTATTATTACCGCACTCAGAGCTTATAGAAATCTGGGTTCCGTTAAAATGGCTGGTATTGCAGTATATTGTGCATTTTGGTCCCCTGATGAAAAGTCTGAATGGGGACGACGCCCAAAAACCCCTCGTTTTTCGAATATTGTTAGTTAGTTAGAACTTTTAATAGCCTCTTCTCTTCTTTGTAATTAATTTATTATAATCTTATTAAATAATCGTATTTTATCTTTTATAGCCAGACACAATTCCGCAGGGGTCAGTGGACATGTCCAAAGTCTTAGAAGTAACAGGAGCCGAACAAGTAAGTTTAAATAAAATATAGGAATACACTTCTTTTATAACAAAATTTTATTTCAGGTTACTGGCCATCCCCACTCCTTGGCACTGACGAGTCCAGATCGTGTTACTTTCGTAAAGGCTGCGAGTCGCGAAGATGCCCGATGGTGGGCCGAATTATTAGCGGTATTTCCACGAAGGCACAAAAGAAACGCTACTTTTCCAGGTGGTCGGGCGTCGCCTAGTTTACCACAGTTGGGGAGGAGCGCAAGTCCACAGCCTCCAAGACCAAGGTAAAAAATATATTTGACTAAAAGTAAATCTATAATATTTTGTACTTTTGATATTAAATTCCTAAATTTGATGGAGTCAATAATAGAGAGAGTCATTTTGAGTTTCATGTGTTCTAGTGATATATTAAAAACAGTGTTTTTTTTTTCAGGCATCTTAGTGTAACAGGCCCCTCCCCTCGAGCAAATTTCGAAACACCACCTTTGAAAGAAGAACGTGAAACTCCACCGAAAGATAATGAAAGGGGTGTGTCTAACATAGATTTACAGGTGGAGCATGACAAAAGGGGCGTGGTGAATAATGAAAACAACCGACAACCCCCGAGGCCAGTGTGGGTACCCGAAAGGACACCAGGAGTTGTTATCGAAAACGCACCCCCGTTGATTAGAAAGGGTAAGTCTTGGAAAAAGGGGTGTGGTTAACGATATAAATTGTTGACGTTCCATCTTGTTATAGTAAGAATTAATATTAAAAAAGATATTACCTGATGTAAGTTGCCATTCATGATTAATTTGTTTTTAGCCTTTTCTTTTTAAGACTATGAACATTAAGTGCTAATAAACTGCCTTATCTAGACGTATTAACGCAAACTTTAAAGAAAACAATTTTATTTTAAAGACAGTTCTGCGTTTTATCACAAACATAAAATGAGTGTCATAAATAAAAGATAATACGATATATACTAATTAATTAAGATATTATGGATCCTGTTTTATAACTTATTTGAAAAAAACATCGCATTTTTCAAATAACTTTGATTCAATATGGGTGATTACAGGTAAAGATTTAAAATATAAAAATGCATAATTCTGGCTACGAAACTTAAATACTTTCTCAAAATTTTCATTCATAATACGGATGCTTAAAAACATATTTTTCGCTGTATTCATTATAGCTTGGCAATTCTACAAATCGCTGACAATGTTTTTACTGTAAAATACCACTTAATCAATAATTATTTGAATTACGACTGAAGGTAGATATTTATTAATAAATAAAAGATAATTCCTAATGCTTTTTATAAATGTTTGGATTACCGACGACATTTTTATGGCATTTGTCATGTTTACATACTCGTACGTGCAAAGGAGTGGCTGAACATACAGTATAGATCGGTAAATGTATACATTTCTGATGATATTTCTCAGATTGTGAAGATAATATTAAAGGATGCCAATAATAAGAGTGTTTAGAAATTTTAATTTATGATTTTTATAATATTTACATCAGAAAAGAATAGTAATTTTTAATTTTATTAAGAAAAAGTTACGGGAAGGAAAAAATTTTAAAAAAAGGATTGATAATCTTCACCCACCAGAATGGGGAGAAAACATTCAACATCAGGAATGTTTTTTTTGTGAGAGCCAACACAGCACTAACATTAAATAAAACCTCCTCTGAAAACATAATTGTTGAAGATGGTTCCATTTTAACTTGGAGTTTTATAATAAATGGAAGAAATCCAATATTTATACATTTTTTTCACAGTATTTAAAGCTTCGGTGTTCTTTACATCCGTCAGTTTATTTTGGTTTTAGTTACATCTAAAATATATGCTATAAAGTCATGGTCCATAAGTGCCTGTTTATATCATTTTTTAACAATATCAAGCTGGGATAACGATAATTCTAAGTCATCTTTAAATATACAACTTAATTCCTTCCATATTTCACCGCGTCCGATAGAAAACAATTTTTTCTTTGTCTTCTTCTTCTACCTTCTATAATAGGTCCCTGACCTGTTCCTTCTTCGATTTTCCTCATTCTGGACTTAAATTATCGCTCCACCTTTTCCGCGGTCGACCTCTACTGCGTGTACCACTAGGCGATTTATCTCGTGCGATCCTTACCAGTCTGTCCTCTGTCATTCGGCTTATGTGTTTGTTCCATTGTGTCTTACGTTGTAGGACCCACTCATTAATGCAGTCTGTGTTGCATGATTGCCTGATGTTATCGCTTCTTTCTCTGTCTAGTAGCGTTTTTCCTGTTATTCGTCGAAGTATTCTCATTTCTGTAGTCTCCAATAGTTGTTTCGTTTTTATCGTTTCTGGCCGTGTTTCTGAGGTGTATGTCATAATAGGTCTAATTGTGGTTTTGTAGATCCGAACCTTTGTTTCTTGTTGTAAGTGTTTGTTTCGCCAGATCACGTCGTTAAGGTAACCCGCCACTTTGTTTGTTTTGGCCACCTGCCCTCTTACTTCCATCTTCGATGTTGCCATAACTAGTTATGTCGATTCCTAGATATTTGAAACTCATTTATTGTTGTATTATTCGACCGTCTAGTTCTAGTTTGCATCGGAGGGGTTCTTTTGAGGTTGCCATACATTTAGTTTTTTCGGCTGAGATAATCATATTATATTTTCTCCCCGTAAGATTAAAGGTATTTAACAATCTCTGGAGGTCGTCTTCATTTTCGGCACATATCACAGCGTCACCAGCGTAACAGAGAATTTTTATTTCTGTATCACTCATTTTATATCCTCTACCAAGTCGCACCTTTATTATTTTGTCCATTATCACGTTAAACAATAAAGGACTAAGCGAGTCTCCCTGTCTAATACCGCTGTTGACTGGTATGGGTGTTGATAATTTACTATTAGTGCGAATCTGAACTTTATTGTTTGCATATATGTTTTCTATGGTCTGAATTATATTGATAGGAATATTTCTCTTATATAACAGGTGGATTACGTCATCTAGCTTTATGCGATCGAATGCTTTTGTTAGATCTATAAAGCATAAAAATGTTGGTTTTTTGTATTCTAGAGATTTTTCGACTATCTGTCGTAGAATAAATACTGCATCCACGCAAGACCTTCCTGATCTAAATCCCTGCTGTTCGTCTTCCAGTGATGTAACCGAATTAATTTTATTTTTGATTACTTTCATAACGAGTTTCAGAGTTGTGTCCAGTAGATTAATACCCCTGTAGTTCCCTGGTTCTTGTTTGTCACCTTTCTTAAACATAAGCATTATTGTGCTGGTTCTCCACCTATCTGGTACTTTGCATTGTGTCAGGATTTTTCGAATGAAGCTTGTGAGTTCCTGTGTTAGTCGCTGTCCTCCGTATTTCAACAATTCGTTATGAATTCCATCTTGTCCGGGAGACTTTCTATTTTTTAAGGATTTTATAGCTTTCTCTACTTCTTGAATGGTGACTTCCACATTATTCCTTATTGCTGGTATGTTGTTTTTTCCAATGTTATTATCTCCCTCAAATAATTTTGTTAGGTAGTCTATCCATTTCTCCTCTGATATTTTGTTTGTTTCGGAGAGTTCAGATATTTCTTTGCGCTGTTGTCTTATCAGTCGCCATATTTGTGTTTGTACACTATAGAAGTCTCCTTCCATTCTTTTAGAGAACTGCTCCAAATGTTCACTTTTTCTTTGTAATTTATTAATTCCTACTGCTATAGGTTTCAAGATTTTCAAATATTCTTCAGCTGATCTATTAAGACCAATGTTTGAAACTTTTGTATACAGTTAAAATTTCATCTTAAATTTACTATGGTTAATTTGGTTAATTTTACCTCCTTTTTGCTAATATTTACGTTTCGGGTAGCACTATATCATTGTCATTCGTATAACAGCCTAATATTCGTTGCATTTTTGAGTCCTACTGCTTTTCGAGCCGTTCCAAATTTCACTTTCTTGCAAATTTCCTCCTAAAAATTATCACAGAAATAGTAACCCAACATGCAACGGCTTAAAATAATACAAATTGCCTAAACGTCAGCTGGAAAGGTCACATAACCCCAACAAAAAGGTAAATAAACCCTTGAAAATACTTCAAATAAAAATCCAGGAAACTGTAACTAAAATAGATAATTGTACCAATTTCACTTGAAATTATCGACACAACAAAAAATGATATCTAATAAAAAAAAAGGCAAATAACAATATCCTATTAAAATATAAACAACCTAAAACAGTGACGTAGAGTCGCCGGCCTAAAAATCAAGTTAGGAATGGAATGAAATTAGAGCTGTATTTCTTATATGCAAATTACTGAATGATAAAGAAAACTTAATTAGTTGAGAAGAAAATTTGCAAGAGAATGAAATTTGGAATGGCTCTAAAAGCAGTAGGACTCAAAAATGCAACGAATATTAGGCTGTTATGTGAAGGAGAAATGAGAAATGCTTAATGACAATGATATAGTGCTGCCCAAAACGTAAATATTAGCAAAAATGAGGTAAAATTAACCATAGTAAATGTAAGATGAAATTTTAAACGTGACAGACTTCTGTATCAATACCTTTCCATGATGGTCTTTTAATCTTTTAACAAAACCTTGCATTTCTTTATTACATTTCTACAAATTACTCTACTACCAATCTTTCCTTTTTTTGTTATTTACTTTTAATTAACCTGGGACGCATTTGCTTACTTTATACAATTTGATTGTGAAAATATGATTGGATGGCCTGGGTTTCCCATACGGTCAACAAGGGACCTCCTCGGTTTTCAGCTGAGATGAAAGGTCTCGATTCATGGAGTCGATTTATTTATGCACTTGCTTGCGGTAGTCGTCGGCATTTATTGCAAAATAGCTGATTTTTTGTCCACCATTAGAAGAATTGTTTAGATTTACAAGCCAAACGGCTTCGCACTCCCTCCAGAGATTATTCACTCATACCAGGTATACAAAGACACCAAAAGTATGAAGCTCTGTGGGGACCCTTTCCATGTTATCGGGTCCTAGGTGGCGTGGTCTTCTGCACTTCCTACAAACTTTCGGATGGTTCGCGCGGAGAACCGCTTTCTGAATCGGTTTATACAGATGCTCACTAAGGCCCAGTCCCTTGATGTTCTGCAGGAAGTTCCTTGGTATCACTCCAGTTGTTGACAGTATTATAGGAATCGTGTGGACGCTGTTCATTGCCCACTGTCTGCGGACTTGCACCTCCAGATCTCTGTATTTGGCGATCTTCTCGTTGTATTTTGACCTTAGATTGTTGTTGTTCGGTACAGCGATGTCGATTAGTGTAGTTTGTCTGGAAATTTTATCTGTTAGTATAATGTCTGGCCTGTTATGAGCAACTGTTTGATCTGTCAGGATCGTTCGATCCCAATACAACTTGAACTCGTTGTTTTCAAGAATAGGCTCTGGATTATATTTGTAGTAAGGCACCTTTCCTACCTGCAATAGTTTTAACTTATCTGCTAACTCTTGGTGGAGTATCTTAGCGGCTGAATCGTGTCTTTCCTTATACTCGGTTGCAACGCTTGGCATCCTCCAGTTATGTGCTGGATCGTTTCTGATGTTCGACAGCCATATCTACATTGGTAATTTTCCATTGAGGGATCTCTGATAATGAATTTCCGATAGTTCTTCGTCGGAATAACCTGGTCTTGGATAGCTAACAAGAAGCCCTCCGTTTCCGAAAACATCTGTCCTGAAATCAACCAGTAGTTCGACGCTAAGTTGTCGACATTGTCCTGGTTGACCTCATTTGGATGCTGTCCATGAAGTGGCTTCTGTAGCCAGACTTGTAACTTTTCTTGATCTGTTCGGTGGTGAGAAGCAATATCCCGTTTCCTCAGCTGTAGCGGCGTTGAATCGTCTGCCTCGCATATTGCTCGATGTAGTGTGGAAGAGTCCGCTAACCTATGAAAATAAGAACGTAAGTTTATTATTTGTTGATCGAGCTGCTTACCAATATCGACCAATCCTCTTCCTCCTTGGTGTCTTGGAAGCATTGTACGTTCAATAGCACTCCGAGGGTGGTGTTTGTGTGCTTTTGTTAGGAGTGTTCTTATTTTTCTTTGCGGTCCTTCGATGTCCGTCCTGCTCCATTTTACTATTCCAAAAGGGTAGCTAAGCGCAGAGCATGCGTACGTGTTGAGCGCCTTAAACAAATTTCTACTATTTAGACTAGTTCGTAACACCCGTCTTACCCTGCTGACAAATTCGGTTGTCAATTCGGCCTTCATAGTGCGATGGTCAATTCGTTTAGCTTGTTTCATACCTAAGTATTTGTATGTTTGTTCTGCTTCCATTGCAGCAATGGTTTCACCGTTCTGCATCTCAAATGCTCCCGGTTGTATCTTTCCTTTAACGATGGAAGGATTGTTATTAATATTTATTATTATTAATTATTATTTGGACTATAAAAAGTGCACACCTACTATTAGTATTGTTATTTTCAGTATTAATCCAGAAAATAATTTTAAAACAGAAAAAATCAAAATAATGATGATTTTTTTAAGTTTTGATTCTCTTCAGGGTATAAATAAATAAAGTGCAGACCAATGTTATAATCCCCAAGGCAGTTAGTTTATCCTCATTTACTCCCTTTTCCCAGTTAATAGGAACATGACTGTTAAAGCAGACCGAGGAATGGAAAGTTTACAACATCGGATCGTTGCACCAAAAAATATTCCGATGCGTCAGTTTTGCGGTACCTAATTTAGACATGTTTCAAAGAAAGGTCATACCGAGCAAGCCAATTAATCGACTGCTGTGAGTTCTTAATATGAACAGCCTACCATTCGATCATCTAAAAATATTGTACCTACTTAGAGACGTGTGTGCAAAGCAGGCGCGATTATCGCCATGACCTGAGATATTAGAGAGTAATAACCTCCTGTAATAATCATCGTAGATCCAACAATAACCGGGATGGATCGCATATCGATATGCAATAATTTTTTTTCCATCACGTCTGATAGAGTTTCTATTATCTGATTCTTGATAAGAAACAATAATGGCAAATTATTTCATTGAAATGAACAACAGGATGCGGAAAAAATTATAGCTTTTGTTTGCAGTTTAATGGATACGAGGAAAACTGAAAAAAATTGTATCTATTGGTGGAATGAAACCATGATATGCAAGGCATTGTTTTTGTGTGTCAAATAGCGACAGTCATTTTCTACTTGTACAGGGTGAGTCAACGATTGGATGAAGTAGGTTTGTGCCTTTTCGGTGAAATTAACAAAGAAACTATATTTATTGTTTGATACAGTTTATTTTTACGCAGATTTTAAAAATATTTAGGACTCTACAGGGTGAGCCAATAAACTAGGACAGCATAAAGTTGTATTTTTTTAAATAGAACACCCTATATACGAATCGTATTTTCGATTTAGCTTATAATTCTAAATATTTTTTATTAAGGGTTTACTATAACAAAACTTTATAGTTTCTGAGATAATTAAGTTTAAAGAAAAAAAGTCACATTTTCAAGCATCAATTCAATCCGAAATAACGTTTTCAATTTTGTGACAAATATATTCAAATTTGGAATTTAGCAAGGCCAAGGACAAGTTAACATAATTTTTACCTAATATTTGCAATAAAAGCTACAGGGTGTTGAACACATCGGCAAAAACAATGTAAAAGAACATTTTTCTGTGTGTCAAATTTATAACCGCAATCACTTCTTTTGGTTTTTATGTAGTGTAGTTTGTTTTTTTTTTGCATTCATCTTATATTGTAAAATGAATTTTCCAAAGAATGAGTTAATAGATATGATTTATACAATAGGACAGGCTCAAAAAAATTGCCTTCTTGCTCAAAGAATTTACAAAATGAAGTATCCTGATCGACGCCAGCCTAATACCCATACTTTTCAAAACTTAATGCAAAGATTTGATTCTTCTGGTACTGTTGATTATCCAAAACGTAAAGTGGTCAACAAACCAGTAACTAATGAAGAAAAAGAACTACAAGTATTGTTAAATGTTCAGGAAAATCCTTATATTGGTAGCCGTCAGTTAGCAGCATTATGTGAAACATCACGACAGTCCACCGCTAATCGTACTACCAAGAAATATAGGTATCATCCATATCACATGGAATTACACCAAGAATTGCATGGACAGGATTTTGAAAGTCGTGTAAACTTTTGTCGTACAATAAATGCGGAGATTCAATTAAATCCAAATTTATTATGCAAGGTAATGTTTAGTGGTGAAGCTACTTTTAGAAGTAACGGTGCCGTAAATAGACGCAACATGCATTATTATGCCACAGAAAACCCATTTTGGATTAGAGAGATGCAACATCAAAACCACTGGTCATTAAATGTTTGGTGTGGTATTCATCATAATCGAATTATTGGACCCCACTTTTTTAATGAACCACTAAATGGCCATAGTTACCTGAACTTTCTACAAAAAGAACTACCCCAACTGCTTCAAGGTCTCGATAGGGATGAGCTCGACAGTATGTGGTTCCAGCACGATGGTGCGCCTCCGCATTACCATCGTGAAGTTCGTGCGTTTTTGGACCAACGATATCCGCAAAAACGGATTGGACGTGGGGGTTTCATTGAGTGGCCACCAAGGTCTTGCGACATCACCCCATTAGATTTCTTCCTATGGGGTTATATGAAAAATAAGGTGTATGTTAATCCACCAACAACAGTGGAAGATATGCGAAACAGGATTAGGGATACCTGTAGAACAATAACGCCACTAATTTTGTCCAGGGTCCGAGAAAATCTGCAAAAAAGACTAAATTTGTGCATTGCACAAGAGGGTCGTTTATTCGAACACTTATTAAAAAGAAATAATTAATGTCAGTATTTAATAATTTAATAGGTAATTTTTTTGTTTCAATTTAGTATAAAAGTAAATATGTATTTGCCTTGTCGTTATTGTTGTGTTAATTTTTTCACATTATGTTTAATTAAACTATTGCCGTTGTAATATAACGAATAATGTATTTCATCATATTTAACCACATTCTGTTTGTTTCTGTAGTTTCTTTTTATTATTTTACATGGCTACTATGATAATGAAGACTATTTCTGTAAAAAAGTATCGAAAATAATAAAAACTGAAATATCTCAAAAACTATTATAAATAGGTATAGGATATATTGAACAAAACTTTTAGGGTTTTTATTACTCTATTAAATAACATGAAAATATACAGGGTGTACCATTTAAAAAAAAAGATATTTATTCATTTAAACTTGTTCAAATTTGAGCCGATGTGTTCAACACCCTGTAGCTTTTATTGCAAATATTAGGTAAAAATTATGTTAACTTGTCCTTGGCCTTGCTAAATTCCAAATTTGAATATATTTGTCACAAAATTGAAAACGTTATTTAGGATTGAATTGATGCTTGAAAATGTGACTTTTTTTCTTTAAACTTAATTATCTCAGAAACTATAAAGTTTTGTTATAGTAAACCCTTAATAAAAAAGATTTAAAATTATAAGCTAAATCGAAAATACGATTCGTATATAGGGTGTTCTATTTAAAAAAATACAACTTTATGCTGTCCTAGTTTATTGGCTCACCCTGTAGAGTCCTAAATATTTTTAAAATCTGCGTAAAAATAAACTGTATCAAACAATAAATATAGTTTCTTTGTTAATTTCACCGAAAAGGCACAAACCTACTTCATTCAATCGTTGACTCACCCTGTACATGTTGTATTTAGCTGAATGTATTATGTTAATTTGTTTTTAATTGAACGGTTTTCCCAAATTAAAATAATAATTTCCGTTCTTTAAGTTTGAGGATTTTTCCAGATGTTGTGTCAAACTAAACTTACAAACAAGATTTTTTTATTGATACTAAAAATTTTAAAAACCACCTTGACTATTTTATTCTGTGGAAGAAACTGACAATTAATTTTTACACCATTGAAACGTTTGCCACGCATTATTTTATCTTACATATGCGACAGAAGGCGTTTCCTCCAAAACAAAAGTTCATAACCTTTCTTGTCTTTCGACCCGCTATATTACACTGAGAAAAATTGTTAAAATTAGAAAGAATACAATTGCAACCAGAGATGTTCCCACCAAAAGCAAATTTCTATGCGGATTTCAATCGATTTGAACCTAACTTTGCCGTGTACTTTTCATCGTGTTCTTTTCTATTTCTATTTTTTTTTTGGTGAAATTAAAATACATAAAATATTTTTGCCTAAAAATAATATGAGGAACTTCCTGTGCTTACCTTGACTACACCTCAAAAACTGAAAATCCTATGACTCCTTTTAAATTTCCTAAAGATCCTTTAAGGTGCATTTGAATATTGTCAGAAATGATAAGAGGAAAAAGGGGATATGATGGTTCAAATCTTCGATCATACCCTAGATTTAAACAACAATAGATTTGTTTAAAGGCTATTTATGGTCGGTGGGGGAGACGCTGTTTTGATGTTTGACAGACATAAACATATTTACTTATCTTGTCTTTCGGTTTAATTGCTTGTCGTGACTTTTTTCGGTGTTTTTAAGTGTTAGAAATTACTATAAATGCGAAGTTTACAATTAATATTAACAAAAGAGGATTTAAAAACTTATTTTTATCGGTAAATATTGTTAGATATTGTTTACATATTGAAAATAACAATAATAATAATTTAGGCAACCATATATTCATACTTTGTTTTCAGAATTGACGTACCGATGATACTCATTTAAATAATGCAATTAAAAAAGGATAGCATAAAATCGGTATGTCTGTACCAAGAAATTAAATATCTACTGTTTATCAACACTTTTTCAAACATAAATAAAAATATTATTACGTTATTCAGCGTTCAAACAACCGGGCCCTAGTTCTGACGTTATGCTACTTCTACAGGGGTATGTTCGAAGGTTCAAATTAACAAAATTTAACAAATTATTAACCTTAGTTTAACTCTACCTTAAGTGTAGTTCACACGATGCTTGTTTCGCTTTCGGATGGCTTTCTTGATTTCGTCTCTGGCAGTGTTGCCACCTTCGTAACAAGTTCGGTGGATGCATCGTAGAAAATCGGTAATGTCGATGTCAATAATTTTTGATACATTTTTAAAATGGTATATTATCCATTGTAGTCAACGATTTATTTAATATTGTGGATGTCACAAGGATTTCTTTTTTGAAACGTCATTTATTTATTTCTCAATTCCTAATGTTCGTTTATATTGGAGATTCACTGAACCGTTTCATACACATGTATTTTGAGAATTCACTAAGAAGTTTTACATAAAAGTGCTTCAGGGATTCCCAATATTAAAGTAAATATATCGTTGTCTTGTTCACAGAGAATAGAGACAGAGCAGACAACTATTATCATGACGTTAGACAACCGTTAATACAGGTTTGTATTGCGAGTCAGAAACTTGCAAAATAAATTTTCATTCGATATTTCGGTTCTGCATTGATGCACCAGGGATCGGTGTATTTTTATACAAAAAGCCGATCTTGGAATTGTGTTTATTCCAAAAATCGCCCGTCACTATTTGAGCTGAAAATTTGGTATGACTCAATAGTATTTTGGTAGATCTGATAATTGAAGAGAAAATCGGTAAATCTACCGAAAATTCGGTAGCGGTTGTAACATCGCTTCTGGATCCCATGTGAGCCGTAGTGCTGAAAGTGGTGACAGATTCTCTGCGTTGTTGGATTCGTACATAGGTATTACTGGGCTAGAATTGTAGATAATTTCCATGCGTGTAAAGTGACACTTCGAAAAATAAGAAGGGATTGTAGTGATTTTTCTATCCAAATTTAGAGTTTTATAACAATTAACAATCAATTTTATAAATTTATTAATATCACTGTGAGTTCTTTAAAAATTGTCTTGAAATAATTATAATCTTTATTCCTTGTTGGAAGCCCTCGTAATTTATCGACTCTAGGCTACCGTAGTAAACTCATGCCTACGTGACGAGACCCAATTCTCTTACTAGTTAGAATTCGAACTTATCAGAGAAACAAAGACGGGTCCACGAAAGTGAGCCTGCGTTGACGTCATTTTCAATGAATTCAGCATTCACAGTAGTCATCATAGCTCCCAGTACACAGTCCAGCAGTAAAACAAGCGTCATGCGAGCTAAGCTTTAGAGTAAAAATGTTTGCCTAGATGACTGACAAAAATGTGACTTATGAAGGTATGTAATAAAGATTTGTTACACATATTAGTAAAGAATGCTTAATGAATTTACTAATTGTTTCTAAAAATATATTCTATATACAACTCTCTCAAATCATTCGGAATCTTCGAACATACCCCTGTAGAAGTAGCATAACGTCAGAACTAGGGCCCAGTTGTTTGAACGCTGAATAACGTAATAATATTTTTATTTATATTTGAAAAAGTGATGATAAACAGTAGATATTTAATTTCTTGGTACAGACATACCGATTTTATGCTATCCTTTTCTAATTGCATTATTTAAACGAGTATCATTGGTACGTCAATTCTGAAAACAAAGTATGAATATATGGTTGCCTAAATTATTATTATTGTTATTTTCAATATGTAAACAATATCTAACAATATTTACCGATAAAAATAAGTTTTTAAATCCTCTTTTTGTCAATATTAATTGTAAACTTCGCATTTATAGTAATTTCTAACACTTAAAAACACCGAAAAAAGTCACGACAAGCAATTAAACTGAAAAACAAGATAAGTAAATATGTTTATGTCTGTCAAACCTCAAAAAAGCGTCTCCCCCACCGACCATAAACAGCCTTTAAACAAATCTATTGTTGTTTAAATCTAGGGTATGATCGAAGTTCGGAATCTATGAATAATAAGAAAAACAAAAATAACTAATTTGTGATATTAGAATGGAATTGTTTTTTTTCTCTTTTAATTTAAAGCATTACGGCACTTTTTTTTTAAAAAAAAATTTTAACACCTACTTATGCATATATTGTAATATTTCTTTTTAATTTTAATCATTACTATCAGTGTTATCGCGGTATTATTTTTAATTTTAACATTTTTTCTCAGTGTAATATAGCGGGTCACAAGGCAGCCAAGGTTATGAAAAGGGTACCCTTCAACTTCAAAGGTTCCGCTAAAGCTGTCGCATCTGTAAGATGGTAAAATCTGTGACGTTGCCGAAAGAAAACAATTTGCTTTCTAACTTTTGCATTTAGATTAAATTTCATTCGAATGTTTCGCTATTTCTCAAAAACTTTTAGCACAGCTTTTCTACAAATTAAGCTGTAATAACTTTCATGTGACGAATTTCGATTGCACGCAACTTCTAAGAATTATTTTGTTACTCATATACGAGGGGTCATGTTTGAATTTGGGTTTTATTTTTTTCGATGAGCCACATAAAATCTTTTTGTACCATGATCAAGATAAGTTCGGTTAGGAAACAACATTTTCAGTTCACAATGAATTTTTTTGAGACATTAAGTTACAAGTTCGGTAAATTTTAGTTTATTATTCATTAAAGACCAAATTTCTTTTGCGTGCGATTTAATATTAATAGGAACTTGACCTATATTCAAAAGGATCTGTTGTTGTAAGTTGTCATATAAATTTTCGCCACAAAGTAATCAGGCCAACAATTTAGTAGGATTAATTTTTAAGTAAATGGTTATTAGAAACATTAAGTAAATTAGTTATATCTTGATTAAGTCGGTATTAGCAAATGACGTGGTTTGCTTTAAAATAAATATAAATTTGCGTATCGGCGGCCTAGAGATGGTATTTACAAAACTGTATCGACTATATAATATTAGATTTATAGAACGTATTCAAGAAATAACCTAAAATACTTCCTTATGGCACTGCAATGTTTTGACTATTGTCTATTTATAACCGTTCTTTGTGTCTTGTTCGGTAAAAAGGACAATAAAAGAGATGAGATACAAATATTTTAGAATAACCAAAAGTAGATCATCATCGAGCATCGAGAAAACTTTTGCATAATCAAACGGAATAAAAAATGAAAAAGTTTTTAAATATTGAATTCCACTAAATCTATATATATATATATATATATATATATATATATATATATATATATATATATATATATATATATATATATATATAACAATATATGGCAAGCGAAAGCAAATTGTCGACGGAGGGGAAACGCCAGCAACATTCTCTTTCCTAGTGTAAAAGGCAGGGTTGGGTCTATTTTTTTTTAATTATTCGAAGGTCTTGGGGGGGGGGCGAACGCAAGAAAATAGAAATTGTCGACGGGGGGCGGAAAGATGTCAGTAGCATACACACATACACATTCCTAGTATATGAGGCAGAATCGGGTCTATTTTCCGGCACGGATCCCCCCATGGATCCGTGCTTATATATATATATATATATATATATATATATATATATATATATATATATATATATACTTAGAAAACATTGTGTTCGCTCTAAATTGAATTTTTAGTACTTCCATTTCTCTAGAATATACAGACATAAAAGGTTTGAGCCTTTTTAGGTAGAATAAAATATCTAGATAGAAATATAGCGCGATGAACATAATCTAAGTCAAAATACAATTTAATTAAATTCTAAAATTACTACACTAGTTTGACTTTAGAATATCGTTAACATTTGAAGCATCATCTTGCGGACTTCAACTACGTTTCTATCAGTCGACTATATTGTAGAACAAGATATGGCATACTTTATGCATGTTCCTCTTCATATAATGTTCTACCACATTCACAGCACAGTTTCACAATGTTATAGGAAACAGCATAGTCACCCAAAGTATTTCTCAAGTCTTTACGAATTTAAGTTGGCGTCCTCTCTTTTTCTGTAAGTATTTTATAGCTGCTCTTTACTCGACACTCTCCATTTTGATACTGATTACCCTCATCAATTTACGCGTTTGTCCAGTCCAGCAAAAAACTTGTTAAATACTGAAATTTTTCCTAGATACTTTATGAGTTGAGTGTGTATGCAAAAACATAATTTGGTCCATAATAGTTGAAATAGATCAGGAGTTGAGTATAAGAATCAGCCCTCGTATATTCTTGTGAACTTAAAACAACATATATATTTCCACAGTATCGGGCAAGAAACAAGAAAAAGAGAGTAAAATTATGTTATCAGTTTCAGTTGTATAATTCTTAAGAGAAAACCTGTTAATACAATAATATTCAACCTGACATTTTTTACAACGAAATTGCCTCAGAATATTCAGCGAAGTGTTACTTGGAGATATGGATCGTCTGCGCTATACTATAAATATCATCCATTACAGAGGGTTTATCTGTGGGTTATCTTAACCAGACGTGAAATTACCTTAAAAATTACAGGCTAGATCAGAATAGCCGGTGTTATGTAAAGTATTTTGTTTTATGCAGCCTTAGGACAGATGAAGCCTTATTGGTTGTTATGGATTACGAGGGACGTTAAAAATGTTTGTCATCCAACAAGCAGCCCAAATCTCAGTATGTCTAAGATAAATTGTCTGGAAGAACAAATATCTTAAAATACAGGGAAAATTCAAAATAAAAAGGCGGTAAGGCCCATCTTAACATACACGGCGGAAACAGAACATACACAGCCAAAACCCTACAAATGAAGAGAACAATTCAAATGAAAACATTGAGAATTATACAAGGCAAGAAACTCTACGACAGAATACGGATCGAAGACATTAGACAACAATGCAGAATACAGGACGTAGGAAAGTGGGTAAGACAAAAAAGGAGATTTTAGGACAAACATAAAAAGAATGGAAAACACAAGACTCGTTAAAAAGATGCCACAAAGAAGGCCATCACAGCGATGGAGAGAATGCTAGACCTTTTCCTCCGGAGAGGACCTATTGGAAATGAACAAGCACTGGCCTACTAATGTGGCAAAATATCACATTAGAAAGAACAAGAAAAAAGTGTTACGTGTCTAAAGGCACGAGTTTTCGGTCTAAGACGCGATCAATATAGGCTCCAGTCGAAAATCGAAATCCTATCTGCAGGTTAGACTGGTCGGGTTTCTTTTATAGAAGTTTGATGTGATTTCAGTTGTTCCCAAGGGTCACATTTAGGCCCTAAGTTGTTTCAATTGCATGTAAATAATATATGTTAGTCAAACTTTTTAGAGCAGTAAAATTCAGTGAAAATTATGAATTGCTTCAGAGGGACTTGAGTATTTTGGCGGCGTGATGCTTGGGAACTAACTTCAAGCTAAATGTTGCCAAGTGCTGTTATAGTACTTATATTTAGTCTCAACAAAAAGGTGACGGAATTTGGGTACAGAATTAAAATTTTGTCAATTGCTGGGAGTAAATGTAGTTAAAGATTATATTGATTACCTATAATCATTAATAAAGGCCACAGTATGTTAGGTATGGGAGTAAGAATGTTCAGGGATTTTAATAATCTATGTGGTGTATCTGCATTGTTTGTGTGTTGTAATGAAATACTGCAGTGTGATGAGTTGACTTTTGAATTTTATTCAAGTGAGATTTCTGAAATACTTAAGGTATAGAAGAGTACAGAGAGGGCTATGGCTTAATGTGGATGATTGATGAGGTAAGGGAGTGTTATGCTTTTACCAAACTGAAGGACCATAGACTATATTTTGAACACCTTTTTTCTATAAAATGATCTATAACTTCATAATGTCCCCTGGTTATTGGATGGTTTTAGTTGTAACATTCCATTCCACCTAGGAATTTCAGGTGTCCTCTGGATTCTACAACGCCCTGCATGATCGGAATATGCCAATTAGTAGAGAAGTTTCTGCTATTAAGAATTTTCCTAATCTTGATTATTTTGTCATGTAATTTAAAACTTTTAATATTCATGGTGCATTTCTCACATTAGCTCATCTAGGAAAGAGGGACATGAAGAATGATGTCTGCGCCACCTACTTTGTGGATACCAGAACTAATCTTTATAAACATTGGTACCCACGACTGGTGACGCTTTCTAATCAAGAATGGCGTATGTACGAGGTGTGGCAGAAAAGTAATGAGACTAATTTTTTATTTATCAAAGTTTTTATTTTTTTCAAACATCAATGTTATCCCCTTTAAAGTAGTTCCCTTGGGCAGCTACACACGGATGGAGACGGTTTTCCCAACTGTTGGTAACAGCGCTGGAAGTCGTCAACCGGTACGGTCTTCAGACTTTCACAAGAGTCTTCACACGTTCGATGTTTTCGTCGATTTTTTAGATTAAAGGTCTCTCCGAGCGTTGTTCATCTTCAACGTTTTGTTTGCCATCCAAAAATGATTTGTGCCAGCGAAAAACTTGAGCTTGGGATAAAGAATGTTCCCCATAGGCCTGTTTTAACTTTTCAAACGTCATACTTGCCGATTCTCCAAGCTTAACACAAAATTTAATGGCATAACACTGCTCCAAATTCCGCTTTTCCATTTTGCGTAACGCACAAACAAAACACAACTTCACTAATAGCAGTCGAAAAAATCACTTAGTTAACGGAAGGCGTTGAAACTCGCACTGAGCGATGGGAAGGTACTAATACACGTGCTCTATCAAGGACAACAGCACAGCGCTGCCAGATCACTTGCAGTGTTGCCAGTTTCATTACTTTTCTGCCACACCTCGTAAGTTTAACGGACAAAGTTCCATAGACCCAAACAAGTATAATATTCAAATAATGTATTTTTTGGGAACGGTAACGTTACAATGTTGTTTACTTTTTTTTACTATTTTGGCTTCAAGATATTTTCATGCCAGAGGGTCGTAATAAGAGGGAATCATTGCGGATTATAGTATTTTTTATGTTTTTGATAATTTATCACATTTCCTTACTATTAACGTAAAAAGTTTTGAACCCCAATCTAAAAACCAACGTCTTCAAAGACGTATTATTTTATATTATTTGTTTTGTTAATATCTCCTTTGAAGTCACTGCAGTGGCGTACTAAAAGTATGTGCCCCCCCCCCCGCAGATTTTTGGATGTTTCCTACTATTTTGCACCTGTCTTGATCCTTCATATTTATTCATTCTCATCAAGGGACTTGAGGATGCCCCTGAAATGGCTGCTCCCTTCCCTGCACCGCTGGGCTTGTAGGGTCGTTATTTACGCCACTGAATCACGGTCTTCGCTGGGTATTGAGAACTTTTTTCTTCTATTTAGCTATATATATATATTCAAAAAAAAAAAGAACTGCCAAATAGCTCCCTCCCCTGGCCACCATCGAGCTTATACTTACCCGGAGCTAGTCTTCAGACCCGCGGAACCGTGAGTAGTTCAAGAGAGAGAGGAAAATATATTTAGTTATATATAATGTAATACAATAAATGTTCAGAATTTTGCAGGGAGTTTAAAAGTATACCAAAAATTGGGAATCAGCATCTAAAAAAATCCAAGTTGATTACAGCATAGCTTCTTCAATTCACAGTATATGATTAAATATATGGGTAAAAATTCGTGCCAAAAAAACAAAGATTATGTGTCCGAACAATTTTTCAAAAACCTAGCGTTTTTTAAAAAATTAATTGATTCCAGACTACGTATTCTATTTAACTATGAATGAAGAAATAAATAAATCCGAGAAGCTGGTTTGAACCTGAACCTATTGCGAATGTAAACTTACAACTTTACCAACTGAACAACCACTGGCACCTTGAATGCGTATCATTTGCAGTTCATCTTTAGGTTGACTGACGTGTCCGGAATTTTGGACCTCTGTAATTTTCAGAATTTTTCAAATTAAAAGAGGAAAATATAAGTAATAAAAAAATATATGCTTATTAATCATTGTGGTAACAAAAAATAATGAAACCTTAACAAAATAAGTAAATTACTAGTTAATTATATTAATTAAATAAAATATCAGTTTCGTACCTTTATTACGTAATATTTCTTTTAGCAACTGCTGGTTTTTATAATCATTTTATGAAATTCTTCACATGATATGTTCTTTAAATTGAACCGTGTCAATAAAAGTTTTTATGTCCCTTTTATAAGTTTCAATTTAATATTACGAAGTAAACATAGGCATTGGTACTGATTGGTCGTCCTTCATCCAATCAGGTTACGCTCCGTCAATGCTCGAACAAGTTAGTACAGATTGGATGTGCGAAGTTCGCAAGTATGCAACTATGTAGTAAACGCCATAATTCGCAAAAAGGTGATTTGTCGAATGTCATATTCAAATTTTTTCTGTTGGCTGGACGCTGTCAAGCAAGTGGCCATAGGAAATCTTTCGAACAGAACTGAACAAAATTTTTCCGTTTGATTTTAAATTGTGCCTTCAAAGCCACAACACGACAAATTTGAGATTACTCGGTTCAGAGAAACCAACGCGATTTTAAAGCTGAGTTCTTTTATTTCAAAAGTAATGCATTTAGTGATAACTTTTTCCCATTTATCTTAGGGTTTTTTCTTCTGGTTGTTCTGCCTGGTTTTCTCATTTTCCGTTTTGCTATCCCGCTTCTTACCCTTAATTCACGTCCTACATGGAGGATTTTTTATGATCAGGGTTATCATACACGTACCATCCTTTTTCGCTGACGTGCTTGGTTGGATTTTTTGGTATCTGGTCGAATTGACTAGAAATCTGGAAGCAGCCGAATGGCTTAATTTAGAGCGATTTTCCACTTTCAGTTACTGTTCTTGAGGTGACCGATGCTGAATAAAAACTCCCGTTATGGTGAACCCAGATAAAGGCTCTCATAACAACAGGCCTTTATAACCTCATTTTAATACTTAGAGTAGTATTAAAGCTGCCCCTTTTACATATAATTCTTATTACTTTGTCACTCTCATTTTAATTATTTTGATACATTAATCTATCTCGACAGGATGTGGGGATCATTCAGTCTAGAAAGGCCTTAGAAACATTCTGATTTGGATCTGATTAATGCCAGAACACTATAACCGATCATTTAAAATTTCAACAGAACTAATGTAATAAATATAGTTTAATTACTTTGCAGAAATCTGATGTTTTATTGTACATTCCAACATGACACTGTTGGTAAGTTTTTTTTTTATATTTTTTTTCCATTGTTTTGAAAATATCACTAAAACTTCAATATCTCATGTCAATCAAATTTTGACGTTTGAAGGTTGGTACTAACTAAAAATCGTATGGATATGTTATTGGAGTCGCCATCTATAAGTACAAAAGGTTGTCACATTTCTACAGACTAAACAATACCCTGTTGTGTTTTTTAGTATCCCTCGTATTGTGATGCTGTGTTTTCTTAGAACCGCGATACGAAACGATTTTATGGTTAAAGATAATAATAAAATCATAAAAGTAATTTTTATAGACCTATTTAGATTTGTAAATTAAGCAGAATTGCCCAATATGAATCGAAAAGAATAAAAATCCAATTTATATAATTATATTATTAGTACTTCAGCCCAATTAAGTTTAGTGGAAGTCGGAGAATCAAGGCTTATAAAATGACGCATAAACTGATTGTTTTATGTCTTTTAAGGTCATTTAACGTTTAAGAGAGATTTTCACTATTGGCAACAAAGAGATGTGACTTTTTGTTGTAAATTTTGTGGGATTGCAGGAACCCATTTTAATTGCAATTGAAATTTTGTGGGTTTATGATTATTGTTATGTTGTAAATTAAGTTTATTGTTAGAAACTTAATTAATGGAGGTCGATTTCTATCGCCATTATATTAGATTTCGACTTTTTTCTATCACACAAATGCCAATAACTAAAATTAACAATTATGTTTACGCTATAGTCAGGTTCATTTTTTTGACCAAATAATTGCATGTAAAGCGATTAGAGTAACAAGGACCAGGAACTACCAATGTTGATTAAACAACACAGCCAGATTTATTAAAAACGTTCAAGTTTTAAATCGGATGTAGTTGCCATGGATGTTATATCTTCTAGTTCCACGTTGTCAGGTTCTAGATGATGTTACGGTTCTCTGCATTTCCCATAAACTTCTTGAGAGTTCCAGCGGTTCTAAGTAACACTGCTTTGTGCATAGCCTTATACTAATGTTCGTTAAGGTCCAGTTCCTCGTACTCTTCGGTAAACACTAGTTGTTGATAGAAATATGGGGATCGTTCGGACGCTTTTCATTCCCTAATGTCTATGTATTTGTACCTCCAGGTCTTGGTATTTGGTGATCTTCTCATTGTGCTTGTTCCTTAAATTGTTGTTAGGGATGGCACCTCTGTTAGTGTTCCTCACTTGAATTTTTTATCTACTGAAATGAGCTCAGGTCGGTTATTTACAACTGTATGATTCGTAAGCACAGTTCAATCCATGTACAGCTATAGCATACTATTCATAGTATGGTACTTTCCCTACCTTCAACAGTTTGAATTTCTCTGCTATCTCTTGATGGATTATCTTGACGACTAAATTGTTGTACTCCGATGCGGTAAATGCTTCCTGTTATGTGCCGGTTTATCTATCGGTGATAGTTCTGGATCAAGGAGTTTCTGATTATGTATTTCAGATAGTTTCTCGTTTGGATCACCTAATCCCTCGGTTTCAGGGAACAGTTACCCTGATGTCAGCCAGTAGTTCAATGTTAATTTATCGACATTTTCCTTATTGACCTCATTTGGGTGTGACCCATGAAGAGGTTTCTATAGCCAGCCTTGAAGCTTGATATTGTTAGTGATGCGAAGTCAATTCATGCTCCCTTAACCTCAGCGGTATTGAATCGTCTGTCTTTCATATTGTCCAATGTAGCACCGAAGACTCTGCCAGCCTGTGAAAATATGAGTGCAGGTTTGTTAAGTTGTGGATCCAATTGTTTACCAATATCCACCAATCCTCTTTCGCCATGATAACATTGTCTGTTCTACTGAACGGAACTATGAGATTAATGTTTGTGGGCCTTTGTCTGGGTGTTCAGAACTTCTATACCCGACCTGCTCCATAAGTGCTAAGTGCCTTATTTATGATGTTATAATTTTTATTGTATACATTTCTACAAATAAACCTTTATATAGGAAAAATAAGTATTAAATCCTAAAGATAAAGCTTTCGAATCGGTAAACGGAATAATTGTCCCCAGAAAAAAATGTTTGACTGTTTAGTTATAAAAGAAAACAATTTGTTTATTCCTATATTTTTAAGGTTCGAAATTTGATTTGATTTATCATGGCATTTGTCAGTTTAAATCCTTTTTTACCAACAAAAGATTTCACACCATTGTAGAATAACATATTTTACCTGCTGCTCTGGACATGGTTAATATTATGGTAGGAGAATCGGCAGGACAACTAATTACAAAGGTACCTTTATCTAACAACACTATTAGTCGAAAAATCCATCATATAGCTGAGGATCTCAATGACCAATTAATAGAGAAAATGAAAAGCAAGGAATTTGGTCTGCAACTTAATGAGGCTACCGACAGTAATAAAAATGTACATCTTAGTTGTTACGTACTCTTTCTGGATGATAATATTTTTGTTGAAGACTTGTTTGAAATTCTTGACAAGTTTATAACAAAAAATAAACTAGATTGGAAAGATGTTCCGGTGCATGTGCTGATGGCGCTCAATTAATGCCACTATGGCAAGCGCTTATTCGCAGTAATTCACCGCATGCTATGTAGGACCCATCTATAGCAAAGCACTTGCGTCGAGGTCGATGAGCTGTGAATTGAATTTGATATTGGAACGTAGCATAAATGTAGTAAACTACATAAAAACTAGGCCATTGAAAGCCAGACTATTCAAAAAACTTTGCATGGACCTGGGAGCTGAACACAGCCCTGCTATATTATTGCAGTTCATGGTGGCTTTCCCGAGGAAATGTCTTATCCCCTGTATTCAAGTTATATCAAGAAATTGTCACTTTTCTGGAAGAGGAAGGTCTTGCAAACTCCAGATACTTTGCGGAATCAGACTTTTTACTAAAACTGACAAATTTGTGCTGTATATTTGACAAACTGAATGTCTTGAATCTTTCACTGCAAGGTAATAACATGATTGGAGAAGATTGCGGCATTTAGGAGAAAACTGCAGTTGTGGATGAGAAAAATTATTGAGGATGGCGGTCAAGATTGTTTCTCACATTTGCATACTTACATTCGCGTTCTCTAATGAGCTCGTTGTGTCTCAAGACCTGTTGTCCCTTTTCACCTTTCGAAATTCTCTGAATAGTTTGCAAAATACTTACCGAAATTTTCATGTATCCAAGATCCTTTCCATGTTCAAGCTGCACCAGAATTCTCTTCACATAAAGAATAAAGTCTCATTGAACTCTCTTGCAACAACATTCGCTTTGATGGAATTTTGAATAATCGTCAAAAATGAATATCCAACTCTGAGTTTAAAAGCTTTGCAACGTCTTATTTTTACGAAACGGGATTTTCAGTTGAGTAAATATCACTCAAAGATCAACGTGTAGCAAGAAATGAGAGTGGCAGTGTCGAGCCTAATCCCTCGCTTTGAAAAAATGTGTGGATATCACCAAACTCTCCTGTCTCGTTGATTTTTTTCCCTATTTTTCTTTAATAATAACATGTTCTTGTGTATCAGCCTCAGATTATGGTTATTTTAATTTCTGTGCTTGATCATTAGTGTCAATGTACAGTCGTGTTCAATGGTGTCGTGGTTTGCTATTATGTAGTAGGTAGGTTGTAAAGCAAACAACGATATACGATAATTTGTCTAGGGCGCGGTGATAAAAGACTAAACCTATAAGTGCGACGCTAACTGAAAAAGTTTGAAAACCCCTGCGTTAAGATACACTTCTCCTCTGTTGCATGTAAGCAAAACGACAAAAAGTGTGGCGTTCCTTCAATCGCGGCAAATCTCCCGCATTTATCCTAATGGAACATAATTTTTATGATTAATTCTGACATGATCTTATGTATTTTTAGGATTTCTTTCCATACTTCTCTTTCACTTATCTTCTTTCCTTCTGTTTTTCCTTCCTTCTTGTTGTTTTTGAGATTTTTGCTCTGATATCCCCTTGTTTATAAAAATTTTAAAACAAAAATATGCATAACAAAGATTATATTTTTATAGGTTTTTAATAAGAGCACATAAAAAGAACAATATCCTTTCATCATCCATTTTATGCTACATTAAAATTTATATGTGAGATCATTTTAAAAATTACATAAAGTTGAACTATTACCGTAATTAGCAAGATAAGAGGGTTAACCAAAACACATTAAAAGCATCATTTCATTTGATAAATCCATTCATTCACAAACAAGTCGCCAGTCAAGATATTAAGAACCGAATAACTTTTTTTAAAAGTAGATCCGTAAAAGTCAACCAAGTGAGATTATTGCAAAATTCATGTTGGTACTTTTACAGTTTTAATTTAATTTCAGTAAGGTTTTACATGCAGCAATGTCTTGATTGTGTTTACGTACAGCCACTAAAAATTCTTTAAAATTGGAACACAACACACATAAAATAACTTGTTTGCGTTTTATTGTAAAAATTTTATTTACTCGACTAGCATTATGGTTGTTGTATTTGAAGTTTGGCGATTTTCACGTCACTTCACGCCATAAATAAATGTATATTGTACAATAAGTATTAAATTTTAAAAGTACCACTTTTCTCACGAGTGTGGCGTAAGTTATATTCTTTCTACACGTATTGGACACTGTATTTTCTTTATGTCTGAAACTGTTTGAATCACTAAGTGTTTCAAGGATTCTTAACAAATACAGATTTCATCCTTATAAAATCCAGCTTTGTCATGGAAATGATTTTGACAACCGAGCTGAATTCTACTTGTGGGTGTTAATAAAGTAGCAAAAAATGAACACTTTTTTGATAATATGTTGTTTAGTGATAAATGTACTTTTCATAACAATGGTTTCGAGTATAGACACAACTTTCATTACTATTCTGATTCAAATCGGCATGAATACAGAGTTATGAGAAACCAGAATAAGTGGTCGGATGTGTGGGGAGGAACACTGGGTCCATACTTAATTGTACCCTACTTTTTTGAAGGACCTTTAAATGTTTTGATGTTTCGCGATTTTTTTACACTTCCAGTGTTAGATGTCCTTTTAAATATTAGAACAACTATGTGGCTTCAACTGGATGGAGCTCCGCCTCATTATCATCGCGTAATTTCCAAATGCCATAGGCAACTAGGTACATTAGAACATCTATTCAAAAAACATAAAATGGTGCAGAAAACGATTATTTGGCGTATTTTGTAAAAACCCGAAGATTCAGCTATATAACACCCTTATACCATTCTATAGGTATTTAAAAGGTACATTTAAAAGTATGGGTTTCTATTTAAATTAATCAAGCCACTTAAAGTTCTTATTTGATTAGTTTTAATATTTGGACACCCTGTATAATATAGCAGGTTTATTACAATTGGGATATAAAATATGATTTATTGTTACACTTCACTGTAAGTTTCGAGTACATAACTGAAATACTTCTTCAGTATTTTAAACATGAAAATGAGGTTAGATTTTGTCAAAATTCAAATTATTTAAAAACCCTTAAGGTTTACGTACTATAAACCTTATTAAAATAGGCATTTATTTTGATCAGAGAATCCAAAATGCAATAATATACAAGAATTTCATTTAAAAAATACACCTTTGAGCTTTTGGGACATCCTGGATAATATGAAAATAATTTTACAAAGTAACTATATTAGACCTTCATATATCCCAAAAGTAAAATTTTACCCCGTATATATATATATAACTTTTTTTCAAAATGAAAATACTTTATTTCTGTAATTCTTGGCAAATGTTAAGCATTTGAGTTTATTTCCTTTACTAATCCAGGACTTTTTTCGTCCAGCCATTCTATCATGAAAATTGTGTTTTCTAAGAAAGACACTTCAAACAGTTTGGATGGTAACCATTTTGTTTGGGTACTTTGCAGTTTCTTTGGTATAAAGCCGGCGCAAACATTTTAGATTTTATTCAATTTCATTAAATATTTTTTTGGGATTTACAACACTTCATAGTGTGAAATTTCTACAGGATTTAAATAATATATTAAAAAAATATCATCGAGAGTGTTGCTACTAAAATATCTCAGTATTGTTTTGCATTAAGAATTATTTCGGTGAGAGTTGGAATCGAAGCAGCTCTCTCAGCTTACCATGCATTTGTACAGTCCAGACTCAGATATGATTTTGGTATTTTGGGGTAATTCCTGTGATGTTAATAGTGTTTTGATTCTGCAAAAAAAATATTTACGGTGTATTTTTGTATTGAAACAACAAGACCGTTGTAGAAATATCTTTATTGGTAACAATATTTTGACGGTTATAGGTATGTGCATTTTAGATTCGGTGATGTTTATTATTGATAAGAGGGATCTTTTTGAGGGTGCATTTATTAAACATTACTACATTACTAGAAATAAAACAGATCTGCTTTCTGATAAATATAACTTTAGTTATTTGCAGAAAAATGACGAGTTTTCTATAATAAAAGTTTTTAATTCTTTACCTGAAAATGTACATTTCTTCTTCTTCAAGTGCCTTCTTCATTGCGGAGCTTGGCAATCATAATAGCTATTTTAATTTTTGAGGCAGTTGCTCTAAATAGTTGTTTTGAACTGCATCCAAACCATTCCCTTAGGTTTTTTAACCATGAAATTCGTCGTCGTCCCACGCCTCTTCTGCTATTTATTTTGCCTTGGATTATGAGCCGTAAGATGCTGTACTTTTCTCCCCGCATAATGTGTTCGAAATATTGCAGTTTTCTCTGTTTTACTGTTATCTCGACTTCCTTTTCTTTCCCCATTCTTCTCAACACTTCGGCGTTCGTAACTCGATCCACCCACGAAATCCTCTGAATTCTTCTATAGGTCCACATTTCAAAAGAATTAAGTCTTCTCATTGCCTCTCGATTCAGTGTCCATGCTTCCATTCCATAATATAGAACACTATATACGTAACATTTAGTCAGTCGTATTTTCAGGGCTAACGTTAGATCTTTGCTGCAGATAACCTTTTTCATTCTAATAAAGTTGGCACGTGCTTGCTCGATTCTGGTTTTTATTTCGACGGTATGGTCATTATTTTCTGTTATTAGGGTTCCCAAGTAAGTGTACTTCTTAACTCTTTCTATGTGCTGGCCTCCTACCATTAGGGTTTCATTATTATTGGTGTTGTTTTTACTAATTATCATGAACTTGGTCTTTTTTGTGTTAAGAGGGAGTTCATATTCTCCACTAACTTTTAATATTTTATTCATTATCTTTTCTAGGTCTTTCAAACTATCAGCTATTATTACGTGTCATCTGCATACGTAATATTGTTGATTAAAACTTCGTTTACTTTTATCCCTGCTGTTTCAGATTCAAGACTTTCCAATATGACCTCTTCAGAATAAGCGTTCAATAGTAAAGGTGACAATATACACCCTTGTCTGACTCCCCTTTGTATTTCCACATCTCCGGATATTTCCTGTCCAAATTTTTTTTTTACATTACTTACATTTACTACCGAGAAATAGATTAAAGTATGTCCTAAAAATTTTTTTGTGTAAGAAAGCCTTCTATACATTGAAAGAGTTTTATGAGTGTGATAAAGGCAGCATTGTCTCGAAGTAGAATTTTTAATGTTGGCTGTAGCATTACATTTTAAATGTGTGTAAGTTTTCTTGTTATTTAAATTTTTTGCCTTTTATCTTAAGTTTTAATTGTTTTGTTTTTGCTACATTAATTTGATAGAATTATTCAAGAAAGGTATTTAAAACTGTTGTTGTTGAGGTTTTTTTTTCATTTCATTTTTTTTTTCTTTTTTTATCTACAGCTGATAATGAACTATAATTTTTATTATGATGTTTATTACAATAATGATATTTTTTTTTTGATATTGTTCCATGCCCTTATAGGTTTTTTTGTAAGTGATACTTATTAGAATAAATAAAGACTTATCTATCAATACATTTCGCCTGACTTACCTCATCGGGCGCCAATGAGCCACGAGAAACTTCTGAACCGTAATTTAATTCAAATATATGCAAAATTTATGCTGAATATGATTTAACACTTAGATTTAATTCAGCAAAGATTAGCAAGCAGCCGAATAAGATAAGAAAAGCCAGTATCTTATTTTAAATTTTTGCTGATTTATTCCTCTGATTTAAATATTTTCGCCTTCGCTCGTGGATGTGTGTCACTGGCATACAGTGAAACGAGACGAAAATCCGGTATCTAAAAGTACGGGGTTAATCGTTGACAGGTGTAATTAGCATAATTTGGTCCGTAATGTGTCAAAAGGATAATAAATAACTTTAAATTTAGACAAGTATGATCATATTTGGAAAGCCGAAGTGTTAATATTATGCTGGAAGGAGGGCGTTAATATATTGTGGTCGTCATTTATCAAATGGTCGTGATTTGTGACCAATTTTTTACTGTTTTCGTGATAATATTTAAAAACGTGAACCTGAAAAAATAAATAATGTGTGAATGAATTTTTCCTTTATAAACTTTTGAATTTATTCCTTTTCTCCACCTCCGTAGTTTCTGAAAAAATAATTAATTAAACTGACTTTAAAAAATTGCGCTAAAAATTTAAAAGAAAATTAATTTAAACCTTAGAATCGCTTAGCACTTTTTTGAAGTCGGCGCCGAAGTAGTTGAAGATGTCAATTTTAAAAAACCTCTAAATAGATATTACAATAATAATTCTTGACATAGTTATTCACCCCTCGCGTGAACGACCAATCTTCGGCACGTATGCGCAAAGCCTCTCCCCATCCCTTTAGAAAGAGAAAGGCTATATCTTTAAATGTTTATGTCTCTCTCGCACCACGCCCAAGTCGGTATACGCAGTATATTCTTTATATGTCTATGACTTTGTTTAAATCGACATTTTTCGAGCCAGCTTCAAACCGAAGCCGCCTCATATCTTACTTGAAATCTAGGCGTTTATTTCACAAACTTAAACATGGCTTCAAGTCATTTTCGCAAAAAGTTGACGTCTTGTCTGTACCTAACCTCAAAATAACACCTTGATTTGATATTTTTCTTATTTAAAAACCAACTGTTGACTATTGTGAGGGGTAAAATGTTTTATTCAACATTTAGCCTTTAACTTAGATGTTCTTAAACATTAAAACTAATTCGAAATAATATACTAACGCTCATTTGACGCATGACGTAATCGTTCAGAAGTCAACAGCTGATTTCAAGCGCGCTTGAGGTGTTTATTTCGCACTCGAAGCGCGCTTGGGCCAAGTCAACCCTAAATCGTTTCAGGCTTGACTTAACAAATCCAAGCCGGCTTCAAGTATAATCTCGCTCGTTTAATTCGTTATTTCTAAGCCGCTTGTAGAAGGCGCTTGACTTCAAGCGCGCTCGGAACTGTCGATATAAACGTACTGCGCTACGGCGGCCATAGACATAGACATATAAAATATAAACCTCGAGTCTCATAGAAGTGGCCCTCGCTTAGAGAGGCAGCAATATAAATCAGTGATATCTCTCGTTCTATGGACGGAGTTAACAGTTACTTACACGATATTCCCCTTTCGCTTGACAGCCACAACTAACCAGAAAAAAAATATTTCTTAATGGATTGAGGGGTATAAGCGCGACCCTTAGCTCTGCCCTTAAAAAAAGAGATACTACCGAACTACTTCGCTTTGTCTCTCTCTAAGTGAGAGATAACACATTGTCTTTCCCAGACATCCTTGTCATTCTTTCCACAACTTGAAACTCCTACTTAAGCCAAGTTTGTCGGAGATCAACGGTGGGATGTTCTTACCACAACATGCCCCCCCCCCCAAGGCTTTTTCGTCTTTGATTATTGTAGAAAGTCTAAGCTGTAGAAGTACAGGCCTCATAAAAGAAATGTGAAACGGACATCCTAGGTGATCTTCCAAGTATCGGGTCAGGCTTAATCAAAGCCAACGGCGGTTTAGACGCTTGTCTTCCGCCGTCCCTGCTCGGGCGCCATATCGTAGTAATGCCCCTGATGTTAAGGGCATATAACTAACGAACTATTTCGACCACCGTAAAAATGTTAGGATGTTTCATCCCGGCATCGGTGGTTGATTTATCAGTGAGATCCACCGATGCCTTTCCCAGACATCTTTATAATGCTTTCCACATCTTGGAACTCCTACTTAAACCAAGTTTGTCGGAGAACAACAATGGGATGTTGTTATTTTGTTTTTATATTTTGACAATGCTTTGTTCGTAAATAATGAGTGTTGCCTGGAAATTTCGCTCTACTCACGAAAGTGTAAGCGCCTGAAAATTCATCTTATTTTAAAATTTGGTTGATGGATTTTTATGAGCGAGGTGTCAAAATGTGTCTGGACAAGAGCTTTCAAAGAATGATAGTGTTTTAAAAAATTTAATATGGCGGACAAAATATGGCTGCTATAAGCCAGCTAAATTTGAGAAAAAGTTTAACGAAATTGCTATAATTCTTAAAATACACCTTCTAATTACGTTTAAAATAAGAGCGGGGATCACCAAAATTAGACATTACCGAAAAAAATGGCGGATACAAGACCGCATAAACCTATCTTCCAGCTGAGTTATGAACGGGTGTTTGGTGAAATACTCGGTATGGGAGTTTAAAGTGTCTCTGATTTAAAATAAATTATTTAAATGCCAAAATCCAAGATGGCGGGCGAAAAAATTAAAATTACATGAATCAGCAAAAATTTGTACTAAGGGTACTATTTGTACTGAAATTCGTGGCTACATAATTTTTAGAATCCATCTTAAATTGGCCACTTTGAATTTTTCAAATTCGACCTCAGATTTGAAATCAGCAACCCCAAAAACCCCTTGATACAAATTTTGGTTCAAAATTCATGTAATTTTAATTTTTTCGTCCGCCATCCTGGATTTGCCATTTTGAATTTTAGAATTTACATAATATATTTTAAACTAGGGAGACTTTAAACCTCTATACCGAGCATTTCACCAAAAATCAGTTCATCACTTGGCCGTAAGATAGATTTATGGGGTCTTGTATCCGCCATTTTTTTTGGTAATGTCTAATGTTGGTGTAGCAACAGTGATCCTCGCAATTATTTTAAAACTAATTAGAGAGCATATTTTAAGGATTATAGCAATTTCATTAAATATTTTCTCAAATTTAACAAGAGATGCAGGTACTATATTTTATCCGCCATATTGAATTTTTCAAAGCATTTCCCAGCGCGTGAAATCCTGATAACTTTTTATTAAACTGTATACTGATTTTTGGAAGCTATACATGACTATTATTTATAATGTAGCAGTACCGCCTACGAACAGTGCTACTCATAAGTAATTTAAGCGAAGATTCATCCAAATCCATAAAGATTTGACTTGGCGGCGGATTCTTTAACCAAAAAACTACCTTTCTGCCCTCTGTACATCGTTGTTTTACTCCTATCAAAAGTAATATTCAAAGAAAGTCGCTAAGTAACAATTTTTTTCTTTTCCTCCTACAATAAATCTACCTTGGAAATATTTTTTCGGAGAATCTCTTAGAACACGTTGAAAATTGCGTCAAAATATCTCGCTCCTGTCAAAAGTAATCATTGCATAAATATTATTTTTGGTATGGCAAAAGATATCCAGAATTCATCTGATAATTTTTTCGCAATATTAAACATTTAAACTTACTTTAATGCTACAGCTGCAACAACAGACATCCTCTTTATTTATAAAAAAATTAAATTTAAAAACCAAACCGTTAAACTATCATCTCGTGTAATAGAAATTAAAACTAACCGTCCGACAATAGAAACAAACAATAAGCCGGCTGAAACATTTTCGGACCGAAGGATCCTTTACAAAAAAGAAAACTAATTAGATCGAAATCACAAGAGGTGAATATTCATATATTTATACATGAGTTCCAATTTAAATTTGCATCATAAAAAAAATAATAACAACGAAAGGAACAATACGAAACTAAAACAGCTAGACAAAAGATATCTCATTATTTTCTAACTGAACAAAAAATTGTAATCATTACAGTCACTGGCGTACTAGTTGGATTCCTTTCTGGAACCTATGTTTATTACAATTTCAAGCATACTTGAAAGTAAAACCGTTTCAAAACTTAATTTATCTATCTTTAAGGTTTTATATTAATATATCAGCTTTACTTACTATTTGATCATCTGCAAAATGGAGAGTGTATAAAGTTTTTTCATCAATGTGCTGAATTCCCATTCCACTGCATAATCTTTTGAATTTTCTTATTATATATATATATATATATATATATATATATATATATATATATATATATATATATATATATATATATATATATATATATCCGGTTTCATAGCGTTCTACGCCTTCCGGTTCCCAGTCTCCATTGTTTTCGGTCTTCCCAATCCCCTGGAAGTAAGTTTCTTTCGGACATGGCTCGGTTAATGCCCTTAATTTAGGTAACTTTTGGTCTTCCTCTTTTTATTTTGCTTCAGTAGACGTTCGTCCGTCATTCTCTCCACATGTCCATGCCATATCAGCTGACGTTGTTCGATTTCATCGAGAATAGTTTTCTTTACGCCCATAATCTCTCTAATTCTCTCGTTGGTTATCCGTTCGATCCTTGACTTTCCGGCAAATCTTCGCCAAAAGTCCATTGCAAGAGCTAGCAGTTTACGTTCTAAAGTTTTATATATCTGCCATGTTTCACATCCATACAATACAATGCTTTTAAATATTACATTGTATACAAGATGTTTTCTTTCCTTGGAGATATTTATTGACCATAATAGTGAGTTTAGGCATCCGACAGCTTTTTTCCCTTTAGTTATTCGCTCCAATATTTCTTCTTCAGTTCGTCCGCTTGGACTGATCTTTGTTCCAAGGTAGGTATAATTAGAACAAGATTTTACTATGATATTGTCATCCACTTCCAAATCTGTTTCTTTTCCACCTATACACATGTATTTAGTTTTACTGCAGTTGACAGTTAATCCCTACTCTGCGTATTCTTTAAATAGTTTCCTCGTCCTAAATTCGAGGTATTCTTTATCTTGGGTCTCTACCACTTGGTCATCTGCAAAATGAAGCGTATATAAATGGGTGTCATTATTTAATTCTATTCCCATTCTACTGCATGATCTTCTCCAATTCTTTAAAGCTTCATTGAGGTAGATTTTAAAGAGAGTTGGTGATAGACAATATCCCTGGCGAAGGCCTTTGGTCACATGAAAGCTTTCTGATAAGTTATTGCCGATCTTAATTCTGGAGAATGCTTGGTCGTATAGCTGTTTGATGGCTGGGATCGCTGTATTGTTAATTGGAGACTTCTCCATCACGTGCCATAATTTTTGGATTCCTTCCAGCTTGATAGAATTGGTTCGTCGTTCAAATATCGTGTAAATTGCTCTTTTAGATATCTAATTTATTTGTGGGACATTTTTTAGCAGTTTTGTAGGTAACCCTTCTCACTCTGGTGCATTTTTTAGTTTTTATATTTTAATCATTACTCGTAAGATGTTTTCTTTTAGTTATTTTTCGTTAATATATTTGCATTAGTACTCTGTTGGGTGTTTCTTTCTCTAATGATCGAATTAAATTTCAGACTTCTGACGATCTTATTCCACCCATGTCACATCCAGGTTTTTACATTTCCTTTCCTCTGTCTCGTTCGTATTTCTGTTAATTATATTTTTATATTTTCTTTTTGTCATATATTCGTCGGTATCCTTATACTTAGTCATTTGTTATATGCATTTTATTTGTTAACCAATTATTCTAGCTATTTATTCCATGTTAGATGATGATGATGTTCGTATGAAGATGATTTTATATTCCAAGGACTTCACGTGCTGCTGAGTGTAAACATTTCATTATATATTCATAGAGATCTAGGGTTTCAAGTGTTAGATACTAATCCTTTGGTTTTTGATCTAGCCGATTTTGAAAGAAAGATTTAATGCTTAGATTACCAACGATGTGCTTTTATCCTTCAGATGAAATCCAACAACACAAGCACATTCGCATAACTGGGAAACATTCCACAGTTCCAAATATGGTCTGAGATGCTTTTGGGTATGGGTTCATTACGCAAAATTAATGGCATAATCGATAGATTTGTTTTTGCAAGATGTTACATTATTTGATGTGATAAAAAAGATGACATTATTGTCCATTTTCACAAACATGCTCAACAGTTAGTTAAATAGTTTTTGAAAGCTGGGATGGTATCTGCAATGAAGTAGTCATTACAAGTTTCGGATTTAAATCTAATTGAAAAGGTATGGAAAATGCCGAGACAAAAAATAAAAATCAAAATAATGCGCAGTTTTGGAGGATGCCTGATAAAATATTGACATCTTAATTTAAGTTCAACCACTTTGATCAAAAAAAAAATGAATAAATCAAGATGTTAAACTGGTTTTATCTTAAATATATTGTTATGATTTTTTCTCCCTTTTTTTCGGGAGAGGGGAGGTCGATTAAAAACCATACTTCTCATACCTATAGACTATACGAGAATTTAAGTCCAGAATTCTACCACAAATATATGACAAATAATAATGGCTCATCGATATAATATTTCTATAAGGACACATCCGAACTCGGACAGTTCTTTGTTACATTATAATATTTCTATAAGGACGCGGCCGAATTTCCTAGTCCTTCGTCACAATATTCTTATTACTGACAAATCATATTGGAAATATAAGTTCAAGTACATTTAAAACATTTGAAAAACATGCTTCTTAAGTTTGTCCAACCACTTATAGCAAACACCGTATATAAGTTGCAATTTTTAAAATTGTAAATTAAAAAAGCTAAATACAATTTCACTCATAAATCAGTTATGTGACAAATGGAATTCTACTGCTTCGAAGTTAAGTACGATTTAATTTAATCCCTTGTTTACTTTGTGATTTCAGGCAGTTTAGTCCAAATCAACTCTTAACAAATTTGAAGATTAAAGTTACCTGAAAAGTTAGTTTCGCGTGTTGTTGTTCAATCAATTTTTGCATGCCACTTGTGTTCAACCACTTCTTGTAAATTCTTTGAATAATTCCTGATAAAAAATGTACTAAGGGTCATTATTTTTTGTAAAAATTGTTGTAAATTTTGAAATTTGGTTATTTTAAGACGGTAAAAATATATGGTGTTAATTAAATATGTGAATAAATATGGGAAGGAGATTCCTTTCCTAACTCTGAAAAATACACTTTATTATTGTTTTTTTACAAATTGACAAAAATTGTTGATGTTTTGCATTGACAAGTTAAGATTTAGTGAAAGTTAATAACAAATTTTTCTCGTCCAAATTGTTATTTGTTCATTTTCACCAGTGGCGTATGTAGAGATTACTCACTACATTAGTTTTGAAAAATTATATGCTCGTTTTGTTCGCCGATCTTTTACATAAACCACCTATTTTATAGAAACAACTTTTATATAATAATGGACAGGAAATATATGAAAATTCATTAAAATAAGCAAAACACAGTAGCGTACCACTGTTCTACATTTTCAAATTTTTTGTCGCTCCCTGATATTTTTTTGATTGTTATTGCTGTTGTTTTTCAACCTTAAAAGTATTTTTTATAAATGTGGGGTTCAAAAGGGTTAAATGAAAAATTATAAATAACTTTTCATAGTTTGTATCAAGTGTTTGTAGGTAAATCTTATTGTGTTATATTTAATGTACTTCTTCACTTACTTAAACCAATGTTGCAATTTTTCCCTTTTAGAACGACTAACGAATCCGAAAATATAACGGGATTTTCAATATAGTATTTTTAGTTCCGTTCATCGGTGCAATAGACACGTCTGTATGAAAATAAAAGTGGTATTAAAACTGTTCTTTCGGGAATTAACATTTTTTTGATGAAAAATATAGACCTAGGCATAATAGTTCTTAATTAGTACTTCTAATAAATTTATACTTAATAATCTAGTGTTTAGGTTCAGGTGTTGAATTTGAAGGAATTTGATTTGTAAGATAAGAAAACCCTCGCTATCAAACTATTCAGAAGATACGATTTAAACTTTTAACTTAACACGTGTTATTTAAAAATTGCGTTTAAATACTTTATTATGTACTAACCTATTTTTATTTTAGCTTCATCATAGTACGCCACTGATTAACAACAAAAAATATGATAGTGTATGTTCGATCCATCCCAGTTATTGTTGGATATACAAATTATGTGATAGAGGTTATTACTCTCTAATATCTACGGGTCATGGTATTACGCCTCTGTAATGCCATAGATAGATACGAATTTTTAAAAGTAATTCTCAAGATTAGTAATTTGGTACTACTAATCAGGAGAAGTTATGATGAAAATGAAAGATGAAGAATTATTTAATCAAATCGTACATGCAAATGAAAGTTAAATATGTATGTACAATGTCTGGCGAAATCATTGTTAAAGGACGTTTACATGCTAAAAAAATTTGTTATAAAATAAAATAAGAAAACCCATTCATGTAGGTCAAACTATCGCGGATGGATCATAACTTCGCTGCTAAAACTATTTTCAGAGGATTAGAGTTTAGTTAGAGTCAAATGCTTAAAAAATTGCATATAAACAAGTTTTTTTATTTACATTTAATATCAAGTTTTTATACCATATTTTAAGTAAATTTTTCAAAAATTTTAAATCAAAATATTGTTCAGGTCCAATCGCTGTCCACGTTAAATAAATAATATTAGGTCATAATGAAAATCAATTTTTTTTGTCATTTTCGTCACATATACTACCCTGGAATTTCAATTAATTTTGGCGTACAAGGTCTTATGGGAAATCAGGATCTTGATACTTTCCTTTGAATTATACTTACTACCTTTTGTCGATTATAAGGGTGTTTTTTTTTATAGAGGTATAGAACTTTTTTAAATGGAATAAAACAAAGATGAATTTTTTAAATTGACATGAAATTTACTTTATTCGAAAGATAACCTTCTGGCATTATAATTTAAATATGACTTCTGGCATATGACCGCCACAGCTGGCTCGGACGTAGTCTAATCTGGAGGTCCAATTTTCGATGACTTTTTCCAACATTTGTGGCCGTATATCGGCAATAACGCCGCGGCGAATGTTGTCCTCCAAGTGATCAATCGTTTCGGGCTTATCGGCGTAGACTAGCGACTTCACATATCCCCACAGAAAATAGTCTAGCGGCGTTAAGTCGCACGATCTTGGAGGCCAATTCACGGGTCCGAAACGTGAAACTATGCGGTTACCAAACGTTTCCTTCAATAAATCAATTGTGGCACGAGCTGTGTGACATGTTGCGCCGTCTTGTTGAAACCACAGCTCCTGCACATCATGGTTGTTCAATTGATGAACGAAAAAGTCAGTAATCATGGCTCTATAGCGGTCACCATTGACTGTAACGTTCTGACCAGCATCGTTTTTAAAGAAATACGGACCAATGATTCCACGAGCCCATAAAGCACACCAAACAGTCAGTTTTTCTGGATGTAACGGTGTCTCAACATACACTTGAGGATTATCATCACTCCAAATACGGCAGTTTTCTTTATTGACGTATCAATTCAAACAAAAGTGAGCTTCATCGCTAAACAAAATTCGCTTAGGAAAATCGGGATCAACGGCAATCTTGTTTTGGGCTCATTCACCGAATCTACGCCTTACTAGGTGATCGTGTGGCTTCAATTCTTGCACGAGTTGGATTTTGTAAGCACGCAAACCAAGATCTTTCCGCAAAATCTTCCATAAAGTGAATGGACACATATCCAATTCCTGTGCACGATGACGGATAGACTGATTCGGGTCTTCCTCTACGCTACGCTCTACAGCAGCAATGACTTCTTCTGTACGCACTGTACGACGTCTCTGTGGATACGTATTATCATTTAGAGTAAACATGGTGCGAAAACGTTCCATAGTTAATCGAATTAATTGCTCTGATGGACGATTATGTTGACCGTAAAATGGACATAGTGCGCGATACGTATTTCCATCATTTTCAAAATAAATTTGCCCAATTTGGAAGCGTTGTTCAGGCGTCAGTCTATTCATGTTGAAATGCCAAACCAAACTAAACATAAATCACTTGATAGCTGACAAAATGGCCGCCAGTTAAAAAAGTGTTGCCAACTTAAAGTTCTATACCTCTATAAAAAACACCCTTTATGAGGTCAAAATAAATTTAAAAATTTGTGTTTTGAAAGATACATGTTTCCTTTTTTTGCAATAAGATCTTTAGTTTTCGGTGGGGTTTACTGGCACAAGATTTAAGATTAACACCAGCATTAAAATGAAGTCGAAACGTTTGGCAACGTTGCATGCCCGCGAACTTCAAATCTTTGAACACATTCAGTATTAAAGCTTTGGACACACTGTATCGCTCCCTGATATTTTTTTGGGTTGTGTATGTATATATGTGTATATAGATATGTATGTATTTTAAAAGTTTATCGAAAGCCGTCTAGTGATTTCAAAAGACATCATGGCGATTATAATATGGCATTGGCAATCATGGAAAATTCCATTTAATGAGCATTATTGACAGATGAAAAACATAAATTCACTATTTTTTAAATTAAAATACCGTATCTATATGTTTCCGAGGTCGCTGAATTTGAATCTAATGTTCATTAAACCCCGTTAGATCAGTATTTGTCCCTAACCTAAAAAAATACCTCAAATCGTTAAATTAACGCTATTCTGCGCTGAGTAAAATAGTCTAACCACCTTATCTTCATGTTTTCGAGGTCGCTGAAACCAGTTCTGATATCCATATAACTTCAGTAATTCAGAATTCGTCATTAACCTCAAAAAACACCCTGAATTACTAAAACTATACGTCTCTACGTTTAAAAATGAAGATAAGCATTTATTCTTATGGTAAAAAACCGATTGAAAAAATTTATAGTTAATTTTTTCTAAAATTTTATACATGTTTGGAAGTGACCAAAGCTGTATTTTTCTTCTAATTTTCCAGTAGAAAAACTTAAGATACTGAAGTGATAAATTAATTCTGCACCTGGATTTGCATTAATCGTAAGAAATTATTTAAAATCTAACTATTCTTAATATTGAATCTGAGAAACACATGCCAATGGAATATATATATATATATATATATATATATATATATATATATATATATATATATATATATATATATATATATATATATATCATCATGTCCTTTCCGTGCAAGAGGTTGCACAATTTGGATAAATTGCCACAGGACACAATTTATCCTATTCCATCACCACCGAGATGATGGTCTACCTGTACCACCATAACGAGAAGAAAGTTAAAACTTACTCTCCCCGCTACAGTGATACGCCAAAGGTACATGTTTCGTCTCTACTAGACTCATCAGGGTACCGATTATGCACCTGTGTGTGCAAAGGATAGATCGGAAGGAAGTATGCAACACTGAATCCGGATTCGCCGATCTCTCGCCGGATGGCGTATATATTTTTATACGACTTTCACGGATTCCTCCGTGTGAGATGCAATAGCAGTGGATATATCCACATTATGATGGAACGAAGTTTGCATTTACTGTTCGCATTTTACTTCATCTATACACGGAGTTACATATAGTTGTTTGTTTGCTGAATGTGATTTCAACACTACAACGGCATAATATATATATATATATATATATATATATATATATATATATATATATATATATATATATATATATATATATATATACTGAACTAGAAAAAATATAGATTAAATATTTTATGAATATGATCTCAAAACAATATTTGCCGTTCAATATTTTGCTAAATTAAACAGCTTAGTATTCTAAATAAATAACTGCAAATTGAAAAAAGACATACATAAATATTGTCCGAACTAATTTGCATTTTGTCTTACGCAATACTAACACATCTTTCTTAATCTACGTAGGAGATAAATGGGTTGGTTTTCCCTGCTAATTTCTTACCTCTATATCACATAAATTTAAAAAATACAGTGCAAAAGAGAAAGAAGAGGGAAAGCAGTATTCTCCTTTCTCTCTAATATGCGAAGCATAGAACCACGTGACCCCTAAGTACGAATAATACGCCATTTCTGGTTCTGTGCTCCGACCATTAGAAAGAAAGGAAACTAGTACTTTCACTCTTCTTCCTCTTTTGCATTGTGGGAACGACCGGCATTGAGAACACTAAATCTAGTATTGTTTAAATCTATATTTTATCATACGATATTGGGTCTGATAAGTCTTATTTTTTTAAGTAACTCCTAAAAAAATAACAATTCTGGAGACCTGGAATATCCAGCTATCAGGATAATCATAATTACTAATGCCAAGTAGAAATGATCAAACGCTTGGTTCGATCAAGATGCAATAGTAGACACTTTGAAACAACAGTCGTCGAAAACCATTGCTTACATTTTCCTGCAACCGCCAAGATTCACTGCATTGGACTGCCTTCTGCTTCTCAGATTGCTTTCAATGGATTTGCAGCCTCATTGAGAGTGTATTCGTATTTCCCAATATTTTTATTTCGAGTAAAAGAAGATTCTGGCGCTGTTTCGAAAAATTAAATAGAGCCTTACTGCTTGTGCTTAAATATTAGCAATATTTGATTTTGTTATGTGTTTCGCTTATATTTTCAACTCATTATCTATTATAGTTTACTCAGGAATGAAATTTTACCAAAAACAAATTAAATTATGATTCAAACAACAGTTTTATTGCGTTCCTTAAAATTTTCTGACTTTATTGTCTTGCTATTGATCTAAGCTAAGGTCACCATCATATAGTGAAGATTAAACACCTACAAAATATTATCGCTTTACTACGTTACAGCAGGTTTGTTTGCTTAAATAAATTACATATCATACTTTTAAACACGTAGACTTATGTTTACCTAACTTTAAAAACAATTAGGTGAGGCTCATTAAGGATGTGTTCTTCCTAAAATATGATAAATAACGAGATATATTATTCCATTGTTAAGAGGAAACTAGCAATAAGGAAATTTGAAAAGCCCTGTTAGTGGAAACATCAGAATTGTTTGCGTTTGAAGACCGTCCACTTCTCGTGTCTCCCCCCCCCCCCCTCCCCCATACGGCAAGCATTCATTATTGAATATTTTTAGGAAAATTATATTTCTTTGTTTAAAGTATTTTCTTTTTGCAACACACTACATAAAACACACAGTAACGAATGATTGAATTCAAATTTCGGTAATTATTTCGATTAAATGTAATCTAGGAAAACGACGGTTTTTTTTGAAAAAAAATTGTGTACTTACGTTTTATTTCGAGGTCGTAGAATACGACTATGGCCTTAGTTTTCCTCAATTTGTCTGGAGTTTTCAGGGAAGCACAAAAACACCACGCTTTACTTCAAAAGATCACTTTTATTTCTGAAGAAAACATCGAGCTTTCGTATTTATTTTGAATGGTACTAATTAAAGTGGATTGTATGTAATATGTTTCAACTATTTTTGCAGAAATTTTAGCAAACAAAGTAAGAAAAATAGTTTGTTATATATGTAAATTCTCCTTTCAGACAGAGAATATGAAAAATATATATACAAACAGTTTATTTCCTGCAAATATCGCTCTGGTTCTCTTTCCATACGCGTTTCGATCACCTCATGATCTCGTCAGTGGACCTGTATCGGACTGAGAGCAACATTATCAAGAAATAACTGATATAAGAAATATAAATTTCAAGGTACGTCGGCAGGATATTGCACTTGCCATCTACCGACCTCGATGTCAGACTGAAAAATATCGCCAGTCGAACAACATCTATGAATCATTGAAGTAAAGTGAGGTGATCGAAACGCGTATGGAGAGAGGACCAGAGCGATATTTGCAGGAAATAAACTGTTTGTATATATATTTTTCATATTCTCCACCTGAAAGGAGAATTTACATATATAACAAACTATTTAAATACGGCAGAAGATTTCTTTATTTCTTACTGAAATTTTGATTTTTTAAAAAGTAAGAAAAACTTGTGTATTTTCAACGAAAAAGCAAAAAAAAAATATTATCGCTTATTATATTACTAAAAATACGAAATATTCGCAGCAACGTTGCCAGATGTAAAAATTTTTCATGGTAAAAAGTATAAAATTTGTCCATCAAAGTCAACTACATAGTTTAATTTTTGTAATGTAAAAATAAATGTAAGATTAATTTTAACCAACCGAAATTTTTGGTTAGTTCAGATTTCGCTTGGTTTTAGTTAGTTTGGAAAACTGAAACTAACCTAAACTAACTTAAACTGTTTCCCGACCGTAAAAGGGCACTTCTTCCTTTTAGAATTGTTCTCGTTGACTGGAACAATTTTGGTGCAGCGATACCAAAAACCATAAAGTTTGCAGGGTTCATTACAATTAAGATCAACAGAAGAGATTAATGAAAAAGACCCATGTACCTGAAGGAAATGGTCATCATTTTCCAAGAGCCTGTGGATTTCTCTGAAAGTTAGGGCGCAACCGGGACATAATTCTTGTCTTTCTTCTTGCATTTTGTTTTAAATAACTTGCACTCAATATTTTCTGCAAACAGTGACAAAAGCAATATGACCCCCTTAAAATCGTTAATATTTGAAGGGAAAATAATGCTTAATTAAAGGAGTGGTACAGATCAGATCAAATATGATCCTTAAAACCTTTAATATTTCGAAGGAAAATCGTCTATAATATAAATAAAAATCAAAGAAGGGAAAATATGTATTTTAGGTCCTTTTTTTTTACAGCTTTACAAGTTATTCCCCTCTTCAAATAAGTCATGTCTCTGACAGATGTTGTTTTTAGAGTTGTTTTGTCGTTTTTCTTGATTTTACCATTAAAAAAGTGCAAATTTATCAAAATTTGTCAGTATTGAACGTTACTAGGCAATTCAATCAGTTTTCTATCATGGCTAGGAAGATATCTTTAGTATCCCTCATTAATTCATGTTAATTCATACCAGGCATGCATTCGAAGCACTAATCTATCTTTAGATTTCATTTAGTTAGGTATGTAAAAATTTTATTATGTAAAATCAGTTATATCACGGCAATTTTTAAAATATCAACATTTTCTTCTCCACTTGCGTTGTTTTAGGTAAACACTCCTTAAAACTTGGGGGAGCAATTTTCAGGATTTTCTTGTTTAATTGAATTATTAAAATTGTTTTAATATATATATATATATATATATATATATATATATATATATATATATATATATATATATATATATATATATATTTATATATATATATATATATATATATATATATATATATATATATATATATATATATATATATATATATATATATTGATAAAAAACAACTGAAAAATTCAAAATATAAAAATCAACACATAAGAAAACTTTTAAGCAAGCTAAACCCTGTAAAAACAAATTATCTGAAGCAACGCTGTGTCTTATCCTTTTCTAATTTTTGAAATCTTAAACTTCCTAGAAAATTATCTCTGCTATAGAAATTAAAATCTAACTTGTTATTTGTTTTTGCTTATGAAACTGGTACAATTTTAATTGTATCACTTTAAAATTAAGAAAACTTAGAATTAGCAATTATTTCTATATTCCCACATTTGATAATGATTGTTTCGGTTCTATATTGCCCCTATTATTTATGCGCTAGTACGATTTTAAAAATATAATATAATATAAAAAAAAATCACTTAAAAGTTGAGCTTCACTTTTTTTTTAAATATATTGGCCTTAATCCACCTGACCCCATTTTGTTTGTATGCTTGATAACTTACCGACCTCACCGCATTACAATCCGACTTAAGATCAACGAAGATAAAGCATGGATAGAATTAATATTCATTTCATAAACGTACAATACGAACTTGCATTCCAATTTGTAAAATGGGTCATTATTACCATAAGTATCTTAAAAGCATAATGGCAGAAAATTAATTATTTAACTGTGTTTTTAATTATAATGTGAAATTAGGGAGTATTTAATTTTCAATCGTGAAACCATACTAACTTGGTTAACTGTTCCAAAATTGCCTAGAATGCCGTCACACGTTTCTTTCCATCAAACAAACAAAACAAGGTCATAAGTTGTTTAGCTTATGTCAACAATCCCAAGATGGCGTAAATATAGCATTTAAAATTTGTTTTTGTTTCCGATTACAAATTGCAACAAAAATATTTTTCTTGATGTTGTCAAAGTCAGAGATTTAACTATATACTTTAAGATGAATTGGCATGATATTTATAGTTATTCTTATTCTTTTTCGAAGCAGTTAAAGGAACGAATATATACAAACGGTTTATTTCTCGCAAATACAATTCTGGTTCTCTCTCAATACGCGTTTCGACTATCTAATGGTCTCATCAGGGGAGTTCTATCAAAGCCAGAACAACCCCAGAACAAGAAAGTTAGGAGAGCAACAACAACTGTTCATATAAAATAAAAATTCCAAAATGCGTCTGTAAGATGTTAAACTTGCAGACTTTTCGATGTTGGACAACATCTACCCATCCACCGAAGTAGTGCGAAATCTTTTTCCTGTCGTGTTTCAATAGTTGCCTATACTTATACTCCTTTCAAGCAATTAAAGGAACTGTTTGAAAGGAGAATGAATATAGGCAACAGTTTCAACACGACAGTAAAAAGATGTATTTATTTCTTACTGAGATTTATATTTTTAAATGTAAAAATATTGTTCATGATACATGCTATTTTATTCAATAAATGGGTTCCACTGCAGTAATTACTTTTTGAGGCGATCAAATTATTGATCCATTTTTTGATATCTTCAAAAGACTTGAAATGCTGTGATCAGTTTCTGCTACATGTAGGCAAAATTAGTTTATTATAATATTTGGGTCTTCAGGTCACAAAAACTTGTTTAGTATCATCAATTGTTGTTTATAGAGAACAGCTGTGATCGTTTCACCTGGTTCTGACAACTCGCGGTATACCATACCTTCTTGATCCCACCAATCTCTGCACGTTTTCTCAATTAGAGTATGTTCACTTTGAGCTTCTTGAAGCAAGCGATGTCTTTCAACAGCACTTTTTCTTACAGCAAAAAGCAATGCTGTTTCGCTGGTTCAAAACCTGACATTTTCGACATTATAAAAATAGTAGTGTGTACAGGGTGAGTCAACGATTGGATGAAGTAGGTTTGTGCCTTTTCGGTGAAATTAACAAAGAAACTATATTTATTTTTTGATACAGTTTATTTTTACGCAGATTTTAAAAATATTTAGGACTCTACAGGGTGAGCCAAAAAACTAGGACAGCATAAAGTTGTATTTTTTTAAATAGAACACCCTATATACGAATCGTATTTTTGATTTAGCTTATAATTTTAAATCTTTTTTATTAAGGGTTTACTATAACAAGCATCAATTCAATCCTAAATAACGTTTTCAATTTTGTGACAAATATATTCAAATTTGGAATTTAGCAAGGCCAAGGACAAGTTAACATAATTTTTACCTAATATTTGCAATAAAAGCTACAGGGTGTTGAACACATCGGCTCAAATTTGAACAATTTTAAATGAATAAATATCTTTTTTTTTAAATGGTACACCCTGTATATTTTCATGTTATTTAATAGAGTAATAAAAACCCTAAAAGTTTTGTTCAATATATCCTATACCTATTTATAATAGTTTTTGAGATATTTCAGTTTTTCTTATTTTCCATACTTTTTTACAGAAATAGTCTTCATTATCATAGTAGCCATGTAAAATAATAAAAAGAAACTACAGAAACAAACAGAATGTGGTTAAATATGATGAAATACATTATTCGTTATATTACAACGGCAATAGTTTAATTAAACATAATGTGAAAAAATTAACACAACAATAACGACAAGGCATACATATTTACTTTTATACTAAATTGAAACAAAAAAATTACCTATTAAATACTGAGATTAATTATTTCTTTTTAATAAATGTTCGAATAAACGACCCTCTTGTGCAATGCACAAATTTAGTCTTTTTTGCAGATTTTCTCGGACCCTGGACAAAATTAGTGGCGTTATTGTTCTACAGGTATCCCTAATCCTGTTTCGCATATCTTCCACTGTTGTTGGTGGATTAACATACACCTTATTTTTAATATAACCCCATAGGAAGAAATCTAATGGGGTGATGTCGCAAGACCTTGGTGGCCACTCAATGAAACCCCCACGTCCAATCCATTTTTGCGGATATCGTTGGTCCAAAAACGCACGAACTTCACGATGGTAATGCGGAGGCGCACCATCGTGCTGGAACCACATACTGTCGAGCTCATCCCTATCGAGACCTTGAAGCAGTTGGGGTAGTTCTTCTTGTAGAAAGTTCAGGTAACTATGGCCATTTAGTGGTTCATTAAAAAAGTGAAAAAGGATCAATTTCGCACTGTTATAATGGATAATCCAATTCAAAACTTTTGTCAAATCCAAGGCAAATGGTTGTATGTATTTATACTTTAGAATTGCGGAGGATAAAAATATTCACATGCTTCGAATACCACACCAAACATTTAATGACCAGTGGTTTTGATGTTGCACCTCTCTAATCCAAAACGGGTTTTCTGTGGCATAATAATGCATGTTGCGTCTATTTACGGCACCGTTACTTCTAAAAGTAGCTTCATCACTAAACATTACCTTGCATAATAAATTTGGATTTAATTGAATCTCCGCATTTATTGTACGACAAAAGTTTACACGACTTTCAAAATCCTGTCCATGCAATTCTTGGTGTAATTCCATGTGATATGAATGATACCTATATTTCTTGGTAGTACGATCAGCGGTGGATTGTGATGTTTCACATAATGCTGCTAACTGACGGCTACCAATATAAGGATTTTCCTGAACATTTAACAATACTTGTAGTTATTTTTCTTCATTAGTTACTGGTTTGTTGACCACTTTACGTTTTGGATAATCAACAGTACCAGAAGAATCAAATCTTTGCATTAAGTTTTGAAAAGTATGGGTATTAGGCTGGCGTCGATCAGGATACTTCATTTTGTAAATTCTTTGAGCAAGAAGGCATTTTTTTTGAGCCTCTCCTATTGTATAAATCATATCTATTAACTCATTCTTTGAAAAATTCATTTTACAATATAAGATGAATGCAAAAAAAAAAAAAAAAAACTACACTACATAAAAACCAAAAGAAGCGATTACGGTTATAAATTTGACACACAGAAAAATGTTCTTTTACATTGTTTTTGCCATGGCTACTATGATAATGAAGACTATTTCTGTAAAAAAGTATGGAAAATAAGAAAAACTGAAGTTTCTCAAAAACTATTATAAATAGGTATAGGATATATTGAACAAAACTTTTAGGGTTTTTATTACTCTATTAAATAACATGAAAATATACAGGGTGTACCATTTAAAAAAAAGATATTTATTCATTTAAACTTGTTCAAATTTGAGCCGATGTGTTCAACACCCTGTAGCTTTTATTGCAAAAATTAGGTAAAAATTATGTTAACTTGTCCTTGGCCTTACTAAATTCCAAATTTGAATATATTTGTCACAAAATTGAAAACGTTATTTAGGATTGAATTGATGCTTGAAAATGTGACTTTTTTTCTTTAAACTTAATTATCTCAGAAACTATAAAGTTTTGTTATAGTAAACCCTTAATAAAAAAGATTTATAATTATAAGCTAAATCGAAAATACGATTCGTATATAGGGTGTTCTATTTAAAAAAATACAACTTTATGCTGTCCTAGTTTTTTGGCTCACCCTGTAGAGTCCTAAATATTTTTAAAATCTGCGTAAAAATAAACTGTATCAAACAATAAATATAGTTTCTTTGTTAATTTCACCGAAAAGGCACAAACCTACTTCATCCAATCGTTGACTCACCCAGTACAAGTGAATTCATTCTGGAATATTAAATATTGTATATTATGTTCAATATTACTTCTATACTAATAATATATTCTATCCAAAAATCATATACTTCGTACATATGTTGATTTCTAAAGATGTTAATGTTTACTTATTTATAATTATTGTAAATTTTAACTTAATTAAAAGAGTAACTAATGTTTAAAGAGGTTATGAATTGAACAAAATTTGTATTTTTCATAAATATGTAATATATTGTAGTATTCTTGAATTGTCCAGAACTCTATGTTGGTTTCAGAACACAGAAATGTATTTCATATTTAAATTTCCCTCCTAGCATAGTACGTGAACAATTAACAGATGGCGCTCCTTTTCCTACAAATTTTTAACACTACAGTTAGAGTTCTAAGGTGATATGTTCTGTGGTTTATTGCATCGTCTTCCCGTTAACGCTTGCACAAAGGGAATATGATTAATTCGTGCATTCTCTATCTATGCTATTACCTCGTTGCCTCAAAAACATTTAAAAAACACAAAAAGGGTTTTAATCATCGGCTTAACACAAACCCATTCTGACAACACTTCAACAAGATACGAAATTCCCGGGAAAACTGAGAAACGTTGAAATGAAATTTATGCGACGGCTTTACTATATTTGGCTCTGATTCTCGACTTTTTTCCTTAAGCCGGTTGACGATGCGTATGTGGTCTTATTTTTTCGCGTTTTGTCTAGTCTTGCTCTTAAACGATAAAAAAACGTGATGTATGGGCTTTAAATATGTGTAAGCTTTAAGATTATGTACAGGATGTCCGAAATTAAATCCACCGTTTTCTTGTTTAGCATTTAAATGTAAAGGTTGGTCGGTTTTTGATACATTTTTGTTTTTCTTGTATGTAGCTTACCTACATGGATTATACAAATACAACTTTTCCTAAAGTTTTCGACATGGTGAATCTGAATCTGAAATCATAACTAACCAGTTGCTTTGGATTTTCGCAATATTATAACCTATTTTTGAGTTAAGTACAAGGGAAAATTTCAAGTTTATCACTAAAATATATATCACAGTTGAAATTACTAATCTTTTTCATCTCTAAAATATCGTCAATGAAAATTTATTAGTTTGGCCTAATAACTGGTTAGTTCAGGAAATTGATGTTCTCTCGTCTATATACCACCTAGATTATTTTCAGAGATATTATTTCCATTGGTGGTAAGAGGGTTTTCGTATAACGGATGTAAAATCCAATAGAGCGGGTCAAAGTTAAATTTTCTGATTAGACTTTCAAACCCAGGCAAAAATAGCAAGGTCGAACTGAGGTCGTTATTTTGTCATCGAATTTGTGACTGAAATAATAAAAATTTTCCAAATTTTCATATTTAATATGGTGTATTCACTTCAATTCATAAGATAGCATATTTTACTCACGTATAGCATCGGATGAAGACTACTTGAGTGAAATCTACCATTTTCTGAATTAAAATGAAAACATTATTTTACAAATGAAATTTGGAAAATTTGAATGTGCATTCAGCGACCCCAAAAACCTCTGAGTACAAAGTTTCAGACACAAATTTGGGTTTGTAGTTTATTATACTGTATTCTCCATCTTGGAAATGACAGTTCTACGATAGTTTTGACAATATTTTAGAGATGAAGATATTAATATAAAATCAAATAGATTTTGAAGGGGAAAACTATTACTTTCAACTACCATATATATAGTTGAACATTAAAAATTAACCTTGCCCTGTTAGGCGACAACATTGGATCGTGGACTTCTGTAAATGGATTATTTGGTAGCGTATGATCGTTTCGCCGACGATTTATTGCTGTTCCATATTAGTTAATAGCTATTCTATGACTCTATCAATTAATCCCACTGTAACAAAGACACTCTGGTGGTCTGGTCGTCTTCTTAGCTCTCGCAGTTTATTAGAACTTACACAATATCACCTATCTAGCTGGTCAACTCAAGTTTTCAAAAAGATTTAAATCTATTGAACAAAAATAAATAAACGAATTTATTTTCGATTACTTAAACTAACCTGATAAAACAATTCTGAAGTAACTAAAATAAATGATTTTTTCGACCGTTATTGTAATACCAATGTTACAAACCCAATTTTGAAAATTTTACGTTTTAATAGCTTCTAAAAATATTAATCAAGAAAAAAAATAAAAACATGAAACATAGCTACCTAAATTGTCCAAACAAAATAAAATTAAAACCACCTTTCTCCCCTATAAAATAAAATAGAATTTTCCCTTAACTTTACCAAAGATAAATGAAAAAAAAATAAGCTTCCTAAGTACCCCGGATATACGTGTCGCGTAACTCTCTCTAACAGATTTCAAAACTTACCACCTCTAACGAGTTTGAAGTCGTAACTGAAAATTATTTCTTCTTACAAAGCACCCCCTCCCCCCAAACTTTCTCCTCGGACTCCACACGGCGGCCCCGTTAGTACCTATTCCGTCTTGATTCCATTCCCGAATCTTTCGATCTATCGTTTGTAGAGGGCATTAGCCATTCTATACTGGATATTTAATTTCCAATTTGGCCTAACCTTCTTAATTTAATAATGTTTTAGACAAAAGGGTTAATAAAAATATTCTACGTCTTTCTATAACTAAAACAAACGATAATAGCTGTGAACAACCTATTCACTCTTTTTAGCCATTTTGGAGATATTTTAAACGCTCTTTCTCAAACTGGGAAGAACAGTCATTATACGAATTCTTTGTACATGTAATAAAACGAATATATTGCATTATAGTTATTTTATTTGATTATTCTATTGTTTCCTAATAATGGGAAAAAGTGTTCAATTTAAAAACATTCTAGGTAGTTTAGGCCATTTAATACTAAACCCAACCTTTAAGGGTTTTTATGTTTTTGGGTCAACTGGAAGTAGTTCAAAGGTTTTCATAATATATGTCAAAAGTGGCAAATTTGGAAGTCCATTTCAAGATTTATTAAAGCTACACTGTTAAAAATAACCTTAAATTTAATGCAAATTTAATATCCATTCTACATTAAATTTAATGATTTTATGTCTAAAATCGTGAATAATTTACATTTGCTTTAAATCTAAAGCAATTCATTCAAATATCAGTTCGTTGTACATTAAATTTGATTAAATGGTATCTGAAGTTTCAATAAAGTAACAGAAAAGATATTTCAACTTTCTGTACATTAAAATTAATTCGCATGTACCTTAAAATTAAAGGAATTTACATTAATATTCATGGCACATTGCATGAGATTCCGGGAGATGGCGCAACGTGTATTGAACTTTTTATTTACTATGATATAAACTGCTTAAAGGACTAAATTTTCTTATAATGAGGTGTACGTATCTGCCGGTACTGACGGACACCAATAAGTTCATAACCGGTCTACAAATGACGGTATACTACCAATGGGAAAAATTTCCACCTTTTCGTGGTAGCAAAATTGTTTGACCTCATATTAATGTTGGTGCATTAAATATGTCATAACCTATCTTAAATTCAATGAACACTGGCTGTATATTTAATATACATCGTCACCTCAAAAAGTAATGATCAAAACTTTAAATTTGATGTTTCATTACATTAGATTTAATGGAATAAATTAATTTAGATTAATTAAATTATTAAATTTAATGCATAACATTAATTGAATTTAAGCACATTTACCTTAAATTAAATGCATTCCTTTTTACAGTGTGGACTTATAAAATTTGAAATTCCCTGTTATGATTAGTATCTCATTACATTGGTTCTGAATCAGAGAGGGTTCAAAAAGTAGCTCGTAATGGTTCGACGTACTGCCTTTTTTTTTTAGCTTGCGCAAAAAAAGGCAGGGCACAGGAAAGTCTACAAAATTTAAGACGAAAACATTATTGCATTATATAGATATAATACGTATTAATATAATATTATAGCAATCAGTTCCACTTTAATTTGTATGAAAGAAAACATATTCCGTAATAATTTATTGTCAAACCGTGTCTAAGGATAAAAAATTTTTCATGTTATGTTTTAAACATAATAGAGATTAAATCAGAGATCACTAATCAAGTGTCTAAATAAATGAGCATTATTCTTTGACCGTGGAAGTCTAAAATGTTTTTTTATTGTCCGAATAAGATCGGTATCAAAACAAATGACCAAGTTATTTGGCACCGGCCGAAATTTACAAACCAGTTTCTTTTTCAGATGATAATGATAATTTTCTTTGTCCCAAAAGTCCAGAAAGCAAACAGGTGCATATATACTGATTTGCATACACATCTAAGAGTTTTCGGAGGATGAAAAATTTCACGGTAAAGAAGGCATTTCTCGAACGTTATGCACCTCTAATCATTAATATTGAATGCGTTGTATAAATGAAAGTTTCACTCATATAACTTGTATTTTCCGATGACTACATTTAAGTTTTGTACAGTTATAGTAAAATACACAAACTCTACACAATATTTAATCATATTTTTAACAAAATTTACATAAATAACCGCGGAAAATGCGAATTTTCCGTAAAACGTAAGAAAACCGTTGTCTTGTTGTTTTATACTGTTTCTGGGCAGGCATGGTTGGTTGCATACGATTTAAATCCAAATATGTGATGCGTGTTGCCACGTTGACGTGGATTTTAAATGAATGGAAAACTTGATAGCTTAACTGCAATTAATTGTGGTCATTCCAGTATTGTTCCGTAAAATGTGGGTAAACGTGCAGAATCGGGATGCCAAACATAAACAGATCGTTCGGCAAGCTACGTTGATCTAAAAACGAAAATCATAACTAAACTAACCTGAACTGACCTTAACTAACCTGAAGAATTTTCCGAATTTTTCGATGATCCTATGTTCGAGTCATAGAAGTGGTTTTTCCATGGAATCCAGGTAAGTTTAGTTCAGGTCAGTTCAAGTTAGTTTAGTTATGATTTTCGTTTTTAGATCAACGTAGCTTGCCGAACGATCTGTTTATGTTTGGCGTCCCAATTTTGCACGTTTACCCACATTTTGCGCTACAATACTGGAATTACCACAATTAATTGCATTTGAATCACCAAGTTTTCCGTCAATAAAATTTAAGATCATGTTTCGATCTAAATCGTATGCAACCAACCATGCGTGTCTAGAAACAGTATATAAACAAGACAACAATGAATATTGTGTAGTTTTCGTGTATTTTACTATAAATGCCCAAAATTTAAAGGTAGTGATCGGAAAATACAAGTTATATGGATGAAATTTTTTTTTTCGGAAAAACAACGCGAGATCGGCGAAAAATGACAACATATTCGTATTCTACGACCCAAAAATAGGAAGTATGTAAAAAAATCATCGAAAAATTGTGTGTTTCCACCTTCTCCAACATTTATCTAAAAAAGTTCTGCTTTATGCGGATGATCTGATGATACACCTGAAGACTGGAAAATTATCTTAAATTATAACAAGACCTAGACACCCGTCGTCTAGCCCTACAATGCTTCATGCGAATTTTTCATTGTTCGAAAGAGTGCTGGAAATCTTCTTCTGTGAGTTCCTTTATGACACGGATCCCTTTGCTTTCACATCTTCAGCGGACTGAAATATTGTTCCTACTAATGCAAATTTAACCTTGAAGAGCAGATAAAAGTAACATGATGCGAGGTCAGGCGAATATGGCGGATGTTTTAGGATCATAAGTGAAAAACCAGGATTCATTATATGTTACCACTCTTTCAAACAAGTTTGGGTCATTTTCAGTGGCATTCAAAATGTCAGTACAAACCATTTTGCATTCCTATATTTGTTCGATTGTGAAAATTTTAGGCACCATTTTCGCACACACTCTGTGCATTTTAAAATTGTTATATATAATTTGCCTGACGCATTCTTGGTCAATTCCCACAATTTCAGCAATCGCACGAATACCGACTTACTCAGTATTTGAAATCATGTTCAACGTCTTCTCGACCATCTTGAAAACGCTTAAACTACTGAAATTCCCTCACACTTGACAAGCATTCATTGTCATACACTTCTTTTATTAAAAGTTAAGTTTCTCTAGTATTTTTATGTGAAATTTCACGGTATTTCGTTGCTCTATTAGGTATTACACTTATCATTTTTTCGGCAAAACAAAAAAAAATAGCTCTTATACAATCGAAGGCCATTGCTAGACTAACTTGTCTACAGATACGGGAGGTGCCGCATTCGAAAGGGAAGGCTTCGCGCTACACATGTCGGCGATTCCCCTTGGTGCATACGTACTTCTTCTGTTGAACCATCAGTCTCGCTATTTTATAAACACACCTCGTATTGATGAATAAATAAAGTTCTATGTGTTTTTTTAGTTTCGTTTATTTCCATGGAAGGTATGTTCGTAGCATAGTGAAGTATGAGTCCATCACCTGACACCCGTACTATGAATATCACAGGTTTCACTGAAGATAATTCAGAATAGTTTTTTTTTTATATCTGCCTTTGCAGGAAATAGGGCCGTATCTATGTCATTTTCTTTCTAAAACCGTATTGTTTAATAACTATGGCCTTCATTCTATGTTGGATAGAAGAAATATGGAGTGAGAGGTGCACATTCAAAGAGAGATTTTTCTTCGTTGACTTACAAAAGTTTAGCTTGAGCACAAAGAGAACATCGATTTAGATTGTTCAGACGTTATTTGCATTTTGAGCCTGGAGTTTTGTTAAGAAAGCTTGATCTACCGAACAACACAGGATTATTTCGAGAACGGTTAAACACTATTAAATTTCATGTCTGGGAATACTTTTTGTTCCCTGAATTTAGGTCATTAAGTCTTGTTGCTGAAAACCTGAACACAGCGAGAATGAAAAGAATGTATGAAAAGTATCTACGGAACGCTGGTTTGGACCTGATTACGACTCGTAGATACTACAAGAAAACAATGACCCAAAACACCGTAATCGTCTTTTCAGGGCTGGAAATGAGAAAACGCATTACTTTCATGAAGTGGCCTTGGCTTTTTGGTTGGTCGTCGTCCATGTAACCCGAAGTTTTTTAGCTGACGTTTTACAGTTGAAACATGAATATTTATGTTATAGTTTTCTTGCAATTGATTTTTAATTACGTACATCATTGGTTGAAAATTGTTTTAATAAACCATATTTAATATAAATTTTATTCCACGTACTAACAAGCTGTCGAGACACTTTAAATCTGAGCGACTTCTGTTTGACGCTTTCCTCCTTTAAGGTAGTTATAATAGCTTCTTTAAAGTCACTTGAATATTACCTATGCTTAGGCATGCTAAATAAAAGATAATTCGCAAAACTCACGCTGTGATGCAACAAATCTGAAATATATAATGAAATCAATATTTGAAAACTAAATGTAATAACGACTATAATGAATTTTAATGAATTATTGTTGCGTAATTTCTTATTCATACGTTCTTTTTGATATTTAAAGAAACATGTAAAACAATGAAATTTTTCTGGAAGTCGTAAAAGCTTCAACACCAATATACAACGTGAAATTAATTGTAGTAATGATAAAAAACTAGAATAATTCATCAAAAGGCACATTAATTGACAAAAATAATCGTAAAATAACAGTGGCGCCAGGATATTGAAGTTATCGCATTTTAGACTGAAAACTAGTGTCTCCAAAAACGTAAGACTTTTATGCTTTAACTTTTTAGGTAGTTACATTTTGTTAACACGTTTTTGTTGAATTATTTGTAATTCATTTTTGTGTGTAAATATCCGTTGCTTGTATGTATACAAACGCCCACAAAAGAAAGAAATTTCTTAAAACACCTTGCGCTAGTACACAGGACCGGTTCGAGGAATATTGTTTAATTGAAAAAAGAGTTCATTAGTTATAGGCTATTATGTAGGATTATAATCATATCAAATCTCTTGAATCATAATTAAAAATGTACTTTATTGTTATTGTAGACTAATCGAAAGTGTCATTATTATCCACATTATTGATTCCTGATTTTATATTTGGCATGAATTGTATATAACGATTTGCTGTTTTAATAATTTTTCTAGTATTATTTTTTCTGGTGTTTGCTTATTATCTCAGTTTCACAAATTAGATTTATTACAGATTCGCTAAATTATCGAGACAGTGTGACTTTTTTTATATTACTGTGCGCTACATATTTAAATTATATTTTGGATTTCAATATACAACCCTTTTAGAGCCTATTGCACCTATATTTTCTTCAATCTCTATAATTGGTTATCTTTCTCGTTAAGTTCGTATGAAGGCTATTCGTCCAGAGCGAAGTCATGGTAGCGGGGCAAAAGCTACGTATAATTTAAGTACTTCGGGGCGTTATTTTGTACTTTTGACATATCAAATGCGTCAATTTTATTTTTTTTTTAAATAAAAACAATATAATGAGCAACCGGAGTTGCTGTGTTGTAAATTGTAAAAATACTAGAAAAAAAAAAATGGGCATATTTTATAAATTTCCAGTTGCAGAATGAAAATTAAGTCAAAGAGCTAAATGGATAAGGGTAAGAACGCTAGAATATCACGTGGTAGAAGTTCTGATTTAAAGTCATTTGCAAAGTAATAAAATACATATTTCAATGGTTCTTGGAAATTCAGGGTACGTACACAGCAATATATAATAATTTTTATTCCACGTTATATGGTAGTGTTTTCTTTATTTTGACATTACTTAGCCTTTTCATTTTTTTTTATTATTTCATATACTTATATTAAAACAAAAAAATATAATTTGATTGCGAGTTTCCATTATATTATGCTGTCAATATACGCAAATGTCGCCTTTTAGTTCATGCATTAGTTGACGCTGCTGTCACGGACGAAGCCAATAGTAAATTAAACCCAATAAAAAATTTCAATAATAAATAATTTAAAATGATAATTTACTGTTTCTACAAAAAATATTTAACAGCCAGCACACCAACCCTAATTATTTAAAAGCGAATAAATACGCAAATAAATGTAAATAATAAAATAAGTATACAAAAAAATAAGAAACAGACACATGTAATTGTACCCAAAAGAATTTATATTTTATAAATACTAATCCTATGTTCCTATAGTACATATTCAAAATATCAAAGTACCGCCAGCGTAGATGGTAGAGCCATTGCGACGGCACTGTCATCGTGTCTTGCAAAAAAGCATTTAAATTAAGTCAGCGAAGACAAATGCCACATTACGAACATTGGCATGGTTTTATTATGTGGTTAATATTTCTAGCTCATTATATTAATGTAAACATAAATAGACTTTTCTAGCGAACATATAATCAAAACCCCTTTTTAAATCCTTTAATCGTAAAACCAGGATTCTCTTCAGAAAACGCTGATCTTCCTACGGTATTTGATCCCATTTTAAAACACTTTATATTTGATTTTATTACCCAAGATTTGTTTAACAAGTTCATAGATTTTTTGCGTTTCCAAACCAAAACGCTAAATTAAATTTTCTAAAATTCGATATTTTTCGCAACGCACAAAACGCTCTTAAGATTTACAGATTGTGAATGAATTACAAAAAAATTAAGAAAACTGACACGGAAATTAAAACTTCTTGCAGTGTCGGACTGGAACATTTCGGAACCATGACGAGGCCTCTTCTTGTCATGATGAACGACAATATTATATTGTTCATTAAAAAAAAATAATTTTGATAAATGTTCATGACCGAAAAATGGAATTTTTTATACCCTTGTGATCAACACTACCTTGACTCCTGTTATCCCATTTGTCTCCCAAATTTGGCGTAAAAAGCGTGTTTTTGAACTCCTAGTCTCACGGACTAGTCCAACCCTGACTTTTTGTATTCTAAACTTTAAAACAATTTAAATTATTTGCTTTCTATTTTTATATATCTTTAAATTATGTTTCTAATCTATTTTGGGAACTAGTTGTCGTTACGGTAATAGTTACGTTAATAATAAATAACGTTGATAAAACTGTTTGCTGTCATGTTTTTAAAACACTAAAACTCGTTTTGCTCAAAGCGAAATTAACATTAACAAAAAAAAAGTATTTCGGTGATCGGCTCGACACACCTTTCTTACGGGTAGGTAACAATTCCACGTGAAGTTTCAAGGAAAACGATTTTTTACTCGAAATATTTTAGCACAGATATGGTTATCGATTTTAAACAAATCAATATTTGTCGTTACGTTATTCGTTTAAAACTTTAGATATTCAGGAGATGAAAACGGGAAAACTAAAACCCTTATAGGCTTATAAGCTCTTGTGTCATGTCACATTTGAATTTTTCTAGACTGAATAATGGCATTGAAATGAAATTTGGCATAGTACGAGGAAAGTCTTCTCCCTAATACTAAAACAAATGATTGGACGGAACTTGTTGAAATTTAAGAAAAAATAAACTTAAGATTTTTAAGTGAAAAGTTATCATATCCATTATATTGATTTTGTGCGTCTAGGCCGACATTTTAAACAAAATTTTCGAAAAATGGTTTTTTCTTTACATCCGGAGTAACTTTTACCCCCCCCCCCCCCCACCCTCCCAAACAATTTTTCTTCTCTTATTTTTGAAGAATCTTTGTGTTCGCCGATCAATTTCTTTAATATTTTTGACTTCATTCTGTATTTCTTTATCTTATTTTTTCTCTTTACAACTCATTCTTAATCTCTCACTATCTTACTCTCTCATCCTCTTCCTGAATATCCAAAAACGAACCGTACCTATCAAATTCCAAAAATACTATTATACTAAACATTTCTAATCAATCCTTGATGCCAAGAATATTTGACTTCACGGAGATGACAGATTTAGGGATAATTATATCAATAGTGAATACAATTCGCTTTTGCAGTTAGTATGTACAAATCCATGGATATATAGGAGTAGTTCTGAACCAACCGAAACAATTCATATACTGTAAGGATAGACGTACTGTGTTCTAACACAGGAAATAAAGTACTGCCTCGGATTGCAAGTAACTGCCAAGAAAAATCGGTCTCCAGGTGGCGGTTCACTGCCATGGGCTCATCCCAATGATATAAGCTTTTTTTTTCAGTTAGTTGAGGACTATAGTTTCTCTTATATTCAGAGTTGTGATAAAGAAACGAATCCGACTTTTATATGGAACTCGAACTCCTCACTAGATTGAAAAAATCACACACGGAATAATAAAAAGGTTAAGATCCGGACAGACGTTGTTGAAAATGAGGTAATCGGATCACTTTTCTTTGATAAAACTTCACTTGAGACAGATAGATATCTATATGTTCTTCAAAATGATCTGCTTCCAGCTTTAGTAACGGTATTTCCAGATGATAATGATCGAAAATTACCAGATTCAACAGAATGGTGCTATTATGTATTATACTTCTCATATAAGGGAGTACTTAAATACAATTTTTCCGGAACGATGGATATAGGTAGACGAAGGATTAGACATTTTTTATGGGGCCACTTCAAAAAATTTGATTCATAAATCTAAACGTGACTCGATAGATACGCTTCGACGGGTAATACGAGAAATTTCTCTAAAAGGATTGTTAAACCGGTTCAGCTACAACAGGGTAGTTATTGGAAGACATTTTCAACATCTTATAAAATAGTTTTTCATAGCTTGTTGTTTACCTATTTTGTTTTAAAAACCAAAAATGTAAATATATATAAATATATATATATATATATATATATATATATATATATATATATATATATATATATATATATATATATATATATATATATATATATATATATATATATATATATATATATATATATATATATATATATTGAAGATACATGTAGGACATATTATATTGCAGATTCTAAAAATATAATGATACACAATGTGTTTCATTAAATAAATTTGTGTTGATACACATAGTATTTTTCTGGACCACTCTATACGTAGTGTCTTTAAAAGGTCTGTACAAAATACTAGTGTGAATTCTTCCAAGCCGATAATAAAAGCATCTGGGATACAACATGCTAATTTCATCATATTTCTCGAACCGTCAGCCTCCCTGCAAAGTATTTTTTTCAAAAGAACTGGCCGTAGAACCGCCCAAGTAGATAAAAAGAATTCCTTGCTGCTCGCAAACAATAGAAATATGATGGAGGAGATAATAAAAGCGTCATCATACTTTTATTGTTCGCCGGCAGTGCGACCAAGGCTAGCAGTGATCGATTTCCTGTCGAAGTTCCTTTGAGTTCACATCAAAAATCGACATGAAAATTTCAACGACCGGCATCAAAGGAGATAATAAAAGGGCAATCATAGTTCTATCCTTCGAGTAAGCAGCGCTACCGAGACTCACAGTGATCCATTTTCTGTCGGTTTTTGGTGCGAACTCGAGGGAATTTTTATATTTGGTTTGGCAGCTTTATAGCACACTGTTACGGTTTTAATTTTCCTGTCTAATTTCCTATCTAATTTAGTAATTTTTACGCTTACCTCCTTCATCATTTATGTGTTTTTTTTTTGGTTTGGGAACATATTTACACATGAAAGAAAACGTTGGCAGTATATCTTGTTTATTAGAATTTGATTCACAATTATGGTATTATAATTGATGGTCATTGTTCGATAGTCCTTGTTGTTATTTTGTTGAGTTCTTAAGGCTTCTCTCCTTTGTACCTAAAATATAGAAAGGTATTAGTCTTGTACAGAGTGGCTCGGTATAGAATATTTAGTCAGAAATTCTTAATTTAAATTGTCTTTTGCGGTTATTGTTACCTTCATCGAGTGACCTCGAGTGAACAGATAATCATTTGGCTGCAGGATCAACAGATTTCTGAGTGGAAGCTCTCTGGATACTGTTGGATCTTATATGTCTTCTAGGCAGTTTAATTTTCCCATTGTGTCAGTTATCATAACTATTACAGATTCTATTAAGCTAAAAACGGAAAAACTACCTTAGTGTCAAATGTAAATAAAGTTTAAGGTTGGAATCTACTCAACTTTTCTTGTTCAGTTTCACTTCAACAAAGCCTTTTTACTGATATAAATTTTTGAACATACCACAATTTTCCTGGTTACTTGCTAATAAAATTTCGTGTCATAATTTTAAAATTTTATATTTCTATTTTTTTTAATTGTTTTGAAGCTTGTCAGTTGTCAGCCGATATACAGATCCCTGTATCTTTTCCCGCCGTTTTCGTGGACGTTTTTCTGGGGACATGAAAAAAAATCTGAGAGTGATAAGGACTTTCCTTGCAGAGTTGCACCGGAAAGGTCACTTGACAATTTTCCTAGTTTTTAATTGAAAGTTTCGGGTCCCTGACCAAGTTTATAGCAACTGTGTTGTTAACAGCTGTATGCTGATTTGGTTTGGTCAATTCGGGGGACAAACCCGACATCAAGTTTTGCTATTTTTTCTGTTCCACCACGAAAAGGGGACCAAAAACATCACTGGTAAGTCTGTTTTAATTTTTGTTTTAATGCTCAAGTGTTAATAATTGTGGGTATGTTTAAAAAGAAAAGGAATGAGTAACCTACCTCACTCGTAACATAAAAGGTTGAGTTCTTTCTAAGTCCATCTTTAGTTTTAGGCCTTTTTTTTCTTTTTTTTCCCCTTTTCTTTTTCCTTTCGTTGCCCTCTGGCTGACTTCTCAACGGTACCTGTCTTGGCTGCTGTACATACCAGATCATCGAGGCCTCCTTGCGGATGTCTCTACGGCATCTGCCTTGCATGCTACATACCACCACACCGAGTAATCCAGAGCCTCAACATCAGCACATCAAGAAACCGCCGTTAATCAGGTTTTATGTGTCTGTGTCGTTTTCAGGGTATCATAGACTTTAATGCCTTCGGCATCACCTGTAAAATTTAAAGCCGTTGTAGGTTTCTTTTCATTTTGGATATAAAATTAATGAATAACCAGTGTACTTACCTTGGTAAGATCCATTGTGTTTCCTCATATGGTACAATTAATCAAATCTTGCAACCGTATGCAGTTGATATATTTCACATATGTAAAGGGCACATTTGTTAATTCAGGTAAACAGGCCTATTTACGCGGGTAGAGTGCACTTAATACTATCGTTATATATATATATATATATATATATATATATATATATATATATATATATATATATATATATATATATATAGTTGTCATTTAAATAAATCCTAACAACACTCTTTCGAAAAAATTTACTTTTAGCGAGATCGACTACACAAGAAACAGGATGAAATTAGCTTGTTATATCCCTGATGCTTTTATTATCTCTTTTGATGCCGGTCACGGAAGGCACACAGGTTTATACGCACCTTAAGATTTCTAAAAGAGTAATGGTACTGCTACTTATAGAACGAATCTAGAGAATCATGAAAAACGATCTAAACATTTGTAATATCTACTTCAAAGCGAACCTGTAAAGATATAAACAAAATTCAATTTCTTGTCCGACCCGGTATTTTCTGTTTGGAAAACTACATAAAATAAAATAAAAAATAACAAGGTTTGTTAAATTAAATTAACCAATATTTAAATTGAATGCGGTTTTAAGATTCAGTAAGCATACGCTGTTTGATTAAAAACCAATTTATTTTTCAATGACTTTGTAACGTATCTTGTATAAGCAAGGTCTAACCAGACAAGTGACGTGTTTATTTTTGGCATACTTCTTTATGGTAATTGGCCATGTACAACCGCTTAAAAATGCACTTGCAGTGCACCAAATTGGGTACCATTTACACTGCATATTTCTCTTTTAAGGTTGTTCTTCGGTTTTTTTTTGCAGAATCATTTCTGTAATGATCTCGCATTGAATAACTGAATCTCACGATTTTGTAGACGTGTACTTCAAACATTTATTTCATGCCGATTTTGCTTCCTCGTTGTAGATATATTAAGGATAAGCCGAAGCTTTATAATTATTAATAAAGGCCGAAAGTTTTTTTTTGCTTAATTTTTACAGACTCTCATACATACATATAGATTATGCATATTTCCTCTTGTTGCTTGCTCAACTCAAGGATTTCCTAACAAGTTTTAATAATTTTTAGTTTGGATATTTCAAAGTTATTATAAAATAAAACCATGCCAGGCATACGCCGATAACCTGATCCATCCGGTGTGTGCTCTGGTCGCCACATCCTTGATCTGAGGGACAAATGATACGGGCTCTCCGGATCGCGGAACGTGCCATAAGGAGGGGCTTAGAATAAACCCAGACTAGGCCAAGGTGGTACTCTTTACAAAAAAGAGAAAAATGGTGAAACTCTCCACGATTGCATGGACGAGAAGGACCCTTCAATACAAAGAAACAATTAAATACCTGGGAGTAATTCTGGACTCCCGACTGAGCTGGAATGATCGAGTTGAGGCTCGAACCAAGAAAGCCATGTGTGTTTTCTTGGTTCGACCACATGTGCTATTTTGGATATATACTATGGTAGATATATATTATAATACAACAAAACGCAAACACTGTCTTCAGTATGACCAAGTTCAAAGAATGGATTATGTGGGAATAATGAGTGCGGTAAGGATTGCCCGCACTGCCTCTTCTCTCTATACGTAGAAAACAAGGCCCTAAAGGCTGTTTATCGCTTCAGTTGTCTGGGGCATTTTGCAAGTTGGATTGGCTGAAAAAGCTTGGTGGAGAGACGTCCAACACTTCCCATGCAAACAAACTACATGACGCCGGTTTTCAACGACTATCTTGAAATACTTTTGCTAAGCAGAGAGAATTAGGAGTGGGAGCAAAATCTTCGGATAAATAACCCTGGTAGTTTACAGACGGATCTTGATAAGTTGAAAGAGCTCTAGCCGGAGTGTTTGATACGAGTAGAATTCTACTCTCTCGGACAAGGTGCGACGATCTTTACAGCGAAAATTTATGCTATCTGCAGTATATTTATCTCTGCAAGAGGGATACAAATATTAAATGAATCTGGTATCGATGACAAGGATTTACGCCTTATTAGATACCTTTACTCACAGCAAAGGGTCACTGTACGTGTAGGCAACGAAACATCACAAGAATTTACAATAAAACGGGGAGTTCGTCAGGGCTGTATTTTATCGCCGACGTTATTCAATACGTACTCGGAAATGCTGTTCAGGGAAGCTATCAGTGGAATGAGAGAGGGCATAAGAATTAACAACTTAAGATATGCAGACGACACAGTTCTGTTGGCCGATAATGCAGAGGATCTGCAAACACTAATAGACCGCGTAGTGGAAGCCTGTGAAAGATGCGGCATGAAATTAAACTGTAAAAAGACAAAAATCCTTATAGTAAGCAAAAATGACGAAATACACCACCAATTTAGAGCAAATAATGAAACTTTGGAAACTGTTGACAAAGTTACGTATCCAGGATGCAGTCTGAACAGAGAATGGGACCACTCACAGGAGATTAGATGCCGCATAGAGAAGGCGAGAGCTGTCTTCAACCGCCTCAGAAAGATCTTGTGCAATATGCACCTGAACATTGATATAAGAACACGAGTCTTGAGATGTTATGTATTTTCAACTCTTCTATATGGAGTGGAAGCCTGGACTTTGACAGAAACAACATCTAAACGACTGGAAGCCTTTGAAATGTGGTGTTACCGCCGCATGCTCAGAATTTCATACATCCATCATGTCACAAATAACACCGTGATGCAACATATGAAAAAAGACCCAGAAATTATGCGCAATGTGAAAATCAGAAAGATATCATACTTAGGGCATGTAATGCGCAATGAGAAATACCAACTAATTCAGTTAATTTTGCAAGGTAAGATAGAGGGTAAAAGAACTCAGGGTCGCCGACGAACATCATGGCTCAGGAATATCAGACAATGGACAGGAATGACGACGGTACATTTATTTAGAACAGCTGTCAATAAGGTCATATGGGCCAATGTGATTGCCAACATCCACAGAGGATAGGCACCAACAGAAGAAGAAGAAGAGGGACATAAACAGGAATAGGTTAATAAACATATGCTAAGACAACTGGGCTGGAATAATGGCAGTGAAGCCTAGTATCTGAGTGTAAGGATGTACTGAAAAGTCTTGACAAGGAGTGGCTGCAGAATTAGACTCTTGTGGATCCCAGAAAACTCGTTTAAACACGAAAATGAGGAAGTGGACCCGCTGACAAAGATGGGCTCCGCGGTTGGTTCATATGGACCCAAACCAATTCTACTCGTCCCAGTTGCCGTTGGTAAAAGGGAATGAAGATTGTTGCTGGAAAGTAAACGTATTAAATCGTGGAGAGGGGCTTCTGGAGTGAGGGGTGCCAATGAACATATAACTCTACTTAGCACACAGCTTCTCTCCTTAGGAAAGAAAGAGCTGCGACTTATGATGGGACTGTCGACACGACATTGTCACATGAAAGAACAACTTCATAAGAATGACGTCGTAGATGACCCCATGTACCGATGGTGTTTCGAGGAGAATGAACCTGTTGACCATATCCTCAGAGAGTGCCTATGTGCGACAACCAAAAATCCTTTCTTGCCGATCCAGTAGATGTGCTAGCTACTTTCTCAGTGAGATCTGACACAGGTTTTATCACAATGCCCGATAAACTTTGTATTTTCGGAGGTATTGGTAACAAGTAACTATTTTTTTAATTGTTTTTCTATGGAAAGACTGGAATATTGAACTATAACAAGATGGGGCAAAATAATTGTTTTTTAAATGTATAAAAATTATATAAGGATATCTCTTTTCAGATTACATAGTGAGTTCAGGTTCCCCTCCAACCAGAGACAAACTACGCTGTGACGACAAAGCCAGGGCTCGACGTGATTGGCGCAATGAAAGATTAAGAGATATCGCCACAGCTCTCACGGATAGATCACCGGAATCAAGCTTGGCACTGCCTGCTGAAGGACTGCTGCATCTCAAAAAGGTAAAAATCAAGTTTGCAACAATAATCTTTGAAATATATTTGAATTTCTAAATGTATAATATTCTTTTTTAGGGATGGTTATGGTTAAAAAACCAAGAAGGAGAATGGGTTCGTCGTTGGATGGTGCTTTGCGGTCCCACTTTGAACGTCTATCAAGATCAAGACGAACACGGTATTCCAGAATTGAGTGTAGAGTTGTCAACGGTAACAAATTATACTGAAATACCGACAGATTCTAAGTATGGTTTTGAAATACAGTGGGCGGGTCCAACATTGACATTAAGCGCAGTTACACAAGGCATTAGGTAAGATAAAAAAAGTTTTATATAAATTGTTGATTCCGTAAAATCGAGTAACCATTTTGGAATAATCGATATAATAATTTCGGCGTCAATTGTAGATCAAATTGGATGCAGGCACTCAAAAAAGCAGCTCCAATGCCGATAGAAAGCCCTACTACTCCAAATACTCCAAGATCAGTGTTACTTTCCAGCGATGAAGAGTACAGAACTGCTTCGGAAGGTGGTAGACGGGAATCCGGAGATTGGAGCGAATTACCACCTTCACCACCTCTGAACAGGTAAATATTTCCATCATTGATTATAAAATCATAAATAATTAATTATGAAGTATAACTGTCTTTATTTTTTGTAGGTTGGCTCTTAGGGTTAAAGACCGAGTGAGAATGAGACCAAGGCTTCCGCGATGTCAATCGAGACAATCTACATTAGATAGTACCTCAACTGACGAGTTAGATTGTGCCAAAGAACCAATGGACAGTAACGTAGAATTACATAATTCTATCAACAAAAGTAATGAGGTTATAACGGATTTGCAAAAACAGTTGGCAAGGTCTGCACAGGAGGTTATTAATTTAGAAGAGGAGATTGCCAGGTAAGAAGGACTCAAAATCATATATTGATATATTACATTTATTTTTGAAATTGTTTTTGGGCTTTTTGAGTTTTAACTTATTATGTTGTCTGTATTTTAGATTGAAGATACTTCAGTCTGACGCAGCCGTTCGAGAAAAGAAAGCAAAAGAACTATTGGCAAATTTAGAAAATACAGAACATGAGTTAAACCAAAGGAACTCACAAATGGAATTAAAATTTTTAAAAGAACAAAAATCTTTGCAACGGCGGGTAACAGAGGCCGAAGAAACTTCAAGAAGTTTCGAGGAAAAGTACAATATTTTATTGAGAGAACTGCAAGCAAAACAATTGATATTATCGAACTTGCAAGAAGAATTGACTAACTCAAATGAACGATTGGAAAGAAGCCGACAGGACAATGATAAGCTGTATACAAAATTGCAGGAATTAGAGTACAGATATTGCTTGAAAAACAATAACTTGCACATAGATTCACTTACAGACCTTACCAATATAGATTTAGAAATAGACATAGATGAATTAGGAACTAACGAATTAAAAGAATACTGCTTAGACCTTAAATGTAGGTTTGAGAAAGCGGTAACTGAAATAAGAGCTATAAAAAGAGCATTAAGAAACTCCGAAGAAAACTGTGATAGACTAGAAATTGCTAACCATAGCTTAAAGCAAAGTATAGAGCTCTTAAAGCAAGAACACCAGGCTGAAGTTAATTTGTTGGTGGTAAGGTTAGATCATTTGACAGCTAAGTTAACTACAGTCGAAAAACAGTTAAGAATAAAAGCTAAGACGGAAGCGAAAGATAAAAGGAGATCGTTATCTCTAAAAGGCAGAGAAAGTTTTTCAATCAATAAGGAAGTAGAGGATAAAGTTACGGAGCTAGAAGCAAAAATTCTAGCCTTAGAAAAGGGGCGACCAAAAAGAAGATTTAAACGCGAAAGGAGTAGCGAAAGAACATCTCCCATTGACGATAAGTCTTTGCGTCGTTTAAGGCGTAAAAGTTTAGATAGCGCTACTTCATCTGAACCCATGAAGCTTCTAATGAGACTAAGTTCTTTGGAATCCAAAGTTACTAACGTTAACGCATCTAACGAGTCCCTGAACATAGTCAATAGTAGTAGTGTTACAGATTTAACTAAGTTAACTGAAGAGGTTGGAGACTTTGACAGCATGTTAATGTCTGCCAGATCAAAAGTTGTTGAGTGTTTACATTCAGTAAGCTTATTAAAAAGTAAGAGGTCTTCGCTTAGTTCTGACAGACTTGTGTTCCTAGAAAATACTTTAAATGAGTTAAACGATATTTTAATTAAGGGCGACTCAAATAGTAGCGTCAGTTCTGCTGAAGTCAATGTAATCAACTCTTCAGCAGATGCTGTGGTGAAACAATTGCAACAAATATTGCTAGAAAAGCTGACGAGTTTAGCTGAGAAAAAAAGACTGCTCTTAGAAAACGGTAAGCTAGATGCTAATGCTAGGCTACTAATCTTAGCGGAGAAAGTAGCCTACGAAAATGTTTTAGTAAGTAGGATACAAGAAGCTTTAAACTCTCCCTTAACGGGAGAAGCCATTTGTAAAAGATTAATAGATAAGGAAACCAAGGAAACTGCTTATTTAATCATAGCCTTACAAAATAAGTTAAACGGAACCAACCAAAAACAACCACCAGTATGTAGAACTAGCGCAGAATATTTAAGTAAAGTATTGGCCAAATGTTTAATAGCCGTCGGTCAAGGGTTTACAATGTGCAAAAACTTCGTACGAAATAACGGGCCATCTTTGAACATTTTATGCGAAGAGCAACAAAAACTCGAAGTTCTTCTGGATGTATATAAAGCTACAAAGTTACCACAGCTCGCGGAAGCTCTAGCGAACGAAGCGTACAACATGTCGGCAGATAAAAGTTGTCGAATTAGATCTTTAAGTCAAGATACTGTTGAAGAGTTTAATAGAACCGCTACGGAAATAGTTAACGCAGAATTAATACAATCAGAAATTAATCATGTTCTACTCAGAGCTGCGCAAGTCTACCAGTCGAATTTAGATGCCGATCATGTGTTCTTTTTCAGCTTTTTCGCTTCTGAACGAGCCGCTTTAGAACTGTGGTCTGACTCTGTAGGCGACTGTCTTTTTGACGAAATTAATAAGAGCATTACCGAACTTACCGAGCTGTATAGAAACAGTCTTAACAAGCTGCAAAGACAAAATTGGAGGCGGAGGGTGGAGTTGGAACGCAACAGTCGCACTTCTACAAATCTTCTGCACGAGTTCGCCGATATTATTGCACACAAAGCATTAATCGACGCTAGAATCAACGTGCTGAGCGGAAAATGCAACATATCACAGGATATTACTTGTGATCAAGGTGAAGTTAACGGCTTAGCTAACTGGCTGGAGAATGAAAAGTATAGGTTAAAAATTGAAAATGAACCTCTGGTACAAATTAACCAAAGTCTGGAATCCGAGTTCGCATGTATGCTGGATAGGTTTAGTAAGGAGTGTTTTGCAAAACTTGGTCAACCTGAATTAGAACAGGTAAGCAATATAGTTGAAAAAAAAAACCATGGAAAGTCGGTGAAAATTATAGACGAAAACATTGTTTAAAAAATATGGATTTCGATTATTTCATATATATTTGATATATTTTTAGGTTATGAATTATTTAGATGAGATGCAATCTAAGGTGGAGGAGTTGCAGAGGTGTGTAAAAATTCCGATAGATGAGGAAGACTTGGTGTTGAACAGTTGGAATGATTTGTGCCAAAAATGTAAAAAATTGAGAGATGATTTGGAGAAAGTTAAAAATGCCATGAAGAACGGATCTTTAAATAGGCAAGTTTGTGGTTGCGATCTTTCAAAAGCCTTTGACACCATTAATCATGAGTTGCTTGTTCAAAGATTAAGTGGTTCAAAAGTCAATGTGTTTTTTTTTGTTGAAATCCTACCTATCCAGGATCAATTTTGGATCCGGTATTATTTGTTTTATGCGAATGGTCTTTGTGATGGGCTACGCGTGGGTATAGTTTTCCAGTATGTTAACAACACGTCGATGATATTGTTCGTAACTGTGCTCTGTGTTGGTTCATGTGCTACAAAGCAGATACACGAGCGGTATTGGGGTAGAATCCTGAGATTTAAGACAAAAAAAACTGGCCTTATACAGTTCTATAAAACAGGATTGGATAATCATTATATGCAAAATTGAATTGGATAGCTTTAAGTGTCTATTTTGCATGCGTGCATTCATTAATTAATAATAGTACATTATTTTAGGATCATCTTCTGGCGCAGTGAACATCTTTAGAGCCCAAAAACGCATTTTAAAATGTATTTTGAAATTATATCCTAAAACACTATTTAAACCTTTTCTTAAAGATCTCTCGAATTTCGTACTGTCCCTTCATTATATTTTCTCTCTTGTTATGTTAATTAAGAAAAATCTTAATTTAATTCAAATGAATTTTCAAATTTAGAGGGTGTTTATGTCTATTGAGACCAGAAGCAGGGCCGAGCTGAGTATACCTATGCTTAAATCTACTTTTATGAAAAATGTCCTTTTTTCTGGGCGATAAAGGCTTACAGAATGTTACCTCTTCACACTAGTAATATAAAAAAAAGCATAAACTTAGAAGGGTAGTGAAACTTTTCTTAAGGGAAAAATGTTTCTATTCTCTTAAATTTTAAATTGTATTTTTCATATTTTTGGTCCGTAAAAATTTGTTTGTAATTATTTTAAAATTCTTTTAATGTAATTGTAGTGGTATATGCCGTTTTTAGGGGGTTTTATATAAGGATTTTAATGAGTTTAGTTATTCTATTTTTAACTGACTTCCAAAAGAAGGAAGTTCTACATTCGACCGCAATGTATGATTTCTTATGTACGTCGATTACTTCGGAGCAGTGGTACCGATCCGAATACAATTTATTGACATATATGACATTATGTTCAGGAAGTTTCTGCGTTGCCCCCGTTTAATTGTGACCGAAATTAGTTTAATAAAATTCAAGATGGCGTTGATAATATGGCGGAAAAAATACCTAGACCAAAGAGCGCTATATTTGATGCTTTGCTCCAAAATTGGTATGGGAGAGTTTGAAGGGTCGTACATAACGAAAGTTATTTTGATGAAATTGAAAATGGCGAATTAAAAATTTTACATCTCTCAGTTTTCTTTAAAATTGGTTTAATAGGGTTTTTGAGGGTGTAAATTACGAATTTAAAATTGTTTTCACAAAATGCAATATGTGGAAATGAAAATTTAACATCCCTCGATTTTGCCCAAAGTTGGTACAGGGGGCATTTTTGACGGTGTAAATTACGAATTTAAAATTATTTTTAAAAAATCAATACGGCGAAATAAAAATTTAAATCTCTCGATTTTGTTCAAAATTTCTTGCTGGGAAGTTTGTGAGAATGTAAATAACAAATTTAAAATTGTTTCAAAAAAAAAACCAATATGGCAGATGCAATACAGCAGTCTAAAGATTGCATAGTTGCAGATTATGTACAAAATTCGTACTGATGCGTTTTCGAGGGTGTAAATTAAGAGCCTGAAATTATTGCATAGTGGGATGAAAATTTTATGGTATCCACATTTTTTCAAAATTGATATTTGAGGGTTTGCGGAATCATAGGTTAGGAATATGAAGTAAATTTTTTACTATTTAATTCGACATGGGGGACTAAAAAGTTTACTTTTTTCCGTTTTGGTCCAGATTGATATTGGGGGGTTATGGGAGCATATATTACGGATCTTAAATTAATATCTTCAAACTCAATATGCAGGATAAAATATGTGAGACTACAAAATTTATATGTCTCAAGTTATTTCAATATCGGTATTGAGGGGCCCAGGTATTGAATCTAAAATTCTAGTATTTGGAGAATTCTCAAAATCAAAGAAATTTTTCTCATTGTCAACTACAACTATGAATAAAATGGATATTTTTTTGTGATCTTAGAAACTCAGCTCGATTCAAAACTAAAAATCGAAAAATAAAATTTTCAAAAAAAAACTGAACCTACTAAAAAACGAAATTGCAACAATATAAATTTTTATATGAAGTGGAACTTTTTGAAGTAGGCATCAAATTATTACTAAATGAAACAAATAACTACTGACACAAGATACATATAAGCTAAGGTAAGAAAGCAATTACAACTAAAATATTTCTCAATTTTATTATTGGCGCCGACTTCAAAAATTTCAATTTCGTATAAAAATTTATATTGTTGTTGTTTGGGTTTTAGCGCGCTTTTTTAGAAGTCGATTCAATTCTTTTATAAAAATTTTATTTCCGACCATTCCGACTACTAAGAACTAACTACTAAAATGGAATTGTTCTCTGTTGTTATGTAACGTTGCTTGTACGATTTAGTTGGCAGTAAAAGATATTATTTATTTGTTTATTTTAGGTATTCCAAATTACCATCTTATAAATGACCGTGTTATTTTTTAGACCCGATTCTCAACTAGACCAAAGACCAGTATATTTGGGTACCGAGTACCTAACACAAGTAGAAAACTTGCGGGCAGCATACAGATGTGCCTTGGGTTCTTGCAAAGAACGGCATCAAGAGTCTGATATTGAACAGTTGCGGCAACTTTGCGAAAAAGTTCTAAGTTCGATGGAACAGTGGCATAGAAGGTGAGCAATTTTATATGTTCTCACAAACATTCTTGTTCCCAATAAAGGTGTTTTAAGTAACAATAACAAATTCTTTGTACCTACTATTTTTTTTTCAGAACAATTCAAGAATTGAGGGAAGTTCATGCGCAAGAAGTAGAAATGTTAAAGCAAGAAAAAGAACAGGCTTTGGCGGAAGAAACGCAAGCTACCCTTGCAGCCCTAGATGCCATGAGGAAGGCTCATGTAGCTGAGGTAAGCTTTTTAATAGTATGACATTAAGTTAACATTAAGCCCCAGCGACTAGTTAACGGAAATTGTTTTCACTTAAACCGTCAATCAAAAAGTGTTAGTTTTATGATCTTGTTTTCTTAATATTAATTAATATTACAAGGCTAAAACCGTAAAAAACTATTGCTTAAACCTTGTTGAAATAAATTAACGATTAAGGTTTTTTTGTTTTAATTGAGACAATATTTATTATTATAGTGTTAAAAAAGAAACATGTAATAGTTAATTGCATCTTATAAGATAATCAATAGATTTACATTTTTTTTTCTTGTAACATGGTACACCAGAACTAAGTAACTAGTAGATTTCTCGTCGATCGAATCTTTCAATGACCTCTAAAAAGTCGCATTTCTAGTTCAAAAATATTTCAGTATTGTAGCGGAAGCCGCAGTGTAATGTTCGAGCTTTTCGAGGTGACAATATTATAAATTTTATACTTTTGATAACTTCGCATTTTAACTTGAGTATATCTCTTAAAAATGTCTAATTCAATAAGATTTTGAAAATAGTAAATTTAGAAAAAACCGTGTTTTTTTGCGGCTTGTGTGAAAACAACACTTTTTAATTATTTTTTTGTTTTATTTCTCAAAATACGAGATGTTGCAATTAAGTTCCAGGAATTTGTCAATAAAAATCAAGCAAATTAAGTTTCGGACAAAGTTTTATTATCAACAATCACAATAGTCTCCTTTTAATACAACGATTCCAACGTTGCTCCCACGATTGGAAGCATCCCTTGGTGAAGTTAACCCGTTCAGCACCAGGTTTACAGCTTCTTTGACCTCCTGTACACCGCCATGATAAGTTCCCTTGAGGTGCGTAATAAAAAAAAGTCACAGGGGGCAATATCGAGACTATAGGGTGGGTGCGGCAACGGTGGAATGCCCTTTTTTCGCCAAAAACTCTTGCATAATGAACGATGAATAGGCCGGCGCGTTGTCGTGATGCAAGATCCAGCCGTTTTCGGCGAGTTCGGGTCGTAAACAGAAAATGCGTACCCGCAGCCGTTCCAGGACGTCAACATAGAAATGTCCAGTCACTGTCAGGCCAGCAGGAACATATTCACGATGAATGCAGCCGTGGATATCGAAAAAAACGATCAACATTGCCTTCAGTCGCGACTTGGACATCCTCGCTTTTGTTGGCCGCTCCCCATCCTTTTCCATCCACTGCTGACTTTGTTTATGGGTCTCGAAGTCATACTCAAATATCCAGGTCTCATCGCCAGTGACTATCCGACTCGTCCAGCCTCTACCGTCGCTCCGAATGTGGAACAACAAATCCTCGCAGATCAATTTTCGCATTTGTTTCTGTTCATGGGTGAGAACTTTTGGTAGCATCTTTGCGCAAATCTTTCGGATGTTCAAATTCTCGTGTAACATCTTGCGAACAGTTTTTTGTTTATGTTTAACTCATCAGACAACGCACCAATTCTTAGGCGCCAGTCAGACGTGATCAGCGCGCGCAAACGGTCGACATTTGCGTCGGTACGAGAGGTGACCAGAGCTTCTTCGCGTGGATCGTCTTCTACCAATTCACACTCATTCAAACACGCGCATTTTCGACATGCACTCGTCTCCATACACCACTTGCAATTTTCGAAGGATTTCCGAGGGTTTTTCGCCAGATTTCATTAAAAATTGAATCACAACGCGTTGCTTGTAATGTGAGTCACTCATTTTCACGGCGCCACTAAGAAAGTTACTTTCGAAAAATGCGCATAAAACACAAACCAAATGTACTATCGACTTCAACCTTGGACTGAAACTAAAAGGAAGGTCCCTCCTCTCTAGACAAATGTTGACGAACGACGCAGTGTTGCCGGTTCCCGAGTTATAACTAAATTTCCTGAACTTAATTGCCACACCTCGTCATCTCCAGAGAGGCTAATACATTTTTCATATCCGTGCTCGAATTTAGTTATAACATCTTTAAAATGAGAAATCTACGCATCCTTTTGATATTTTTACAGCCTCCGCTATGTCGGACAATTAATCTGCGCGCTTCCAGCCCGATTTTATGGATCATTTCAGCAGTTATCACCTCCATGGAACGTCCGGAGGGTGGTTCATCTTTGGTACTCGTATAACCATTTTTCAATTCAGAAACTTACCTTTTCACCATTGTATATGACGGTGAAGAGTCTTTTAGTGTGCTGTCCATTTCCTCTTTGAGTTGAAAAAGCGTTAATGCTTTTAAATAGAAGTGTTTTATAACTGGGCGTTTTTCCAAATTTTCAATTTTATAGAGCGTTTTGATCAAAAGGCTGTCAAACAAGTACTAACCAGAAATTTTATATATAACCTAATTAAAGATAGTACTACAGAATGTTAGCATAACATTTCACCTGCTGGCACCATCTGTATGTCAGATCCGGAACTTATCAGCCCACCCTCATACTACTCTCTTGTCGAGTTCTTCGAAACTTTCTAACATTGTATTGTATTATTTGCTGGACTACAAAACTTTCTTTTTTGTACTTATTTTGTGTAATTTTAGGTTTTTTAGAAGGTCTGCAAGTGATTCTTTTTTTCTCTGTGGAAATGGCATTATTATTTGACAATTTCAATACATTGTATTAATGTCGAAGGAAATATACTTCATATCAAACTACGATAATTATTTAGGGATACTACACCAAGCCAAAATTAACATGAATTTTGTGGCGTGAATTGTGAAATAAAAGGAAATTTCGTGGAAATCAATGATATACCCCATGAAAATAACATATCGTCAGAACAACAGATTATTTTATCATACAAACATAACAAAAGGCGCCAAAAATCAAATTTCGTGTCTTTGCTTGCCTCGAGATCTGTTGTTAAAATGGGAGAAATTGTAAAATTAAAAAGAATACGCCACAGATTATTTCTTATTAACCAGATGCGATACAGGGCGTTCCATCAATACCAAATTTGTATACGACCATAAATGTTTTGTCATATTGTTTATATGTGAAATTATCATTTAAAAAATGTTTTTGCTCAAAAATAGCATGAGCAGTGTTCTGTGCTTGCCATGACTGCACGTTGAGAACTGGATAAAATAGGGATCTTTTTAAATTCCGTAAAAACCCCTAAAGTAAGCATTTGAATAATCAATATATCGTGGTGTTCTTTCTAATTTTTACAATTTTGTCCCACTGTAAGTCGTAAGATGAAATTGGACCTTTCAACTTCAAAGACACCGCCAAATGTATCACATCTGTAAGATAAAATAATCTGTCAGAACTAAAGCCCATAGAATGGTCTTTGAATTACGTCATATTTTTATTTATCTCTGAGAAGGTTTTGATAAATAGGGCGACTTCTTTTATTCATCGATACATCGATTATTAGATATCCTTTTCTAATTTCGTCATTTAAACAAGTATAGCATGCTGATCGGGATATCGACAAGGCTTAAAGTAATTCTACCGAATTAATTTCTGGTTGCCTAACTTATTATGTTATTTTCGATGTGTAAATAATAGGGCTATTCTTTTGAGTCATTATCACTTTCACTTCTATTACTTGAAGTAATCATGATCACTTCAGCCCAGTAAATGCATATTCAAAAGAACATAAAGTTATCAGTTTCACTTTGATCAATTGATAATTACTCAAAAGAATATAGCCAATATCTAACCCATCTTACCGAAAAAAATAACTTTTTAAATGTTGTTCATTATAGTTTAGTCGTATGTATCTATCATTTTTTTCTCTCTAAATAGTCTGTTAAATATCATTCAAATCACCCGATTCAGATGCCTCTGGTTTCCCGTCATCTGATATCGTCTGACGAATTAGAATATTTTGACTTCCATACAAGCTAGATTGGGTCTAAGTTTTAAACTTTTTAAACCATTCTGGCTATAAACGTTAGGAAGAAGAAAAAATTAATGAATATAACAAAACAAGTGCAAATAAAGCATTTATAACCTAACTTCCAGAGAAAGAATATCTCAAAAACTAAACCTTTCTGTGAAATTTCGTTTTTCGTGTAGTAGAATTAAATAATTACCGAAAAGACTAAACATATTTTATTTTTAAAATGTTCTAATGTTAATATTATTCAGCAAGACCTAACAAAGAACACATACTAATGGTGTAATATTAATTCGCTTTGAAATTCATTTTTGACAGCGCCAACCGAATCACAGAAATCTTAACAATTTTATGCGGAGTTCACTTGTTACAAGTTCGATGAAGTAACGTTATTGCATTGATAAAAGGATTCTTGTTCCGGTTTTGTATTTAAGAATTTTTCTAATGTTAAAATTTTTGCAGGTTCAAAGAGAAGTAGCACGGTTCAAGCAAGAGTTTGCCCGTCAGCAGCGCGACGAGATCCTCGATCTGTCAGAACGGTTATCTGTCAAATCGCTGGAGGCGGCGGCGCTGGAGGAACAGCTGGGTAGTGCGACTAGACAGCTAGCGCACGCGCAGCAACATATTCTACAGCTCGAACGGAACCCCCAGCTCTCACCTATGCAGGTAAGATATAACAATTATATTGTGTGGTTAAGAAGTCCTCATTCTAGTTATTGTTTGACGCTGTTGGCAACAACGCAGTTAAGGCGATGTTTGACTGTTCTGTCAACTATAATCATCAAATGTACCAATAGAGTTAGAATATAAGCCGCTCGACACAACCCATTAATTATTTCAAAAATATCCATGAAATATTTAAAAATAGAGAAGCAGTAATCCTCTCGACAATATGGAAAACGCAAATTTCGTCTCGATATACTCGACTAAATACGCTGCCAGGGCCGGATTAAGGGTGCTGGCTCAGTACCTCTACAAGCTTGAATTAAAGGTTAAATTTATTCATTCCTTTATTCATCAATAAAGATAGAAATAAGACAAAAAGTGAAAAATATACTATTGCAACAAATGAATAAACTTCAACCTAAGTCCATGCAAGGGTCCTCAACTCATGTATCAGTTTGATAAATAAGGTTTCAAATTCTGGCATCGAAAGTTTTTTCTCCCTTTTAAGAGATTTTAATGACCTTTATTGGAATTTTGATTTCCTTAAGAAGGCCCCTTCTTCAAGTGCCATATCAGGTCCCCTTGACATTGGCAATTATATTGTCTTTCACGGTCCTGCGCTAGCTGGAACAGTTCCCCTGCGCTACGTATACCTGTCCATTCACGAATATTCCTCAACCAGGAAGCCTGTCTCCTTCCTACCCCTCTACGTCCCTCTACTTTACCCATCATGATTAATTGAAGAATTCTATATCGCTCCCCTCTGAATATATGTCTAAGATATGAGATTTTTCTACACTTCACAGTGTTTAATAGTAGACGAGTTGTGTCGGCCCTATTGAGTACCATTTCGTTGGTCTGCCCAGCTGTCCAAGGTATTCTCAGCATTCGCCGGTGCAACCACATTTCGAGTGCCTCCAACCGATTAATCGTGGCAGCCTTAATTGTCCAGATTTCTGCCCCATATAGTAACACTGGCCAGACGTATGATCTTATCATTCTCTGTCGTAGTTTTAGGTTGACGTTATCATTGCAGAAAAGTGGTTTCATTTTTTGAAAAGTTGCTCTAGCAGTCTCTATTCTACACCTTATCTCTTTATCTGGGTTTAGATTTTCGGTGATATAACATCCAAGATATTTAAAATGAGTCACCCTGTCTTTAAATCCGGCTCTGAACACTACATTTTGTAAACATTACGTATTCGACTTAACGATAATATACTTGTTACATAATTGCTTTTATTAACGATTACACCTATTTTAATATCAATATTATACATTGTAAGTGGCCTGGAATATTTACATAGTTACTTTACCTAAAAGAAATCCATGTAATATCAGTAATGCATGAACGAACGAGCGTAACGAACGAATTACACCTTTATTCAGTTTATTTCTTAGTACCTGGAATATTCTAAGTAACTATTGTTTTTCAAATAATTTTTATGTAAATCGAAATAAATGGCAGGTTTTTTGTTCTAATCCATTTTAACATTTTTCACCAGATATTACCTAGATCTGGAGTAGATTTTAAACGAGCCCGGTTGTGATGTAGATGATAAATTGTTTATCTTATATTAACTTATTTAACGGGATGAATAAGTTGAATATAAAGTTGATGCAGTTAGGCCACATTACATATGAAGTCGAGCAAATCAACGTGTTAATAATGATCAAGATTCTTTGTCTAAGTTTACCTGAAAGTAAGTTGCCGATTTTCGTGTGTGTTTCCCTTGTTAGACCAATTTCAATCCAAGGGGACAATCAAATTTAACAAACCCATAACAATAAATTAATAAAATCGGTCTGAACGTGACGGTTTTTTCTGGTCATTGATTGATTAATTGATAAAAGGTTTGATATGATGGATTGGACTGGTTTTGTGGAGAAATGAGTTTACGTCAATTTTTCACGAGTACTAGCGTAACGAACTTTATTTTGTTTGCTGGACTTGAATTGGCCTTTATGTGGGTCCCTCATCTAAGATGTGCTGATACAACAATATGTTAAGATCAGCAGTTACATAGGAACTATCATATTCAAGGACTATTTTTTAAGTATTTCAGGCGCTACGCAATTGACTTCAATTTCAGTCATGAAGTGCATTTTAGGATGACGCAACACTTACTGTATCGGCACTTACGCCAAGTTATAAAAAACTAAGTAACAAAATTTGGAACTCAAACTATTACTATAACATACCGTTTGAGGTCCTTATAGAGGATAGAATGGAAATAAAATAACTGAATCCATCTTCCGGGGCAAAACCAAAGAAAGTACTAGATTTTGAATATGTGGGTATAGCTAAGTTTGAGTACGACTCGGAAACTAAACGGCAGAGCCTTTTAACCTCTCAAAGGACCAAAAAAGCAAGAATGAGCAAGTCGAAGATCAAATGCATGCTGATTAGCTTTTTCGATAACCAGGGAATCGCCCACAAAGAATTTGTGCAAGGCCAAATGGTCAGTCGACTTTTATCAAGAGGTTCTTAAAAAACTTCAAAAAAGGGTCATGCATGCTAGACCAAACATTAAGAACAACTGAGTGTTGTATCTCTACAATGTGCCTTGTTATATCTCATCTTAATAAATGAGTTTTGGGCCAATAACAGCATTCATGTGGTCCTCAGCCCGCCTTGATGTTCTTGAGATTTTTTCCTCCTCTCGAGATTGAAAAATCAACAAAACTAAAGATATGCTAGAATGGATCATACGCTACAGTGCATGAAGGTATACACGGCAATGAATCTTATTGGAAAGGGTTCGTCGATTTGAAATATGTTGGTTCTGATCCTACTCATGGGCTGCCAAGGTGCGCGGCATGAAAAGCCATTAAACCATGGACCAAAAAATACAAAAACCACTGGGAAACCAGACAAGGATTGGATCATAAAAAGTTTTTTATAAAGATTCGTGATCCTGAACTGTCCAGAAGACTGCTGATGCAGAAATCAGCTAGGGGCCATCACAGGTGTATGACTGTCAAAAACTATGTGCAATCCTTATAATAGAGAAATAAGCCGCAGATTTTGTGGCCGAGATAGGGAAACAGTAAAGCACATTGTATGCCACCGTGAGTCGTTAAAGTGGAAAAGACAGAAAATCTTCTGTCAAACACGTGTTTCAGCTAGTTCAGACCATATTAAAAAGAGAATGAGCACAATAAGTCAAATTTGGTATCAATGCCTCTGGGTTGTGACAGGCCTAGGACATAAAAAAAAACGATATGTGTATAAGCAATTTAGGTGTATGTAATAATTTTTACACCATGTTGCGAAAATCCATAAACGCTCTTTATACGGACTTAAGGGGCAGATGGCAACCGCACTAGTACCAATTTAAACGCTGACCATTTGAGAACTCAAGCCAACACGGTCCCTTTTTCTCTCTGAAGCTCTCGCTGAAACAGAGCAAAATCTCTCTCCCGTTTGTATAAAGAAAAAATATCCTTACGTAAATTCCCGAAGGTTAGAGTAGCTGAAAAAGTGTTTCTCATAAACTAAAAAATGTGAAATATCCAGACGACAGACCCAATAAAACAGTGGGGCAAATTACAAAAAGGACCAGACATTTCAGTTTAAAATAGCTACGTTCAAGTTAATATATTTTGAGCTCGGTTCCCTTATAACAATGAGGTTGTGATAACACAATTAATTAAGTTTGTTTGAAGAAAAATTGAATAAGGATTGTGCTGATTTAACTGTCTTATTGTTTGATTAAAGAATTGTTAAAATACTTTTTTGTATGTTAAGGCCAACAAATTAACGCCATTCGTATTTACCCGCACCTTTCTGGATAGTCCGAAAAAGATATATGTATATCTTCGGACTAAGCTGAACTAGTTTCTCAAACACTGATTGTTTTTTTTCTACTAGGTGGCCTTAAATGAACAATATTATAGCGCATTTTTATCAGAAAAGGCTTTGACAATGATTATTTTTTTTTTAAGTTTTAAATGTTAGTAATGGCAAATTAAAAAGTTCAAGTCTTACTTATTGAAGTAATTAAAAGATTCAGATGGTTGAGCAGAGTCAAATTCGCCGATATATTTGATGTTCAATAAACTAAATTAAGTAAATCAATTATTTGTGTTCATTTTAAGTGACACAAAATGAAAAAGACAAATCAATCAAACAATATATACTTCCCATGTCTAATAGATTTTATTTGTTTCAGAACTGATGGAGTGTATCCGTGAGGAGCCCAAAAAACCTACTAGTCTTTAACAAGCCTCAATACGTATACCAGTGAATTAACAATATTTTAGTACAATATTATCGATTTAATACATTTCACGGTTGTGTACAGATCATTGCACCCTGTTTGTTTGTTCATAATCACCCTTTTTAACTGTTTGACGAATTAATACTTTTATAAATGTTTTCCCCTTTTATTTATTTGTGTACCTCAGTCACCCATATAGCCGGTGTACAAATTGTATTGGTTAATTTTTGTAACAGTTTATTTGTTTATGTGTTGGGTTTATATGGAATGTTTACGAAAGAAAATATATGAGTTATCAAGTTAAAATAGTCGTTTTATTTTTTACTTTGGTTTTCCCCTTTAGGTCTTAAACCTTATAAAAAAGCTACAATATTAACAAAAAAGAAATATAAATATTATATTTGTAAATAAAAGGTTAACAAAAACAAGCAATTGTATAGATATATCACTTTAACTTTACAGCATTGTATTAAATATATAATCAATCCAAAGCTAGCTGCAGCTCAAAATATAATTTTCTTAAATTGTAACCCCTAGAGGGAGTAATTACTCTTTAATCTCAATAGATTCAGATAACAACATAGAACTAGTGATTTACGCTGCAAAGTTAAAAATAGTGGAATATAAAATAAATGAAATAACAGCCTCAAAAATGAAAGTATTTGAACCTACATTAGCTACATGCTACATGATACTATCTCAACTGTTAACGATATCTCTAAAATTCAGTCTGTTTCATTAACTACACATTACTGATTACACAAAAATAAGTTTCAGACCTAATAATTAAATTGACTAGATAACTACAAAACATGGCCGCAAAATATCAGTTACAGTGGAAACTAATATCCAGACCTCGATTATATAGATTCGCGATTATACGGACCGTGCGAGTTGTATTTTACCGTGCTTGCTTGCTTCTCCTGTTTTCGAAACTTTTTAAAATTAAGGGAACAAACTGTTAACATCATATTGTTAATTGCTAAGTACTCCACATAATAGATGTATGGTTTAGCATTACTACATACATAAAAATATATCTGTTTCATTATTAATATTAACAAACTATATGCATGTGAAAAACAACCTTAAATGTTTTCAATACTTAGAGTTTTTTGTGAAAAAAAAAACAACTTCAAAAGAAACCCCAAATAATACTGCTCTTATGAAAAGTCTAAAAGCTTAAAACTTGACGTTTAATATATCCCATGTTTAAAAATCGAAAAAAAAAATAATATTTTCAAGAATGAGAAATTAGACAACACCGCCGCCTCATCTCAATATATATATATATATATATATATATATATATATATATATATATATATATATATATATATATATATATATTGCCATTTTGGGTCATTTGCTTTTCCATTGGACTGTCAACATGATACATAGAGGTTTGATCAGAACAATGGGGTGAGTACCTGTCATACAGGTACTATTCAAGTATATATTGAAAAAGACACGTTAGGAGAATGTTGCTAAAAATAATGAAAGGAGTTTATGACATTATTTTAAAAAGTCTGAAGGGAGTAAAAAATTAAATTTGCTGAAATTTGGTGAACTTTCTACCACTGGCTTTTGAAAGCAAAACACTGCTTAGAAATAGTCTAGTTACGTCGAAATACAGATTTAGTTCCAAAAGCATCCTCGTCAAAAACTTGTTATTGAGACCAGACTAGGTGAATGGGGAGTGTCTATATGTGGACGCTTGTCTTCACTCACTCAGCCTGACCTAATAAGTACAGGGGCTTAACATTTTATACCTGTAACTTATTTTTATTTCTGTGAATTTGATTATCCGAATAACCTTGAATATCAATTAGTCCGGATAATTGAGTTTCCACTTTATATAGTTATAAGTAAATAAAAAATTAAAATCTTTGGCCATTATTAACTAAAACTTCAAAAATTATCTCGTTAAAATGTAAACTTACATTCTAAAAATAAATTCAATAATTTTAAACTTAAATAAAGTAGGTAGGTACATTTTCAGCTTTAAAAATGATACTTTCTCAAAACGCGTAAGTTTTTGGTCTATTAGAAGCTTAAAACTTTTTAGCTTCATTGTAAGAGCATTTTAAGGGAAATATCATTAGGAATATAAAATGATAAAAGTAATTAAAACACTCTTTAGCACTTTTCTTCTAGTTTAAAATTGAAAATTATTCGCGTTAAAATAATACTGCCATTTTTTTATGCTAAATTATTTGCAAAAAAAGCAATTTTACTTACAAGGGTCCTAATTTTGACAATTAACTTCATTTATAAGTGACATTAATTAAAAATTACTATATAATTTCCTCTTTTTTCAATCCTTACCTGAAAATGCAATTTTGAATTGGGAAACCGGTGCAAACTAGTAAATATAGAATTTGGAAATAAAAAAGATTATTTAATTTATTTTTCTTTCGAGTAGTATAAAAACATCTGCGGGAAATATGCGGGTATTGCACTATCAGAAAGTTTTTCGCAAATAACTTATTTTTTAATCTCCTATTTTAATAAATATCGAACTATTTATAGAAGGGTGGTGAAGTCGGCGAAGAAATTATATTATACGCAGATAACGTTGGGGTCGAAGAATGCCACTGGAGAGGCGTGGTCAATAATAAATTAATTTTGGCAAACAATTGTTAACTCTCACCAAACAAATTCAGATTTAAGGGCTAATAAGTTCAATGACTATTAGTGTTCAACGGGTCAGGTTCTACCAGACAAAATAAGAACAAATGGCGATCCGTTAAGTTTTTCAAACATAGACATTCTTTCTTTAGCGTACTGACATTTATGAATCGTAAACAATTTTTTTAACGTTTAAAAATAAAAACTGCTCGGGCTGGGATGATTTGCCCATAAGAATATTTTGTGAATTGCATGTAAGTGCCTTAAGTGCAAAGGCAGAGGCCATAAATTGATAGTTTGCCCTGACTTGCCCCTACCTGCTGTATTAGGAACGTGAATGTCACTGACCCCCCCAGTCGACGACTCTCTTTGGATGTCATAAGGTTTGTTCCAACCCGCGTCAGAAACAGTTTCTGACCGTCAGGATTTTGCGCATTAACTTATTTAACATCATATTTAAGTTAATGCGCAGAATCCTGACGGTCAGAAACTGTTTCTGACGCGGGTTGGAACAAAACCATATTGTACTCTTCGGATATCGCCCCCCCCCCCACAAAAAAAAATAAATTCGCTCCTGTATACATCCTTAAAAATAGTGATTTTCGCAATTTTAGGTTGCCTAAAATTGCGAAAACCCGAAGCAACAAGTCAATTTTTACTTCAGATTCGGACTCGGCATATCGAAAACTTTCCCAAAAGTATAGTCTGGGTCCTGGTTCTAAGGGGATGACGAAATTTTTCTGGCCTGTGTAATCGTACCTAAAGGTATTTATTTACTTTCACTAGTATGCACCGCTGCCTTAGCACCTCTCTACTTCATTCCACAATCTCCCCATAGCCTATCCTTTTCACGTATTTATTTATTGTTATTGACTTCATTATTACCATCAAATTGGATATTTTGCAACCGTTCAGGAGAGGATCAAAACTTGAGAATCAATAGTAGTTAATGATTTATCTATTATCGTTCTTTATAATTCACTCTTACACTAATTAAAGGTGAATTTCAAAATTAGACCCTTGATACTGAAAGAATGTTATACCTTGAACAACCAATATTTTTCACTGATCACATTATTACTTACTTAAGCTAAGGGAAGTTTTTTCTGGTTGTTTTTGAGCCAATTTTAGATTCTTTACCTGAAGCCTCTAATGCTTATATGTTGCCAGTTACCCTAAAAAATACATTTTCATACGTGTGTGTTACCGTCAAAACCGGAAAAAAAATTCCTTACCGCTATTCCTATATCCCATCCAGCACCAGCTGGATTTTCAGGTGAAATGCCTAGTCTTCTAATCACAGCACCACCATCAGTGACGGCCCAAACTTCCGTTTTACATACACTAACATGTTTAAAACCTTTCGTATGAGGAGCAGAATCTAAAAAGGTAAAGGAATTTTTTATTTTGGAAAGAAACAATGACTTGCTAGATTTCAGCAATAAAATATTATCCTCAAAATTTTGGTAAACTTCAAACAAAATTTGGATTGACAATAATTTAAAAAATCGAAGAAAACATTTAGTATATTAGGGCTATTCTTTTGAGTCATTATCACTTTCACTTCTATCACTTGAAGTAATCATGATCACTTCTGCCCAATGACAAGTAAATGCATATTCAAAAGAACATGAAGTTATCAGTTTCACTTTGATCAGGTGATAATTACTCAAAAGAATATAGCCATTATAATATCAGTGTTTTTGATAGTAGAGTGAGGGAACGTGTACAAGACATTTACGACCTAAAATAGGAATATTAATTATTGTTATTGAAGAAAAAGCGTTATCAGTCCCACTTTATTGGAGAAAATAAATGTACCCAGACAGGAGAGACATAGTGATTAGAATGCTATAGTGGTGCTTCTAGAGCAAAAGACATATTTTTTTATGATCAACTTCTTTCAAAATTACAATTAAATATTTGCAACTGCATAAAATTAATATAACTTATTTTTTCTTACTTAAAATAGGTGGATCTACAACAATATTTTGCCAATGGGTACCCTCTGGAAAGGTAGCGGTAACTTCTTTTCTAACGTTTAATCTACCTAAAGCATCCACAGCCCAGATTCCGGCAGAGTTTACTGATATTTGTTTTAACTGAGCACCTGAAGGTGGTTCTACACATATCCATCTGAAAAAATAAACAAAACAAAAATAGGTCGATTTTTAGTGGAATTTAGTAGTTTCTGTCAAATAAAGGGTGTTTTTTTTATAGAGGTATAGAACTTTAAGTTAGCAACACTTTTTTAACTGGCGGCCATTTTGTCAGCTGTCAAGTGATTTATGTTTAGTTTGGTTTGGCATTTCAACATGAATAGACTGACGCCTGAACAACGCTTCTAAATTGTGCAAATTTATTTTGAAAATCATGGTTCTGTTAGAAATACGTATCGCGCACTACGTCCTTTTTTACGGTAAACATAATCGTCCATCAGAGCAATTAATTCGACTAAGTATAGAACGTTTTCGCACCACGTTTACTCTAAATGATAATACGCACCCACAGAGACGTCGTACAGTGCGTACAGAAGAAGTCGTTGCTGCTGTAGAGCGTAGCGTAGAGGAAGACCCGAATCAGTCTATCCGCCATCGTGCATAGAAATTGGATATGTGTCCATTCACTTTATGGAAGATTTTGCGGAAAGATCTTGGTTTGCGTGCTTACAAAATTCAACTCGTGCAAGAACTGAAGCCACACGATCACCTAGCAAGGCGTAGATTCGGTGAATGGGCCCAAAACAAAATTGCCGTTGATCCCGATTTTCATGAGCGAATTTTGTTTAGCGACGAAGCTCACTTTTGTTTGAATGGATACGTCAATAAACAAAACTGCCGTATTTGGAGTGATGATAATCCTCAAGTGTATGTTGAGACATCGTTACATCCAGAAAAACTGACTGTTTGGTGTGCTTTATGGGCTGGTGGAATCATTGGTCCGTACTTCTTTAAAAACGATGCTGGTCAGAACGTTACAGTCAATGGTGACCGCTATAGAGCCATGATTACTGACTTTTTCGTTCATCAATTGAACAACCATGATGTGCAGGAGCTGCAAGATCGTGCGACTTAACGCCGCTAGACTATTTTCTGTAGGGATATGTGAAGTCGCTAGTCTACGCCGATAAGCCCGAAACGATTGATCACTTGGAGGACAACATTCGCCGCATTATTGCCGATATACGGCCACAAATGTTGGAAAAAGTCATCGAAAATTGGACCTCCAGATTAGACTACGTCCGAGCCAGCCGTGGCGGTCATATGCCAGAAGTCATATTTAAATTATAATGCCAGAAGGTTATCTTTCGAATAAAGTAAATTTCATGTCAATTTAAAAAATTCATCTGTGAACATCCATTTAAAAGTTCTATACCTCTATAACAAACACCCTTTAGTTGGTTCACGTGATAAGTTCCATACTACATCTGGAGTTTTCTCCATAATACAAAAACGAATATAATTATTTTAAAATTAAAGCATACTTGCAGTCTTATAATATTTTGAACAATCCACTAATAGTGTTTTAGCTAATTAACTTTTTTAATACAGATATACAGGAACTTACCGTTCGCCTTGTAACTTGTCTTCTTTAATGCCTACTCTAAAATAAGCACAACCTTTTTTTCCTGTAGCCCATACTTGATTAAATGGGCCACAACTTATGCTACTTAATGGTTGATCCGTAGTTATATGCTCCCAAACATGACCCTAGAAAAAAAAACTATGACTAGGTTTTCCCTAACTTAAAAGAAATCTTTTCGGTTGGTCCAAGTTTATACTGGACTGGTTAACGCAAAACCTATCGGAAATAATTTCCCCGTGTATCATCAAAGGACACCAATACATCCTTCACATATGGAATACGGTAGTGCCGCCTACAAGGAGAATAAAATTCGCCTTATAATCTCAGGCCAAAACATCATTCGCATAGGTAATAAACAGTTGCAACTCTTGGAGTATCTTCATCGAAGATAAGATGCTAAAAGATTTATAAATGCGCGTGCAAAGTTACAAAGAAGTATATTTTACGTAACACAATCAAAAGCCTTAATTAGATCGAAAAACAGAGCTTTAACATATTACCAGTTATTAAAGCGTCAGCTTTATTTTTAGTTAAACTATTTATGGCCGAGTGCGTTTAAGAGGTTGACATTTTGAACTATAATAATTTGAAGTGCAAATTAATTCAAAAAATTCCTTTCTAGACGACTTCTACAGTTCCTGGTGGATCCGCCATAAGAAAGAAAAGTTCATAACATTATATTATCAGTTTCTTTATCATAACAACGTTCAAATTAAAAAAAAAATATTCTAATGTAACGCAACAATTAAAAGATCTACAGTTTCTAGTCAAAAAATATTTTTATCTTACCATTGGATTAGCCCTAGAAGTTCCTACCCTAAACATAGCCTGTCCTCCTGAAGCAAGTGCCCAAACTGAAATATTAGTATTTGGGTCATCATTTACGGGCTCCAATGACACATCTAAAAGTTTGGTATGTCCCAATTCTTGCCATGGCCCTGTGGTTGATATGGCGCATCGCCTGTACCATCTACAATAAAATAAACTAAACATTGAGATTTTGAAATCCTGAATATAATTATCCTACTTCCTAAAAATTTTTTTTTTGTTAAAAACGCAGTTTATTGTAAAATATATTTCTAATAATATAAATGTGACTATAAAGCTCAATATTACGTTTCTTGTTACAATTAAATACTAACCTTCTTCGTCTAACTAGATCAGTAAATTGCTTATTTGCATGATAACTAGCAGGAAAGTCTACCGCATATTGCCAACCTTCTCTATCCACTCCACCAGGAACGTGGAAATCAACCATCCAGTCAGATACCCATTGCCACCGAATTGACAGAAGTTTAACTTGGTCTTTTAGACGTTTTTGACGGCCAGTGGCGTCACTCCACATGTGACGGTCAGTTGGTAAACCTAAAATAACATATGTGTTATACAGTCAAAAAAAGTATTTCAAATATTCCTAAATGTTCGCAAAAATTTATTTCAGATTTATACCTGAAGATGTGTACCCAGTAACGGGATTCCATCTTTGATTTTCGTACACTCTATAATCTTGAGAGTCTGTCATTGGATGAATATTTTGACTATCTAATGTGCCTAAAAACCCACCACCCCAACCTCCAGTGTATACCCAAGCTGTATGATCATATCCTAAAAGAAATTATAATTTGTCATAAGGAAATAACCTCCAGATAAAATAGAGTATTTTCAATTCTTAATGAAAAGACACTTAACAAACCAGAAAAATTATAGTCTATTTACCTATTCCCCAAGTTACCCCTGCATTACAAGTCTCCACTCTACGTAAATGTCCTCCCAGCTGTCTCCAATAAAGCTCCAATGGATCCACTATTATCACAGGACTTTTTATAACTAACTTAAATGGCTGCATTTTACCCCAAAGATGTAAAATACTGGCTGAATGGACTGGTAATCGATGCCTATAAAAAATACAGAAATTGTGATGTACTGGCCAATAACTTATAAATAATCTGACAAAAAGTTATAAAATACGAAGTTTGCTGATTGTACAGATCATTAATTTTTTTTTAAACAAAAAAATGTGTAGTCTTACCTAAAGCTTGTAAATTTTTCGTCATTAACAAAGACATTGAAAGCATCGTCAGTACTTTCTATTCGCATTTTAAACTCTTGCCCTCGAACAAACGGCATTTCATTATCTCTTTCTTCTCTGTCCCATTTTCCATCTATCATCGCATTTCTTACTACGCAGTTGTCGGAAAATCTAGGATTTATATGAAGACAAATATTTTCTAATTCGGTAAATGCTTTGTGTTTAGTTTTGTATCCCATCGGAGCTTCTAAATTAATCCCCAGACGTTCTGCTTCGTCTCCAACACATCTAAAAAATTAACAAGTCGTGAGAGTGTGTTAAATTACTTTATAGTTTTAGTTAAAATAGATTTAAATTGCAACATTATTTAATATCAGAAAACATTTAGTTTTAATTTTTTTTATGCTCTACGAAAACCCTGAAAGACATACAAAGATTCTTATAAAATTCATTAAATTATTGGTTGATATTTTACATAAATGCTGAAATAAAAAACTATGCCAAGTATATAAAGGATCTTTATGTGTGGTCACAAATTAACAACGAAAAGGTGTACCGGCAGTACAAGATAGATAGAAAAGAGTACCGGAAATATCTTAAAGAATTTAGAATGACCGTGAATGAAAATAAAATTTTAAACTCTAGTAATAAAACTAAAACTGCCTAGAGTATTTTTGCCCAAGAAACCAATCGAGTACGGACTTATCAAGATATCAGAGTGCTTCACAAGCACAGTATCGTTGATGACCCACAGATGATTGCTGATTTATTTGTGGATAGGTTCGATATCCCTGCTGTCATTTCTATGGGTGGGGAGACCCTCGCCGATTCAGTTGCTCCAACTATCTTCTTGAATCCTGTGGATAGCTCGGAGATTTTTCGGGTAATTATGAATCTGCCTAATAAGTTTTCGGTGGGGCTCGATGAAATACCAACAAAGGTTCTCGAACACTCAGCCCACCTTGTTGCTGAACCTATTGCGAACATTATAAATGTATATTTTCAAACAGATGTTTTTCCTGACGCACTTAAGGCAGCAAAAATAATACCCATTCATAAAAAGGGAGACAAGCTAAACATGACAAATTACGGACCTGTGTCTCTTCTATCCTTCTTATCAAAAGTCTTTGAGAGAGTAATATATACTCGTGTCATCACTTTTTTACATAGTTTTAACATTCTAGCAGACCACCAGTATGGCTGCAGACCTAATAGATCTACTCAACTTGCAGTATTTAGAGCAATTTCCTATATCATAAATAATGTTGATACTAACAGGGAGGTTGCGGGGCTTTTTTTTGATCTGTCAACGACCTTTGACACAATAAATCATAGACTCTTGATTCGTAAACTCTCATACTATGGTATAAGAGGGCTATGTGCTTCTTTGTTGGAGTCCTACTTGGAGGGAAGAAGGCAGGTAGTGTGCATCACAAAAGACCATAATAAATATTTTTCTAAACCAGTTTATATGACCCAGGGTGTTCCGTAGGGTTCGATTCTTGGTCCTGTGTTGTTTCTGCTGTATGTGAATACTCTCTCGGATGGAATACCTGGTAGCCTGCTTTGCCAGTATGCTGACGATTCCTCGTTTGTTCTCGCGGGGGCGGGTTTTCTGGGCATGCTCGCGTGCAGCGGGGGCAATGCGGGATTGGTGTGCTGGGATGGGATTGGTGTTGAATTGTGAGAAGACTGGTCTGATGTCGTTCCGAAAGAGTCGTCAGCGTTCAGAGTCTGTCTATGTGCACTTGCAGGGAAGGACGATTCCGGTGGCTGAGAGTGTTGGATTTCTGGGTGTTACCTTGGATGCTACCCTTAGTTGGGAGCAGCATGTTGCGACTCTACAGCCGAGACTTAATAGGTTTTATGCTCTGGTACGCCGATTCAGGCGATCACTGGCTTTGCAATCGCTGCGACAGTTTTATTTTGCAGAGGTGCAGTCATTGATATCTTATAGTGTGATGTTTTGGGGATCATCTTTGACTGCTCAATAAATTTTTATTACACAAAAAAGAATTATCCGAGTTATGCTGGGGTTGCACCCTGGAAAATCATGTAAACCTCATTTTAAGTCTCTGAATATCATGACTGCACCATCATTATATTTTCTGTCCCTGGTGATGTTTGTCAAAAAGCATCATGACCCCTTTGCTGTTAACAGTGATCACTATAGCACTGAAATGTTAACTGTCACAAGAGGCAGAGGGGATCTAAGGGTGCCAGCCCATAGTTGGGCATATTTTGAAAAAGGGCCTTATTACATGACTGTCAGGGCCTTTGGCCTGTTACCACAAAAAATAAGGTCTATTGAAAATAGTTTAGGCTTCAAGCAAGCCACAACTCAGTTCTTACAGAATAAATGTTTTTATGATTTTAAATTTTAGGAAATCTATTTACTATTTTATTAGTATCTGTTGTATATTTCTATATATATATATATATATATATATATATATATATATATATATATATATATATATATATATTAGCATAGATTTGTTTCGCTTTTGTGACGTTGCTTTGTCAAATTTGATTTGATTTAGTTGGCAATAAAGGAATTTATTATTATTATTATTATATCGCTGCCCTTTCTAAGAGCACTAAAAGATTATTAACAAAACAGAATTATATTGTTTCTTAAACAAACGGCTTTATTGTGTAATCCATTGAGTTTGCACAATAACAGCGGTACTAACTATGCAATGGTGACAAAGTACTGTTGTGACTTATTAAAGGCATCTGACTGGGTAAGTGACAAAACACGGTTACATCATCGACGCGGTTTTAGGGAAACAGTGCTCGAGAAGTTTTAGTGTCACGTAGAGTCCGATTATTTTATTACGCCTTTGTCGACATAAACGATAGATTTACATTATTTACAGATGATATCACAACCTTATAGCATAGCGATAACACTCAAACCTTAACTGAATTGGTAACATCAGATCTGCTGAAGATCAAAGGATTGGTGTACTTCCAGCTTGCTCACTTTGAACGTCGACAAGATCAATATTGTTGCATTTGGGCCTTTTATTGAGAATAGTTTGTTATCCAACCTATTTTCTTGAAAGTTTTAGGGTTTTAGCATTGCTAGGGATCTTGTTTGGTTTACATGTTTTTGCATTGAGCAAGCAATTGGCTGCAGGCTGTGAAGTGTATATCAACTGTGTAAACTAAGTCACGTCTCAGGTACGGCATCGTAATTGTATATTTTTTCTTTCTTCATTTTTTGTAAACAATCTTTTTTAGTAATCATTAGTTTACTTACATATAGCTTATAATTTTGTTCAAGCTTTTTCAAAATGATCTAATTTCAGATAGTTAACTACATGATTTATTGATGGATTCATTAAAGAAATAAGATTTTTTTGTTTAATTTTAAATACAATTTATCCCATAAGTGGAAACATGTCTATTAGTCAGTCTACATTTTAAATATATATAATAGTCTACCCAAATGTTCTGTCTATACACTTACCCAGTTAATGTAATAACTGTTCCAGGCATACATCCAACATGTAAAGCCACTTTAATGGGACATTCCTTGCCGCTCAAATCGAATTTCTGTACGTAACAGTCGTCTTCCCTTAATTGATTACCTTCTAGCTGTGAAGGGTCCCATACGAAAATATCTCCCTTGTTTGTTACTGCCCATACACTTTCATCATTTGGTTTTCCTTAAAAAAAAAACAAAAATGTTTCTTCTACGTCACACAATTAAAACATTTGCAAAATTAGAATATCTATTACAAGGTAGGTTACCTTGTGCATCTCTTAATTTTTCACAAGTAGTGGCGAAATGAGACTGCCATTCTTCTAGCAAAGTATCGCTGGAAAATTGTAAAGTGACTACAGAAGGATAATTCCTGGGAGTATGAAGAGACAGCCTAGGATTTCCTGGTTCGCTGTTCATTTGGACGCAGGTTATATCACTTAAAGTAAAGGAATGCTAAAAATTGTTAACATTATGCATTTAGAATATTTCCCCTATTGTTGAAATACACAATTGTGTGACAGTAATACAATTTGTATGTTTATGATTGACTAAATTCACTATTTTTTTTGATATTTATTATTGTCACAAATATCCAAAATAATTACAATCTATATATTTCTTAAATTACTTGTATAACTCTTTTTTGCTTGAATCTTACCATAGTTGTAGCTCCATCGGGATTTAAAACAGTCAAAGTACCAGTTGTTTGTATCCATTCTAACTGCAATATACAATCCACAAAATTCGACGCACCCATATTCACTCTAGCTTCCCCTTTGTGTATCCACGACGTTGTATCTACTGCAGGCTCGTATAGACTAAATTTGTTCTAAAAATAACGACCACAGTGATATTAACTGAAATATTATTAAAAAACAAACAAGGTTGTAATGTTAGCAAACTGTCTGAAGATATAATTAAAATAAACAATTTTCACAGCGATTTCGATTATTTGTTCTATCCAGTGTAGTAATGGTTATGCCATCAGAATCGTAATACCGAGGTTCCGGGTTCAGTTAATGGCTAGTCGTGGGTCCTTGATGTTGTACACAAAATAATAAAAAAGGGTTTATCTGGTGATTTTAATTATGAATATCTGAAAAAATCTTAGCTGCTTATAGGTGAACTGAAATGTACTTAATCCCTAAAAACTTGAAACAGCAACTGCCAGACAACAGCTCATTTAAGGCTGAATTAACAGTTTTGCTACTTCTCATGACAACGAACCATGTGACGGCATATCAAATAACTTGCTGCTAAAGGTAGTTTTCAGATATATGAAAATCATATACAAATTTCGACACAACTTTATGAATGGGATAAGAAGCATATAACAGCTCTGGTCACCCGTGAAAAATATTGTTCCGGACGGCCGGTCTTTAAACTCACTGTACACGCTATATTATTTAATAACCTTTTATTAGAATTTCAGTTCTGACACTTGTCAAACAATTCAACTTGCATTAACGACTTCTCAACTCGACTAAACTATCCGCAAAAGCCGATCTGGACCCTTTACATACCCTTTTTCAGGATACCAGAAGATTACGTATCTTTCTAGATGGATTTCCATATTACATGATGTAAAAAAAAAGAAAAAGGAATAATCCGGCGATTTCTAGACCTTGTTAGAGGTATTTCATGTTGAAAATAAGGAAATAGAATTTCTAAAAAGTTTCAGACCTTCCTTCATAGACCTCTCATGAAGAAATTAACAAGGAAATAAACCCTACAAATTACAAATATTAATATGAAATGTGTAATGCTATAAAGTCCAATAAAAATATATTTTAACGTACAAACAGATCGTTTATACTTGTACTGCCTTTTTTAGACGAGCTTTTTTTATGAAAACTATTACGCAAACGGGCAGAACGTAAATCAGTTTGATGAAGAAATTAGCTTAAAACTCTACTGCTTTCGAAAAAATTATGAAACAAAATACTGTATACAAAACTGTAATAAAAAATAATTAAATTATAAATGTTAACTTATTTTATGCTGTTTTATTGTATTTTATTAATGCGATTTTATTCACCAAATTATATTACATCCTAATTAAACAGAAAACAATGTACAAGACTTTTCCAGAATTATAAAAAAATATCGTTTTTTGGAAAAAACACTTTTGACAAATTCATATTTTTTTGAGGCCTTTTTTTGTTAAAAAAAAACATGTTTTGTATATCAAAAGAAAGGCTATAGATAAGGTTTTAAAATGACACATCGATAGTTGTCTAAACTGTTCTGTAGCAATACCGATTTAAGTACAGCAAGAAATGGTAAATGGAAATGGGATTAGACTTGTAAATGACTAGGAAAATCGCATTCGAAGTGACGGCAGAGTATTCGTGAGACATCCAAAAGGTACATAAAATAACCCAAAATATACCACTGCCTCCTTGAAATATGGTAGGGGAAATGTTGAACTATGGGAGTTGCCTTTCTCTCACTAGGCATTGGTCTTCTAGAGAAGATCGAAGGAATCTCAGATCAAGAAAAATATAAAAATATAATGAAAATTCTAAGGCTTGTTTTTGCCAAAGAAAATATGACATTTACTTGGGTGTACTAATAGGAGAGAAGCAAACAGCTAGTTCAGTAAAAAATTGGTTTTAAGAAAATCTAGGTACATTAATAAACTGGCCATTTTGTATCCTGGACCTCAACCTATAAAAAAACTTTGCGGTAACCTGAAACGAGAATTTAAGGTATACCAGTTTCAATGAACTATATGAGATAGACTGGCACTACCAGAAATGTTTAGTTGAGTCGATGTCTAGAAGATGCGCCGCTGTTATTCAGAACAAAGAAAAATCTACTAAATATTATTAAGTAATTTCGCTTTTCTAAGGTGAATAAAACTAATTCTTTTAAAGATAAAATATATCCATCGTTACTGCCCAAAATGTTTGGAGGTGGATGTAAATGGCAAGTAAAGAAAACAAAACATGCTTTAATTTTGCCTTCGATTTGTGATTTTAAGCCGTATCCATTATTGCCAGATCTTTGAATTACTTATGAATATTTTGAGTTTTATTTATTTTTCATATTTTTCCCAATTAATTGATTACCATACAAATTATTGTAGAAATTTAAGATATCATGATATATACCCTGGTATGATTTGACATGAAACAACCGTTAAACTTTTGTAACTGCACTTACTTGATTTGGTATTCTTGATTTTAAATCATCCAAAATCTTGTTTCTCCAGGGTTGTTCAAATTCCTCTTGCATCGCACCATAGCTTGATTCAGAAAACCAATTAGGCATTTGTACTGATTCCAATAAACATGTACCTGCTTCTACCTAAAAAATAGTAATAAAAATTTTAAAACAACCTAGTATGTATGTACATGACTTCATGCTGCTTCCTAATATGACAAACTGGGAATATCATTGAGATTAATAAGAAAAATTAAAAATAAAACCAAAAGATAACAAAGATAACATACCCAAGACCATGGAGCATCATATTCCGCCCACCCCATCTCCTCATCCTCAGCGAAAATACAAGAATCTCGACTCGACTCACTCCAAACGCTTTCGTCCGTTTCAGGGTGGACCTCAGTTCCAACAATAGAGCCCACCGAATGAACAGGGCTCCACGCTTTAGGGTTTTTCGGTTGGATTTCGTATTTCCCGTCACCGACCGGTAGAGATGTTGGCGCTAACGGTGCTGAACGAGATTGTTCTTCGTATTCGGAAAGATTAGATTGTTCTATCATGCTACTTGGACGACTCTAAAAACATAAAAATTATCATAAATCAACATCGGTTTAGATTAGAGGATATTATTAAAGTATAAGCACGCATTTTGACTGATGTTAAAGCATTTGGAATCTGAGTTAATGTGAGGGAGCGAAAATTTGAGTTATTGGTATGCAATAAGAATTATAAATATTAATGTTAAATTACAAACGTAAAGAATAGGCATTAATAGCATCTGTTTTCTTTTTCATTTCGAAATGCTAAGCGATCAAAAGTGAATCTGTCGCCATGGCTTTCACAACAACTGTTTTTATAGACTTGAATTAGGTTAGGCCACCAAAAGCTTCATCTAGCACGAAGATGAGTTAGCCTAATGGTTATTTTAGTTGTACTGCGGTTTAAGCTGAATGAAATACCTGTTCTTATTACAAATTCCGCATAGGCAAGCACTTACATGTGTGGCAAATGTGAAAAATACCTATATTCCTGTATCTTGCAGCAGGATTTTTTTGAATAAATGTTTCTTCCTATTAAAAATATGTTGAAATTACTACTCACTTTCTTAGTAAAAAATGTAATAAAAAAGACAAAAAAAAATCCTAAGACTGTAGGTATAAGCCTTTTTTTTTTAATATTGAATTATAAAAAAATTTTTAAAATTAGCATAAGTTCTATATCAGTATTAGATATAAAAATGACCTTCCTGAAAATTTGTATGCAATCTTAAATGTAAGAAACGTGTTAATAGTGTTATTTACCCCAAGATGATTCAAGCTACGATGAAATTTATCACGCCCAATACTAGCATTACTACTAGCTCTACTGACTTGTAGTGGGGCTCTTAAAGCCCTCCATCTTTTTCCTGTTAGGTCTTCCTGACAAATGCCTGTTCTATTATAAATTATCCTGTCATCGGCGCCTACAGCAAAAACTTGATCGTTAGAAGTAACAGACACTTGACACATTCTGCCTACCATTTCAATCCAACCGGAGCCAGCAGCTAGTTCTTCACTTAGACCTGCTCCTTCACCTTTGATGCCTTTCCTAAACAATTATTTGATAATATCAGCAAAATATTTATATGTATTAAAATTTATATGTTTGTGCAATATATACATCTACACATTTAAATAAAAATGGAGTGTTTGTCTGGATAAACTAATCTTCGTAACAGCTGAACCAATACCTTAGGGGGTATGAACCAATTTCAAGGAAGTTGGAAGGGGTAAAAGAAAGGAGAATACCCTAAAGTAAATTTGGTTCTTCATGTAACTCTGTACTCCCCTCAATGTGGCTATGCTGCACTTGCGCAGTAGGTCTAGGGACAGGACTGGATTTGAGAAACCTCTTATTTATGTTGTTATATTGGAAAATTACAATTTAAAGTTCAGGTTATAAAACGACTAATGAAATAAATACTGCCTTAAAAGAAATTTAAACATAATTCGAAATAAAATCTTATCTTTTCTACAATGTTAAAAAAGATCTGGCCATAGGGATTAACTATATGTTACTCTTCCTTTATGTTATTATTAAGTAAAATGTTTTCCATGTACCTTCTAAACTTTAAAATAATTAATTTCTGATCAAAAAAAATGAAATGAAAAAAATGATAAAAACTACACACTAGCGCAAACAAAACTTTAAAATCGCCGATCTATTAAAAGACCTTCAGTATAATCTTACATATTGATGTAATACAAAAAACGTAGGTACTTACCGAAAATAATGAATTTCCGGGATCGAACCCCGTGATTTACAAAACAATACCATATACTGATACATTGTTATAAATTAAAGTCTATACAGATGTCTTGACAACATACACAAATATAAATTCCGAAATTTAAATAATGATACTGCACTGCACAACAAAGATAATAAACCTTGAGGACGATGGCAAACAACCCCATTAAACATAAAGAATACGCCGTGACGCCGATCGTGTCGTAAACCCTGCTCTGGTTTCCCGTTCTCACATTTACTGCCCTCGATTCGAGAGTTTTAAGCTCAGGTGCATCAAACCCTGAGTAACTCCGAGTAGATGTGAATAAAACAGTTAAAGTGTTAATTTGAACAGTAAATAACCTCCAAATTATTTTTTTGCGCTTGCTCATATAGCCAGTCGATGTCAATTTATGACATTTATTTTCTGCATGGTGGAACACTTTTTTGGTCCTTTAGCCTATTTTTGTAGTTTTCCTTCCCCTTCCAATTTCCTTGACCAATTTCAATTAAACTTACAGACATAAAGAAAAGGTTGTGAGGAGTGATATAGGTTGCTTTTTTTCTGTCAGTATAGGGTAATCTTCGAAACGGTTGAATCTATTTCGATAAAACTCTACCGACATGAAGAGGAGATTGTCGGGAATGACATAGGTCAGCTTTTTTGTCTGTCTATATGGGATAATCGTCAAAAAGGCCGAATGAAACTTTACAAACATGAAGAAGAGGTTATTAGGCGTGATATAACCTGTTTCTTTTCAGCTCGCCTGTCTCTCTGTATGGACTAATCTTTAAAAGGGCTGAACCAATTTCGATGAAACTTTACAGACATGAAGAGAAGGGTGTCAGATGTGAAACAGGCTGCTTTTTTCCGTCTGTCTGTCTGTATGAGTAAAAAAAACGGCGATTTCAATGAAACTCTACAGACATGAAGAGAGGATTTTCAAGAGCGATATAGGCTGTTCTATTTCTGCCTGTATGGGTTAATCTTCAAAACAGCTGAACAAAACTTTACAGATATGAATAAGAGGGCATGGGCATGCGTGATATAAGCTGAATTTTCCTGTTTCTGTATAGGCTAATCTTCAAAACAACTGATCGGATTTCGATGGAACTTTACAGACATGAAAAGGAGTTTATCAAGAATGATATAAACTGTTTTTTTCTGTCTGTCTGTATGGGCTAAACCTCGAAACGGCTGAATGAAACTTTATAGACGTGAAGAGGATGTTGTCAGATGTGATATAGCTTCCTGTCTTGTCTGTCTGTATGGGCTAATCATCGAAATAGCTGAACTGATGTCTGTCCCTATCTATCTATGTATTAGCCTAGACCAATTCTAATAGCAATTAAGCAAATTTTGATATTATTTACACAGAAAGTTAGTTGGACAACGCTTGATTTAAATAAAAATAGTGAACCCTCCTAACTTAACAAACTTTCATTTCCTAGTGTTAAAATATATTAATAAAATCATAACACATTTAAAATGAAACTTCTTTTTAGGAAAACCTTTATTTACCTTAAAGCAAATTAATCTTACCTAAACCAAATTTGCTTGTCTTGTGTAATTGTCCAAACACTGCAGTTACCAACTGACAGTTGTGTAATTCTTAAATTGTCTCTGGGACTCCTAACCTCTAACCAAGATTCCCCTAAAAATCAAAATAAATAGAAGTTTTATCAATTACCAACTCAAAAACAATATATAATAAAACCTGTAACAATATTTCTCTTCATTTTGTCAAATATAACATCAAAGCGTTTAAATTTACCTAACAGAATTATATTATCTACATAATTCTATATTTCGTTTTTACCTTGCAAATTATCTCTAGTTACTCCAATCCTAACTAAAGCTCTACCATCCAAAAGAGCTGTCCATACCAATCCTGAAGGTCCAACACTAATCTGGTTGACTTCATATCCTTGCGGTACTTGGACATTACTCCAACGGGCACCTTCAGGAGATCTAGTAGATACTCCTGTTCTAAACATAACCTAAGAAAAAACAATTAACTTAATAATACTATATTTTATTCCTTTTCAAAATCATTTTTCAGATAAAATAACAACATACCCTATTGTGTGATGTAACTGCCCAAACCAACATGGTACCAGGTTCTGCACCAGCAACATTTTGTCCACCAATGGAAACATCAATAAATGGTTCCTAAAATTTGAAACACAAAGAATGTTTTTAATGTTATTACCCAAATAATAAACAATGAAGGTGTCCGAAATCTATACCCTTCTTTATTAAAAACAAATCAAGTCTGTTCCAAACTGGTAATGAGTCAATTGAAAAAAATTATAAATTTTCTAATTAGAAAAAGGAACATTGTCAAAATTTAACAATTAAAATACATAATTAGGTTTAACTGTTTCTATGTAACTTTACTTGGTTGATTTCCTATTATGGCTTTAAACCCATATTAGTTTGCTTTATTTTTCGAATTTCTGAAGGTTTGAAATTAGGAAAAAAAATTCTGATAAATCAACAATAAAAATTCATGTAAACTTCCTTAACCTATCTATATTTCTAAGTAATGAAATTATGCCTTACAGCTGTTGCATCCTTGTGCAAGGGTGCTATAGCACACCAAGTATTCATAGCACAATATTTTGCAGTTCTAATCCAAAGTCTTCTCCTTACACAGCTTTTCCATTGTTTCTTGGGATAATATTGAGCAGGAAAATCTACAGCATAAGTCCAACCATTGTGATCTAGTGGCTGACCATCCAGTGTTAATTCTAGCTGCCAATCACCTTAAAAATAATTGAATAAAAATTGTTAATTCTCTTTTATATTTTAAGTAAACTACTGTTATACCTTCCCACTGCCAAGCCATAGAAGGAAGCCTAATTTTGTCTATAGATCTGTCTACAGTTCCATCAGAATTTGAAAAGTGGAAACGGTCTGTTGGTAACAGTCTTGAACTAAATCCTTCAATTGGAAGCCACCTCTAACAATATCAGATTTTTATAAAAACAGTATTGCTACAAATGGATTTAAGATTACTAATGGACCAAAAATCTAACGTAAAATATACAGGGTGTACGAAAAATCACAAAATACTACTTCACATCGTTAAAAATTTAGAAGGCAATTTTAAAGCAGACTTAAAAACAATTATGTAATGTTTAAATACAATATATTTAACCAAAATTTTTGTACAATAAAATATTAAATTAGTTTTATTTTCATTCACTAAATATACATTTTATCAACATGTTTGGTTTTATACAAGCATGTAGCCTGACCTAAGTTATATCTTTTCTTGGTAACTATTCCCTTTTGGATATGTATTAACAAGGCCTTATTCTATAAAAAAAAAATTCAAATCTCAAAATTTTGGCACTTCATTTTTATATTTTGTGTATAATTTATATTTTTATTAAATTTGGTATTAGTTACCATTATATTTATCTTGTAAGCAATCTGTTATGTTAGTAAATATTGTTTGTTAACAGTAAGATACTAACATTACAATAAATGTAATTTTGATAATTCCATAAAATAAATACTAACTTGTTTATCGACCTTCACAAAAAGTTAAAAAGGATATAGAAAACTTAATTTTAAAGTTAATAAAAATTTATAGAAATAGAATACCACAATAAATGTATAAACTTCAACAATTAACTAACAGAAAAATTTACCTCATTCTCATAAGATTCTTCCCGAATCCTTATAGGAATATCCAAACCATGTACATAAACATAAATTTGATGATCGCCTCCTAATCCCCATAAAAAATGGGGTACTCCCGATAGTTTCTTAAATTCTTGCCCGTTGTATGGTAATTCTCTCCACATAGAACCACTGGTCGATAAAATATATACCCTTCCTTCATTATTAATGCCAAAAAGGAGGGAGCTAGGCATTTTACACTTGAAACTTTAGCACTCCGTGGCAATTTTTGTCGATATTTGCGCTACAACATTCAATAATTTGTTTACTTTTATCAAATTTTGCAAAGAAAATACAGTGACAGTGACAAATGTCACAAGGATGAAGTTTCCTCAGCTTCCTTGAAATGTCAAATTATCTGGTCAATTAGTTTCGCGAAAATTTGCTTTTATTATCAATGTGAAAGAGCTTGAGATTTTATTTATTGATTATTAGAAAGTGATAGATATAAGGAGTATAATTCTGAACGTATTTGAATTTATCAGGGTTGCCATTTCAGTTATTTTTTAATGGGGGAAAATAAAATTCCCCAAAGCGTGCCAAAACCTTTTCCGTGTCGTCCATTTCGACGTTTGCACGTGTTTGTGTAGTGCCAGTGTGTAAAAAAAATTAATTCACGATGGCACCAAAAGGTAATAATATGATTCCAAATGGCCATTTCCACAAGGATTGGCAAAGGTTTGTAAAAACATGGTTTAATCAACCTGCTCGCAAAATTAGAAGACATCAAAACCGCGTGAAGAAAGCTAAGGCTATTGCTCCCAGGCCTGCTGCAGGACCTTTAAGACCTGTAGTAAGATGTCCTACTATTAGGTATCACACCAAGGTAATTTAAGTTTTGCCAATGTTAAAAAAAAAATGGAAAATTTCTATTTATAAAGAGAAAATACAAAGTTAGGTTATCTTGATTTATATTTGAAAAAATCTGTTTTAACTTAATTTTTTAGGTTCGCGCCGGACGTGGATTCACCTTACAAGAACTTAAAGCAGCAGGACTTAATCCAAGATTTGCAAGGACTATTGGAATTGCAGTAGATCATCGTAGGAGGAATAAGTCTGTAGAATCAGTACAGGTCAATGCCCAACGTCTTAAAGAATACAAGTAAGAATAATACCCCTGTAACTTGTACCTATGTATACATTTTACCTTGAACAATGTCCTATTTGTTTTTAGATCTAAATTGATTCTTTTCCCTGTCCATAACAAAAAGAAGTTGCGCGCAGGTGAGGCTACTGAAGAAGAAAGGAAGGTAGCAACACAATTAACTGGACAAGTGTTGCCAATTAAGCAAGCCACTATAAGAACCAAGGCTCGTGTTCCAACTGAAGACGAAAAGAACTTCGATGCCTATATTACATTAAGGTAAGAAATCATTGTCATTTATTCTGCCCTGCTGAAGCAAAAGCTCCTATTGACAAAATTAATAATGATAATTAATTCTTTGTCTGGTAATTAATGTTTGTATTTCAAGTAGAATTTATATGTATTAATTATATTTAGGACATTTTGGTTTAGATAAGCAGAATTTTTTATTTACAAGAGGTCTTGTTATCCTAAATTCAATGAGTCTGATTTTTGTAGATCAGCACTCTGATAGATAATAAAAATGTTTGTTACCTTTGAGAAAATATATTTTGTTGAAAAATTTACAGTTTAAATTTTAATTTATGGTTTTTAAGATTTTTTTTTAATGAAAAAAGTACATTGCTCAGTATAAATGAGTTTCAGCTTAACAATATGGTATTTTTATTTTTTTTCTCTTAAACCCAATTTTTTTTACTCTAGAATTGTTAACTAGATAAATTTCATCTTATCTGTAAAAAATGGTTCTTAACAATACAAGTTGATAAGTGAAATTTCAAATTTTCCTTTTGTAAATATTATAGAATAAAGTTTTCATAGCCTGAGAATATGCAAAAAATTCATTTTTAAGGAATTGTATGTTGCATGTATTTTTCCATCTAAATATGCACTAATCCCAAATTTTAGCACCGAATGGCATTTGTCAGCTTAACCTTACTATAGAATGTGAAATTATAGCTTATGTTAAAAGTCAGCTTAAAAATTGGAAAGTGTTTGTTGAAATTATTAGCGTTAGTTTACATAACAAAGTTTTTTCAATTCTAGAGGCGAGACAAATTTAGCCATTGATAAAAAGTGTCTTTGATTTAATTTTTGAGTTTATAACAAATTCTTTTGCAGGTGTTTAGTAGTTGAATGCATGGAAAGTTCAAAAGTATAATTCCTGTAACTTGCTTTCTCTGGACAGGTATTGAGGTTCGTTATTCAGGGGTTTTATTTCTATTTTTCTAACTTTTGAAATGTTTTATGGCTTCTCAAAGCAATTATATATTGGTATAATTTTTATTTAGTTAATAATCATGAATTATTTGAAATGTTTTTTTATTTCATGGCTTGTGTTCCAACTGTGGAACGTGGAGGTATAGAGAAAATGCATTTATGAAAAAATTAAGTAAAGAAGTTAATCAGCACAAGCCATACATTTTTAGTTAGTAATTGTGTAGCTTTCCTAATCCTTGCTTTTTAGTTTGTATTTGTCATAAACTTTGCTTTGCAGCCACAGGAATATCTATCACTTGCATGCCATTGTGACATAAATCTTTTTTTTTTTTAGAACATCTTTTGACTAAAAATTCAGCTCCTGTCGCTTCTGAGCATTAATGTTTCTTTCCTTTTTTGGATAGTTTGGAACTTTGTTGTTATAAATTGAGAGACAATTTTAGCATTTTATCTTTTTCTTTGACTAATTTTTTTTTATAATTAAAAAAATATATATATTAAGGTCCTAAAGTGTACAAATTTATTGGAAGTTGACTTTTACTTTTCCTTTTCTGTAAGAAACCAAAAAATAAAGTAAATTTCCTTATACTTATGCCCTAAAGAGAAACAAATATAAATATTCCTTAAGGTGAATTATTAAAAACAAATAAAAAACCTAGTTATTTTCCTACAATAGTTTATATATTTTACTTTAAGAATAGTGTCAATGTAAATGGATTTATGTTACTTTGGTTATATTAATATGAAGTAGAAAAGTAAGAATTTTCGAGCAATTTTTTTTTAATTGGATCAAACTCATTTCTTATAGATAAACTAATTGACAATATGAAAGTTAGCAAAAATAGAAATAATTTTAACACTTCTTTTTCTTCTCACCTTCTTTCAGTTCTAGATCAAAGATGTTAAAAAATAAATTTAACCTTTTCTTTTATTTTAGGAAAGCTCGTGCTGACGCAAGATTGGTAGGAATCAGAGCTAAGAGGGCGAAAGATGCCGCCGAGAATCCAGATGATGTGACTAAGGCTGGCAAAGAAAAGAAAGCCAAAAAGTAAATAAATTGCTTAGGTTTTGTTTTTATTTTGTAAGACTATATAAAATATAAATATATGGTTTTTCCATATTGTAATTTGTATTTATTTTGTTTCCTTCAAATTAGATTTATTTAACGATGCACAGTATAGTAAAAAAACATTTATGGGCAGTTAATTTAAAAGAATTTCTGTATAAAAAAAATTACCGCAAGCATATTGCTTTTAAAGTCATGGTATTGATGAGGTATACTTTTATTTTCTTTGGTCATGGTAATTAAGAGTAAATTTCAATTTAGGTTAATTTTCTTCATCTAGTATTAGAGAAAAATCTTATTTTTGGTTCTTTTATAATGGGTACACAACAATTAAAAGGTTTTCATTATCTAGGAATATTTTAAATAGGTCATTAAAATACTAGAACATTTTAAAACAATATCATACTTTATTACAAATAAATAAATATTTACACTCTGCAAATATATGCATCAAAATTATATCTACTTTCCTCTACCCCTTCTTGAAAATCCTCTACTAGAATTTCCCCCTCTTCCTCTATTATTATATTTTGGTTTTTCTTTAGTTTCTTCTTTAGCAGTACATTCTTCATGTAGTGCAGAATATAATGCTTTCGCATCATTTGAATTTCCTAGTATTTCTTTGAGTTCAGCCTAGATAAAAATTATATAATAATAGTAATAAAAATAATTAAAAAGGGGTGATCGCACTATTTTATAACTTGAAATACAATCTCAAGGTTGTTATGGTCAAAGAATTGAATAAACTTGGAAATGACATAAGTGACCTGGATCTGGTTTATATAACCCTTATCAATTGGTATAAAGTTCAGTACTGGACCAAATTTACTTCATTTCATATAAAATTATTCTAATTTAAGACATTTAAATTTAGGAAAAAAACTTTTTTGTGTATTTATTTGCATACAATGAATGATGGATTACTACCAAAAAACAAGAACATAAAGAACAGTATCCACATTTAACTGGCTATAGTAAACGCAAAAAATCAAAGTTGGGAAATTAAATATCATGAATAAGATACCTATACAGGCGGTCGAAAATCTAAGGTAGCGTGGAGATTCATAAAAAACATAAGAACAGAGAAAAGAAGTAAATAAACCCAATAAAAGTACAGCATTGGGAAACGTATTATAAAATCACTCCTAGTAGAACAAAGACGAATAAAACTCAGAATATAATAAAAATTTCTGGGGAGCCTATTCAAGTTAACATTGAAAACATGAAAAAAGCTGTATACTTACTAAAAAATTATTGCGCTCCAGGTTACAAGGGCAGTTCCATTGAATTAATAAAAAACGGAACTAATAAAGTCTCAAATTTTCAGAAATGTTTTAACAGATATTTAAATGGGAGGACCTATACTATAACCATGGAAAAAAGGATGGATTACATCAAAACATAAGAAAGGCAATAGGGAAGATTGTAACAACTGTCGTGGAATAACAGTAACTAATACATTAAGTCGTCTTTACGGAAGGATACTAAAAGATATAGTATGTGAAGAATCCCATCCCTACAAGTCAGACCAGAAAGGAGTTAGAGTGTGGAGTTACACAATTGAAATTTTCTGCCTGTCTCAAATTATCGAGAAACGAACGGTAAGGTTAGAAGTACATCTTCTACTTGTAGACCTGACTAAAGCATGATACCATCACTATGGCTAAACTCTGTGAAGTCCTAGAAAAAATTAATATAAATATCACCATTAGAAATGCTATAAAAGAATTATATATAAATCTAACATCTCCACAAGTATATGTAGAGGTGTTTGGTTTAGGATTACTTTCCTAGCAGCCGTTGGGCAGGTTTTATTGCCCCAGTTATACACGCACAAGTCAGCCTCTAAACTTTCGAGAGGTTAGCTCTCATATTGGCCAAACAGGTTCTTTTACTCCAGTCTTAAACCTGAATCTGATTGTAAAATTTTTACAGCCAGATTCCCTAAAAAAGCTTTAGACTTACACCCGATCTAGTTGCTATGGAAGTTAGATCTTACAAATTGGCGAGTTTTATTTTGCTTATGATAATGTTATAATTTGTATTACATATGTTAATATACACTTATATAAGAAAATTAAGGATAAAACTTAAAGACAAAAAGCTTTGAAAATGATAAGGAGAATAGTTGTCACTGAAAGTAAACAAAATTTTCAATTTTTGATAATACGAACACTTTTCTATTCTATTTTTAAGATTCAAAACCTGTTTGACCCATTGTTGTACTTGTCAATTTAAACCCCTTATTGTCAACTTAAACTGGTTTTAAAGATGGCTGATGTTAGTGAATTAAGGGATTTATGTTTTTTTTTTTTTTTTGATTTTCGAAATTTGTGTCCCAAAATACATCTATCCCAAAAAAAAATATTAATTTTGGCGTGTAAACAAATGATTACTAAATATAGGTAATTTTTTTTTCAAATAAAAATAGCCACATAATTATGCTAATATTATCGAAATAAAGAACGCACGCCTATGGTGTAATACTATTCTCGTTGAAATTCATACATCACAACAACTTGATGAATTTTGAAATAGCACACTCGTTATTTTGTTAATGTCTCATTATTATTAAAAATTCCAATACACAATGGTAAAAATCTATCTACAAGATGCAAATTGCAGCTTACCTCTGTTTTATTTATCATTTCTTTCAAATTTTTTCCTTGTCTAAGGAACTGCTCGATATTTTTTGTGGTTATTCCTGGTAATTTTTGAATAAAGTCATAAATATTTGAATTATATTTTGATTCTATTACGTCTATATCTTGGTCTCCACCTATGGCTGTAGCATATTTGATATTTGGTTCTTCTTTTCCTAGCTTGAACATAATAAAAATAAATACGTTAAGCTGCAAAATTTTGGAGATTATAATTGTTAAACCACAAAGAAGACAGCTAAATGTTGGCATTACCTTAAGTTCTTCAAATAATTGTGCTGTTGCGTATGGACTAGGGCTCCAAATTATTTTCAGTTTTGGAAAATGTATGGTCAGTAATAATAATTTCTCTTGAACGCCAAAACTGTTACCACCTTCAGATAGCATGTACTGATTCTAAGGATAAATAAGTAAAAAAACTTGAAATAGGTTTAGTTGATACATGACAAAGTATTCTGGAAAAAAACAACTTTTAAGTATAAAATAAATTACTGAAAAAAGGTTTAAAATCAAAAACCTTCTCAACATTTTTTTGAGAGAGAAATTTTACATCACTTAATGTATCTAAAAAAAAGAGTAAAAATCAATTTTCTTACTTTCCACCCAAAGGGTCTATTCTGATCGAATTCTATCAACAACATGGGTTTGGCGTAGAATCGTTGCATCTGTGTACACTGTAAATACAATCTCCCCGAATTTAGCGATTGTATTAAATCCGATATACTCTTTCTTTCTACACAAATATCAGGCGTTAAAATATAATCACCGACCTAAAAGAAAAAAATTAAAATATATTAATTCTGTTAAGCTTTTTAACATTATTATATCAAATATCGCACCAGTTATCGGCTAAAAAAAATTATAATTGACCATTAATCAATTAGGGGAAAATTATTAAATACTTAATTAATTACCAATTAATTAAGTAACTGAAGATTTAATTCCTAAAATTATCAGGTAATAAAATAACTGGTAATTTTATCCCTACAATTATCAATTCACGAAGTAATTCATAATTTAATTTTGGAAATTATCAGTGGACGAAGCAGTTAATCATTTTAGGAAAAAAATTACCCATTACATAAGAGAATATTTCTTCTGTTCATCAACGACGTTACCTCCTGCTTTGCTTCCTCTCGGGTCCTATTATATGCAAATGATCTGAAATTTTACAGCATTGTTAACTCAGATCATAACCACTTACAAACTGATCTAGATCGTTTCGTCGACTGATGTTTTTCAAATCATCTAAAAATCAACGTCTCCAAATGCAAATCTATCAGCTTCTTCAAGGGCGATCACCCAATTGTCAAGTCATATGAAATACTGGGTCAATCCGTCGAATCTATCAATGAGTTGGGAGTAATTTTCACGAAAGATTTGCAGTTCAACGCTCATATTGACCGCGTCACGATCAAGGCTCTAAGAATGCTGGGTTTTATTAAGCGAAACTCGAGACATATTAATGACACTACTGTTCTGACTTGCTTATACAACTCGCTTGTTCGCAGCATTTTAGAATACTGTTCAATTATATGGACTCTCAACTATGTCACCCTCAAAAGCAGACTCAAGAGAGAGTACAAAATATATTTATGAAATATCTACTATATAAGCACCATTTTCCATCACACGGCTTAGCTTATGAAACGAGACTGATGTGTGGATTCAAGAGTCTGGAGAGTAGAAAAAGAGAAGCTATGTTTTTGTTCCTGTTTAAAATATTTAATAACATAATTGACTGCGACATATGGCCGAGCGAGATTAATTTTAGGGTCCCATCAAGGCATACTAGGCTGCAACGGCTGTTCCAAGAAAGCTATCATCGCACCAACCTGCCAGTCCGCCTTTTATATGGACTGTGACATTTTCAAGGACTCACAGCGAAGGATTAAAACGATTATAATGTTTAAATGATATACTTTGTTATACATTCTTCTTTTTTTCTTTTTGAGTTTCATTTGACTGTTCGTTTTTTCTTTTTATTTCTTGTTTTTGTTCTGTGTCATTTGCCATACCATTTAAAATGTATCATTCTGTAGTGTATGTAAGTAGATAAATATAATAAATAAAAATAAGTAAATATTTAAACATTGAATTTTCGAAATTATTGAATTGTTAATTGGTAATTTTTTTCTGAATCAAATCATATAACATAGTAACATATTATTAATTTTCAATAAAGAATAGATATATGTATGAAAATCATACTTTTATTATGAATCGCTCCAATAACAAAATGAGCTTAGCTTGAACTCCGATGAGTTGATGTCAAGATATTCTAATGAAAAATGTGAAAAACATCGAATTATTGTAAAAACCTTACTTAGGTGCGGGGTTCATAGTTTTTATCCCACTTTTCTCGTTTCTTTTCTGGGATTTTTGAGCTAAATCGATAAATTTGCATTTTTTCGACCATTTTGAATCCTATTGAAGAGACTAAAGTGTATCATCATGAGAATGAGCAGTGTCATTTTATTTTTAATTATTTATTTGTTTTGCCCTGACAAAAAATGTTGCAGTGATGTAAAATACGTTTTTGTTAAATTTTTTCTCATTGAATTAAATGATGCATTAGACAAATTTTTCTAGTGTTAATTTTACATTACTATATCTAAAAAGATGGTGTTTTAATAAAAATTTACTTCTGATATATTACCAATTAATAATATAATAATTTGGAAAAATAAATTATAAATTACTCTTGTATTGGGTAATTTGAAAAATTAAATTTTCAATTACTTGGTAATTGATAATTTTATTTATAAAATTATAAATTACTTTGTAAAATGATAATTTCAAAAATGACAAGGTCAATTACTTTGTTAATTGATAGTTGTAGAGATAAAATTACCAATTACTTTATTAATTGATAATTTAGGAATCAAATTACCAATTACTTCATTAAATGATAACATTATTTATAAAATTATCAATTCATGAAGGAATTTATTATTCATTAATGGATATTACGATTTTTGAAATTATCCAATACAAAATATACTGATAATATTACCTGATAATATTACCTAAAAAAGTATTGTTGGCAATCTTTATATCGAACAATAATTTATGATACATTTAAAATCGGCTAAATTAACTCATTATAAAAATAAATAATCATTTATTGTCTAGCAGGACAGTAATAACATAGACAAGGAATACGTCCGTCTATGGTAATAATAACTGATCAAAAGGCATCTCATATCACAAATGAAATCACATACCAAAAATTCCACAAAACAATTATACATACTCTGCGAGAAGCACACCTTATACGTATTTTTTTTTATTATATGCTTAAAGTGAGATAGTGGCTGTTGACAATGTCAATAGCATCGCAGAGAAGTGCCTGAGTGGCCAAATTGGTCTTTAAGTTGGTAAGTGCATGTGGGAGTGCTGACTAACATAAAATGAGAAAATTAAGTTAAGTTTTATTCCGATTACATAATTTGTAGAGGGAAAGCAAGGAGTGATACATTCACCAATACAACTTTTCTCCAAAATGTCAGTAGAAAATTCTACGGCCAGAAAATCAAATTTTTCGACTTTGGCTGTTTTTATAAAAAAAAACAGAGCCGATCTAACAGTACCTCTTCACTGAACCCCTTTATATGATCTAAAGCCTTCAAATATCTGTAATAAATTTGTTCACCTTTTTTTTTAAACAAACTGGAGTATTTGTTCTTGAGTTAATCGAGTGTTCCGAAGCTTTTATGCCACCCCATATAAAATCTCAATACCAGTAAATGACCTTTGTAATTGTTGTTTTTCCTGTGGTAGAATTTTAAAGAATATCTAATAAAATTAAAATGTGTTTACAGACCAAAAATTACTTTGTATAATAAATACATCTATGTCAACATGTTTTTAATTTAATTTAAAAGTTTATTTTATTAATGGACTTACCGAAATTATTACAGGCTCAATTTCGATACCTCTCTTATGTATCAAAGAAGGCAAATCACTCCTGAATTCTCTCATGTCGACGATAACCAATCTCTTTTTTGGTGCTTCAGCTTGACCGCCATGACGAGTGTTTTTTTCTGGAGTTAAAGATGTACCTCTCTGAAGTGCTAAACATTGATCTGATTTACCATCTTGGTCTTCGGGTACTACCATATTCTACAGACAAGAAAATTTATAGAAAAATACAGTTATGTTTTGAAAAATATCTTTTTAATAGAAATAAATTAAAATTAATTTTATTAGTATAGATCTGGGGTATCCAAAACTCCTTGGCCTAAACGCCACACTGACTCCTTTACTAAGTCCAAGATCTAGCTAGCTTGTCATACCAACATACTATCGTTTTGAAAGATGCGCAAATTTTTGTATTGGGACTAGCCGGCGAGTGAGAGATATAAGGCGCGGAGGAGGACTCCGCTCCGTTCACAATTTCGATTGGTATTTACGGGCACGTGTCAAGGACATTTCATTGCGGCGAAGAAAGCCGATGCGCGTGCAATCCGTTACGTATTGCTACTGCTTATGACCATGCTATAGTAGTGCCATCTTGCGGAAAGTAAAGAAGTTAAGTATAGGACGAAGGTAACGCTATAGTGGTGCAGCGCCATTTTGTGGTGAGAGGCAGAATTAATCATAAGCATCATTTATTGATATCAAACACAGGACAATGTACACAGGTCAAAAGAAAATCATAAAATTTGTATAATTGCTGTAAAAAGATATACTCAAAAATGATAATAAACATAAAATTTTAATTTATTTATAAAAAACTGCATAAAATAACAAACACAACTACACATTAATATCCTGGCTGAAGTTTAGAAACCCGTTCACACTATAAAAGGCATTCCTACATAAAAACTCTTTCATTATTTTTTGGAAACTTTTTGCACTTAACCGTCTCATATGTAGAGGTACTTTGTAATATAACTTGAACGCTAAAACTCAGGTCGATTCTCACATTTTCTGTCTTCAATAGCATGTTAGAATGTTATTTCTTTCTCTGGTGTTATAGTTATGTATGTTACTATGATGTCTGTATGTGTATTCAGTGTTCTTAACGGAGAGTATAGTTTCTAAGGTAATAACCGATGGAACGGGCCGTATTTTCAAGTCAACAAATGCATGCCTGCAAACCCTAAACCACCAAGCACTCCAATATCTTTACACTGTATGCCAAAATCTCTAACTGCATCCACTGCATTGTTTCTCTGCCCATAACATGCTTAAGGTTTCTGAAGACAACGTTGGGTTCAAGTATATACGCAGAATTTTGACACTGCTCAGGCAGTCACCAATACCACTAAGGTCTCTCACCGCAAACACCAGTCAATGTGTTTTATCAGCATTAAGATGAGCCCTTGACCGCGCCTCTCCATTACCCCAAATACATCCTGGAGTATATTACCATAAAAGAGATTGTAGTGTCATCAGCGAAGAGGGTATATCTTCCTTCTTGTTCCCAAACAGGCAGGTCATTGATGTAAAAAAGAAATAGAATTAGCCCCAGGATTGAGATCTGGGGTACATATATATTAACTACTCTTTTAGCTGATGCCACGCCACTCACCCTTACTGTGCGTCGGCGATTCTGTATGTAGGATCAAATCACTTGGATACTGTCTTCACAGAACCCAAAAAATTTAAGTTTCTGCAATAAAATGGTATGAGAGACACAGTCAAAAGACTTGTTCAGATCACAGAACAAGGCGCAGTTGAATTTTTGTTCCTGGAATGAACCATACATACCATAATAAAGTTCAAAATTTTCTGAACTGCTTAAACCCATACTGTCCTTCGCAAAGCAGATTATTTGATTGTTACTTTATTGGTAAGACATTTCTCGAATACTTTTGAAATTACACAAAAACGTCAATTATGCTTGGTTAGTCATAGTATACAATGCCATTTTTGTACGGAATAATCGAGCTAGAGCATGTTCTGGAAAAGTTCTGCTTCGTGACAGCTTGTTTGGAAGACTGAGAGTACTTTGGGGAGTTTTTGATGTTCTATGCACCAAAAATGCGTGATATAACCGAAAGTTAGATAGTTCCAAAGTTTGAATTCAAATCGACAAGGGTGATTATTAATTTGTATGATTTACTTAAATTGTAAATTTCACAGTGTAATTAAAATAAACTATGGCGTGCCGTTTACTGGCACGCAGACTGAAGTTTGCAGACCCCTAGTATAGAGTTTATTTAAATAGAGCCACGATAATTATTTCTTTAAATTTTTTAATTTTTGCAACTAAAACATAATACCTACTGCTTTTGTTTCAATCAAGAATTCAAAAGCCTCTTTTTCTCTTCTCAAACTTGTTAAATATGACTGTTCCTCAACTGTTTCAGCATGGATTAGAAAATAAATTTTAAGTTGCTTGTCAATTTGCCGATGAGCTTCATACATCTATATAAAAAAAAACATACTTAATAATTTAGAACAATTATACATTAAAATAGTGATATAATAAACAATTTTAATTAAATAAAATAATACCTTTTCAATTACGTACCTCGATTTCTCTAACTGCAGTAATATTACTGTGATACATAATAACAAAATTTGGCTTCAATACTTGTAAGTTATTTTGCAAGCTGATATAGTTTTCTCCACCTTTAAATGTTTGAATTAATATTTTCGGAGCCGTTATCGATTCACAGATTTGTGTTATATCTAAATTATCCAGCTAAAATATTTATAAAATGTAAATAAAAAATCCAACGAAAAAGCTGATTCTTAATTACTTGAGTATGAGGTGTAAAAATAGATTCTTCTAGGTTAGACTGATTTTTTGCCGCAGTTTCATCAGTATTATCTAAAATACTCCGACTCAATGTAAAAATATATGGTCTTTGGAAATTTTCATCGTCCTCTTCATCATTATCATGATTACTGTCAAGTTTATCAGTCTCTTTATCTTCAAATTCTTTAGATGAATCCTTATCCGTTTTCAGTTTTTTGCTAGTCCTAGTTTCTGGTTTACTTTCTGACTCATCACTTTCGGCAACCTCTGGTAATTTGCCACAATTTTCGAAGTGTTTACTTACAGTTTTAAAAGAAATCTTATTTCTTCGAGCTTGGTTAAACAAGTATTTATATGGTCCCACAGTTAGGAGCTAAAATAATATATTTTTCAATTGAACTTCCTTCAGAGAAAACACAAGCGAAAAATATTTATTTAAAATTTTATATGAAATTGAAATCTTTGAAGTCGCCACCAAATTAATACATACAAGAGAATCTGTTCACAAAAAAAAATAGAACTTATAAACCCTACAATATTCAAACACATACATTGCTTTTTTTTGAAACTACATTATATTTAAAGTTTTTCGTTTTTTTATTAATAATTTCGCGCCGAGTTCAAAATTTTTTATTATTTATAAAAGTTTAGGGATTGCTGTTTCTCTTTTTACTGTTTTTTTTTTGAAGGATGTTCAATTTTAAAAATTAAAATGTGGAAGTGTACCACAGATGCTAATTTTGGAGGAAATCGGACAATATTAATTTTTTAGTTCCCCACTTTATACAAGGGCGGATCCAAGGAGGGGCCATTGGGGCAATCTCTCTACCCCTCCACAAAAATGTATATGTGCTACAAAAAAAAAAAAAAAAGAAATCTTATACCATAAAAATCTTTCAAAAATTGTAATGATTTTACTAAAAAAATCAATACAATTTAAAACATCTAGCTTGAACAGGCAAGGCAGACATATCTCTAAAATTTCAAGAACGGCTTGTCTTAGGTATATGAAACATAATAGTAACTTACCCTCAGTTGGCCGGTGCTATTAAAATAGGCACTAATATATAGGGCATTCTGTTTAAATTTGACTTTGGCGTGAAACTTTTTTTTGAGCCACTGGGTATATTTCAAAAAAATTTTAAAACCCATTCCCAATAGACTTACATACATATAAACATAAACCGACGGAAATGTGGTACGCCATCCTTTAAAATACTCCATGACTAATGATCTTGGCGCTACTTTTCAAGGTCATCTGAAGGTCGAGGTAATTTTTTTAAATGGGAACCCAAATTTTTTATTGCGGAAATGAAAGGGAGAAAATTTCCTATTGAACGATATGAATAACATCAGGGGTACAACCACGTATAGAGGTCACTTTAAGGTCAACCAATAATTCGGCAACTAAGAGTGATAAGAGTAAAACTTTTTCTACAAAAGTTTCTGAATATCAAACTGTGTATGTTAAAGTGACCTTAAATTTGACTTTGAAAGTCATATCAAGGTCATGAAATTTTTGAAACGGTACCCCATATTTTTGACCTCAAAAATAAGGATAACGAAAAATTTTATGATCGGATATAACCTTAATATGACCATGGCTGTTTCAAAGTGAAATATCAAAAATTCCGAAATGGCAGAATATTGGAGATTGTTCAAGGTTTAGGGGAAAATTAGAGTACTGCGGGTTTGGATAAGAGTAAAAAAATTTTGCTTTTGAAAATGGCCTTTAGTGACTCCCTCTTGGACCTTGAGGTTTACCTTCAATGTCAAACTGCGAAAAATCCGCTAAACTAGGACGACTGGAAGAATTCAAACAATAAGGGAAAATAAATAAGAATGACTTGATTCAAATGAAAAGTGTTTCTGGAAATAACAAACGTTGAAGGTGTTTTCGACAAGTGGATAAAATGCAAAAGTGTGAGCGACCTAGACCATCTTCATCTTTGGGTGAACTTTAAAGGTCACTGTAGGTCAAGTTTATTTTCTTTTAATGGAAACCCCAATTTTTAACATCGGATTAAACAAACAATACCGGTTTCACGTCAGAAATGATATTTTAAAATTTGTTATTCTGTTCTGGGACGGTCAAATCAAGCTCAACTCTTTAAAAAGCACCCAGGAGCTTTTCTGACTTTGAAACGGCCTTGAACTACACCTTCGAGGTAATTTCAAAGTTATATCCAATTGTAAAATTTTCCGCTGTCTAGCATTTTCGGGGTCAAAAGTATGAAGTCCCATTTAAAAAAAAAAAACTTGATATGAGCTTCAAGGTCAAATTTAAAGTGACCTTAACATGCATAGTTTGATTTCCAGAAACTTTTATAGAAAAAGTTTTTCTTCATCACTCTTAGTTGCCGAATTATTGGTTCATTCACGTCAATCCAAGGTATGAGGACATTTCACCTTCATATGACCTCTAGATGTGATTTTACCCCATATGTCATTCATTCGGATGGATAGGAAATCTCTGAAATAAAAAATGAGGGTTTCTCTTTACAAAAAAAAATACCTTGACCTTCAAATGTCTGAAAATTTACGTCAAAGTTATTAGTACAGATAAATGACCCCCTCTGCCCTTGACAATTTTTATATCTGTATGTATGTATGAATGTATATGTATATATATATATATATATATATATATATATATATATATATATATATATATATATATATATATATATATATATATATATATAGTGTACGACAAAACAAATGCACGAACTTCTACTCGCTAATATATGACTAAATAACATAGTCAAATGCACTTAAATTTAAATTCTTTTTACTTATTTATGATCGCGATGGCCTCTTCTGCTAAAAAAAAGACACAAATAAAACTAATTTTTTTTTGTTTGTTTCAGAATTTTTTTTTACAACATCACTTTTTGTTTATGACAAAACATATGCACGAAATAACAGGAATTTACATTCTTTATGAATTATAAAAAATTATCAACAACAAGTACCGTTAAATAACTAATAACTCTCTTTTGAACATTGTAAGCATGTTTATAGAAAACTTCCACGTGTTTATAGTCGTTCCTGATCTTTCAAAGTCATCGGTCATATGGTACAAGTTTTTAATGAAAAAAATGGCTAATAATAAGTACTCAGTGCAAGTAAAGGAAAAAATAATTAAATATAATAGTGGTGAATCAGCGACATCAATTGAAAAGAAATTTGGAATTCATCATAGCGTAATTTCGCGAGTTATAAGCCGCTTTCGTTCTTCAGGCTTGTTGACCACTATCCACAAAGGTCGTCCACGGAAAACCAGTAAACGGGACGACCAGACAATAATTAGATTAATAAAAAAAGATCCGTTCATATCAGCAAGGTCAATTGCAAATCGATTACCACTATATGTTTCTGAAAGATCCATCCAAAGACGAGCTGTTGAAAAATTCGGATGGTACGCAGACCTAAAGGGCAACGTCTTAATCCTCATTATACGCAAGGCAGGAGGAGGAAATGTTTTGGGCTGGGGATGCTTTTCTGGACGTGGGATCGGACCAATTCACAAAATTAATGGTATAATGGATCTTTTGTGTATAAGGATATCCTAAATAATGTCATGTTGCCACACGCAGAGGAGGAAATGCCACTTAAGTGGAGGTATCAACATGATAACGATCCAAAACACATTGCTAAATGTGTGAAAGAGTGGTTTGTAAACAACAAGATTGACGTTTTGAAACGGCCAGCGCAATCGCCTGATCTCAATCCCATAGAAAATCTATGGGATATTGTAGATCGCAAAATAAATCGCGATAATTGCAAAAATGCGGATGACCTTTTCCGACAAGCGGAAATTACATGGAATGGAATTTCTGATGAAATTTTATCTAACCTTATAGAGTCTATGCCACACAGATGCGAAGAGGTTTTAAAAAATAAGGGCTACGCAACTAAATATTAGTTAAATTTTTATTTAAATGGAATAACCTAAAAATGTGCTATTGTTTTGTCGCATAGAGAAAGTATTGTTAATTATGAAATATGGTTTTTGTTGGTTTTCATAACAAATGTTGCAAATTCTTGTTTGGTTTTAGTAAATTTAGTTTGTTAATTATGTAAATAAATAAAACAATTTGAAAAGCAATGTGTTTTTGTCTTGTTATTAAGACATATTTTAATATCCACAAGTTCGTGCATATGTTTTGTCGCACACTGTATATATATGTATATATATATATATATATATATATATATATATATATATATATATATATATATATATATATATATATACACACATATAGTTTTCTTTAAAAAACTTAACTATAATTAGCTTCCTTTAGTATTGTGAGCATATTTGACCAAGGGATTTTTAACAAATACTAACTTTATTCAACTGGTAGCATGTTTTATAATCAGAACAAAGTATTAGCACTGTAGAACCGTTTTTGTTTTCAGATTTTTTGATTTCTGCGGGTATTTCTACTGTTAGTATTTCCAAAAGTGCTTCCCATTTTGGACAAAATTCTGGATTAAATTCTAAAATAATAAAAAGTGTTTATAATACATACAATATCTGTATAAATACAGGTGCTAATTTATTTAATTAGAAATAATACTATTAGGTGGCTTACCTCTATCACCAGAAAAAATTAATGAACTGGCATCTCTGAATAATAATTCTGCAGATTGATTCAATACCCAATCAACAGTTCTAGCATATTCTGGTTTTCTATATTCCAGAAGTGTTGAGTAAAATGTCACCGAATCTGAGTAAAACATCATTCTACATGAAAAAAAGACACATTTAATCAACAGACAGTGAAATTTTCCACTTCAACAAAACTGTTAAAAATTAGGAAAAAAGAAAAAAGGTAAATCGGAATTGGCAGTAAATACTTTATAGAAAAATTGGTAATGACACATTTTTAAACCCTCTTTTCCATTTATTATTAGGAAAAAATTATTAAAAATCTTACAACAACAAATATCGAAGTGTTTTCAATTCAGCAATTAACTGACAACTTTTGTTACTTAGCTGATGCCAAATTTCATTTAATTGTGCTTGTAGAAGCTTATGAAACTTTTTGGTAAGGCAGTTCTCTACTGTAATTTCTTGCATTTCTAAACCTGGATTTATTCTTCTTAATTCTTTAACTGTTGCATTCATTATTTCTAAAATATAGGTTTGAAGTTTCCTCATTTTCTCAGATATTGGAATGTGTAATTCAATAACTTGAGGCTAAAAATAATAAATATACTAAATATATTCACACATAAGAAAGAAAACAAATAATCTTACTTCATGTTTCTGTAAATTATCTCTCACTAATATATGAAACCGAGGCCAAATATAGAGCTCTTTCACAAAAAGTACTCTCATTACTCTTTCTACCTGGCAGAAGCCCATGGTAAAACTTTGTGGACTATTTGAAAATGCTTTAATAAAACCTGTCTAAAAAAATAATAAATTAGGTAACACGAACATTAAAAAATCATATTAAGGCTTACCTTGTTACTCTGCCTATAAAGTCTTAGAGCAAAAGCCTCATTACAACTCTCAAAAATTTTGTGTGCTCTTAAAATAATAATTCCTGTGATTTTATCTATCGGAAGCCTATTTTTTAATAAGTCAACTACTAAGATACTGGAGTTAACAAAATGGATCCCACCACAGAGATATTCTTGTGTCCTGAAATAAAACTTTGCTCTATAAAATACTAAAAGATAGTAACACAAAATAACCTATTTCAAATTTACTCAGGCAAGTTATATACTCTATACGTAACACAAGGAGTTTTGATATAATTAAAGGTAATTAAGTTGTTTAAGGATCAATCCATTTAAAATCACCCAGGTAGAATAAAGTTTGTTGCTCAACATTTTTAATTTTATTAATATTCTCTAGAAGTAAGAGTAACTTTCCGATTTCCAAAAAAACTGAAGAAAAACTATAGAAAGTCAAGCCTAGCATTGTGTCTGCAACTTCAAAATAGGGGGTATGTAATGAATTTTTTTTTCTTTTTCCTAGATTTCATTTAATCCAAATAATTTCCACATTAAATTAAAGTGTTAGAGCTGAAATTGAAACAGGATTTATTTAGAACTATATTCTTTGTAAGAATTTTTACCTTATGTCTACTGAATCATGCACAGTGTAAACATGTTGCCGATTTAATTTTTCATCAAAATATTTTTGCTCAGCATCAGTGGCATTTAAAACCAAAACTAGATTTCCAGGATCCTGATATACTTTTAAGATATTTAGTATTACCAAGTCCAAATTTAAACCCCTAAAATGGAGGAATAGTTTTAAGTAACTAGAAGGGAACTATGAAAGATAAAAATACATACTTTGCGGCTATTATTAAACCATCACTACGTACTATATCCAGAAAAATTTGAGTTTCAAACTCGAGCATGAGTTCTATTTCCGCTTTTCCTATCAATTTCTCTATTTCACTATTTTCTGTGTCCATTATTCCCTAATTTTTTAAATATTTTATTTACTATAAACAAATATGATTTAAAAAAAAAGGTTACATCAAAAAATCTTCGTTTTAATGTTTATGGTTTTTGAGAACAATTTTCACGTCTTCTTCTATACGCATGTTGGACATTAACTAGAAACCGGTGATTATCAATTGAAAGTGCTTTATAGATTATTTTTGGTGCGAACCGATGAAAAGTGAAAAAAGATAGTTGCCCTTTCGAAAGGGGGGGCGCAAACAGAAAGAAAGAAAGAAAGTTATATCTTTCCTTGTTTATTGTTAAATATTTTGTCAAAAAAAAAATATTGACAGTTGACCCGTAGAATCATTAGATTCTTTGTTTATATATGGCAAAATTTGTTATATTATCATTCATATTTAATAACAGCAATAAAATGCGCCACTAATCGAATTATTTAATCTATTAGAATAACAACCGTAGTTGTAAGTGATAAGATATTTTAAATAGTCTTTAAATCTGTACAAAATGTTAGCGCCTCCTGAAGGCTCTACTAATAACGTGGACAAAACGCCCCTTGTCGGAAGTTCAGGTTCGTCAGTAATGAGGAAAATATCAGGTATTTTTAACAAAAATCAATATCCTGGCTCCAGTAGTGATGGTGCATCAAGTTATGTTCAATTTGGATCTTTTTCTGAAGAGTCAAGTACAAGAACTTTGGGTTCTTTTGCGGGAGTTTTTGCCCCTGTGAGTTTGTCTATGTTTTCTGCGTTGATTTTCCTACGTATGGGTAAGGCAACAATTTAATTTTTAACTATCTTTAATGAAGTGCTTAAATTTTTTAAAAAGTAAGAAAGCAATAGCATTCTATACAATGTAAAGTACAGTTGGATTCTAAGAAGTAATATGCTAGATAATTGGAAAAGAGGCAGAGAGATATTTATATATTAGTTATTTCTAAAATTTTATTATTTCAGGTTATATTGTTGGAAATGCTGGATTATTAGTCACCCTTGCACAGTTTGCAATAGCATATGCTATTCTGGTTTTTACAGTTAGTTCGGTTTGTGCTATATCAACTAATGGAGCAGTTGAAGGTGGAGGAGCATATTGTATCCTTTTACTATTAAAAACATATAAATCGTTTATTTTCTAACTTGCCTGATCTTATTTGATTTATAGAAGGATAAATTTGAGAAAAAACCTTTAACAGAGAGTGTTACATTAACTGAAAAACAATATATTACTGTAGTGTCCTAATACAAGACTGTGGGTTAGATTAATTGGAACTATTAAGATTAGAGTTATGATTTAAAAATTTGCTGTTTCACTTTTTGAAGCTGTTACCCAAAATCTCGAAAAATTAAACACTAAAATAAATTACTTTTTGGATAAATAGTTCTCTTTACTTATGTCTATCTAACTTTATATTTTCTTAACCTTTGATCTAGTTATGATAAGTAGAACTTTAGGTCCAGAATTTGGTGGATCAATAGGAACTTTATTTTTCTTTGCTAATGTTGTGAGCAGTGCTCTCTGCATATCTGGTTGTGTTGAAGGCTTGGTTGAAAATTTTGGACCATCAGGTAAGTATTTTAATATATATGACAAGAAACAATTTTTGTAAAAACAACTTTAGGGTATATATTTACAGTGTTTCTGTTAGGGCATTGAATATTTTCTCTGCATACTTTTTCTTCATATGTTTAAAAAAAATTGTATAGTTTTTTGTTCCAATTATTTTAATCATTATAATGAAATGGTATGTTTAAGAAAATCCTAAATAAAATTAATATTAGCAACATGTATTTTATGACTAATATTTATTATCCTTATGGAACTGGGAATTACCAGTGTGGTATTCCCCACAAGTTATTTTATTTATAATTTTTATTTATCAGTTATTATCAGGGATTTTAAGATAACCATTAGGTAAAATAAATTGGAGGTATTTACATTTGCAAACAAAATATTTGATCCTGATAATATGTGAAATGTTTCAACGGCTTTATTTTGTATTTTTTAAAATTCTTCCAAGTACTTGTTTTTTTATACCACATTTTAATCTATTTTTATCATTCATATTTTAAGAACTAATTTAGTATATTCATATTTTCCATCATTAGTAATTTTTTAGTTGACTTTGTTGTAATTGTTGAGTATATAGTTATTTAGCAAATATAATATAGTGATTATGGTGACCTTATCAATCTTGTATTAACAGGAGGGGTTCTAGTTATTTGCATGAATTATGGTTTGAATGGAACATCTTTTTTTATATGTTTATAAACAATTCAATACCTTTAAAAATTTAATCCCCTTGACAAGTGCGACAATAAGTCAACCAACTTTAAAACCGTAAAAATAAAATAATAAAAGAATCGTTTTCTTTTCTTACTGACCTGGTAAGAATGGGAAATTAAATATATTATATATACAGTGCATTTCTTATAACATAAAGTTTTATATGATAAATATTTAAATCTCTACTAGACATTTTTACTAAAATGATCTTAGCAATTCTTAGAATATACGTAATCTGAAATCTAAAGAATATATTAAAATACAATTCGTGTAGAAAAACGATAATAAAATGCTCAAAAAAGGGCTTTAAATAATAAAAAAATATACTGTTTTACTCTCTTATGTTTATTGCTGTTACACACATTTGAAGAAGATAAATATTTTGAAACTGGTGTCAGAAAGAATTACATAATATCTATCTACATCTATTAAAATAACAGTAAAACTCAACATAGAAATATTTAAATTCATATAAATTGTTTGAAACGTTCCCCATTTACAGCCAGATAATTCTCTAACTACTCATAGAAATGCCTTCTTACAACTGTTAGGTTGAGATATCACGCGAAGCCTCAATTATTCTATTTTTTAACTCTTCTATGTCATCAGTCTCTCTCATATATTATCAAAAACTTTGGTTGAAAGGTGCTCTAATAAGGACGGTCCAAAGAAGAGACATCCGGCTTTTGCGCGGGCCACGTAAAAGGACCAAAACGTTCATTCCAGCCTCCCGGAAAATATATTGCATTCTGGGCTGGAGCTCCACCATGTTGATGTATGATTTCTTCTCTTTATGCAAGCACCACACAGTGCACAGACCTTAATTATTCTTGTATCTGAACGAGTTTTTGCTTGAAATGTAAATAATTCCATTGTCAATCCATTCCTCAGATTTGATTTCCCAGTTTGGCTGTAAATAATTTTATATTTTTATAATTTTTTTAGACCTTCAAATTTTGCCTGTGAAAAAAATGTTAATTTTATTCTATGGATTAATAATTTTCTGTGTATGTTCAACAATAAAAACGATAGTCACTTTGTTATCATGTAATTCACAGTTTACATGAAAAATAGAATGTCGCCTTTGAAAGTTCTAAGTAATTTATATCGTTGAACGTGTAATTTTCGATAGTTTACATATCTGCAAGAAAAATTAGGGATCGCTATTACAAACAGCAATTCGATCTCTAAATGACTTTAAAGGTAAAATTCAAGGTGGACTGGGACTAATATAGATCGTATACTTTATAGTTATCATAACAGACAAAGGCTAAAGGTTATAAAACGCTGATAATGAACTTCTTTTCGATTTTTCAAAATGTTTCGTTTTTCATTTGTTCATTGTGAATCCACCATTTTGAATTTTGAAAAATCATACCGAATTCCGGGTTGGCAGTATTAAAAACACCTATTTGCTTTAAAATGAATGCAATGAACATGTATCTAAGAATAGTTCACATGCGAAATTTGAATGTCCAAAAAAAATTATAATCGGCTTAGCAAAGCAATTATCTACATTTTAAGCAATTATTCGTTCAGATAAAACAAAAATTGAAGTTCTCTAATAATTTTACTTGACGGATAAAATCGTCGAGGATAAACAAAATGTATGGGGTCCTTGAGTATGGAGATTTATAATTTTTTTCTAATTAAAAAAATAATAATAATAATGAATAATAATATTTTTTAGGTTATTTCATAAAGAACATAGTTCCGGGAGGTCGTTGGTGGGAATTTTTATACTGTACAGTCTTAAATATTATCAATCTGCTGATATGTTTGATTGGTGCTTCTATGTTCGCAAAAACTACAGTTTTTGTATTAGCCATAGTGTGTACCTGTTTAGCAGTGACATACACCAGTTTCTTTTGTGAAGGAGAAATACAGGTATAGGCGCAAAAACTGATCTTAATTTAAGTAATGTAATTTGTTTACTGTAAGAAATCAAAAAAAATTTTTTGGTCTTTATTTAAATTTTAGGTTCCGATCCCTGATTCAAATACACTTATTCAAAATGCTACACACCATGTCAATATGACTTATACAGGTTTAAGTTTTGAAACCTTAAAAAGTAATCTGTTTTCACATTATGGCAGAGATTATACTGCTAAAGGAGAGATGGTAACTTTTGCCACAGTTTTTGGTGTGTTGTTCTCTGGAGTTACTGGGATCATGGCTGGGGCGAATATGAGTGGTAAGTAGGTCAAAAACGAGTTGTATTAACTTTTTTAGAAAATTCGATTGATCAAGGAATTAGCAATAAGTCCTTTTCTACATCTAGATAAGATTTTTGTCTTAATGCTAAGATGTTTTATTTCATCACGTTTTAGTGCCAAGTGTTGCTTAGTTTGATATTAATTGTTTTGATTTTTAGGTGAATTAAAAAATCCTGGCAAATCGATTCCAAGAGGCACTTTATCAGCAGTTGGCTTTACTCTTATAATTTACTTGTCAATGTCATTATTAGTAGCATGGACAAGTTCTACAAGCTTGCTGCAGAACAATTATTTATTTTTGGCTGGAGTTAGGTAAATAAAAAAATTTATTATGTTTAAAGGCTAAAAATTGGTTTTAGGCGATTAAGACTAGAGTTAATGGCAATGTAAAGCATTAAACTTCTTAGGAATTAATTAAGTAGAAGCAGAAAACTGATATTTAATGCATACTCTACTTTAACAAAATGGCTGATTGATTCATTTAAAGCAGTATCAGTCAATGATTGTATTGTAATTTGTTGTTTTATGTCTTTGTTGGCACATTTTTTTGATTGTTCATTCAATCATATAACAATTACTAAAATATCTTTGAATGAATTAATATGTGTTTTCTGCATTTAGTGTGTTTCCTGCGAGTGTTGCCATTGGTCTGTTTACTGCGACATGGTCAGCTGCATTAAGTAATGTTATCGGTGGCTCCCGTGTCTTAGAGGCACTAGCAAAAGACAGAGTATTTGGTGAGTGAATAATATTTTACTGTAAATAACTGTTAAAGAATTAAGGGGTCATGGCTACTTGCAACATCTTCTTGAAGTACGATATGGCAAAAATTTACTGAGAAAATTTTAATTAACCCCATGGTTAAACTGAGAATAATAATTAGGTCGACACTTTATCTATGAAGTATCAACGAATCCGAGGTCATTGAACCTTCATTGTATCAGAATCAAGGTTATTTGAAGGTCAAATCAAGAGGAACTGTTGGAAAAATATGAAAAAAATTTCATGAATATTTTTCGACTCGCTGATTCCAACTATGTCATTTTCTTGGCCCTACAAGGTCACCTGGAAGTGATTTCAAGGTCATTTGAGTAATTTCAAGGTCAAACTTGAAAAAACCTTTCAATGAATCCCAATCACTTTTACCTCAAAGTTTTCCGATTATTGAATTTAAATCTGAGGTTTGCTTGATCTCACCATGACTTAGCGGGGGATCCATTATGGAACTGGGCTGAGCTGGCCGGATCTTTAGGAATCCCGAACAGGACGGGCCTAGGTTTGCATTCTTGTTAAAGTTTTAAATGTGATTTGGATGTCATTCTGGTGTAACAGGGTCTTGGTGATTATTGAGGTTAAAAGAGCTTGAAATCACTTTCAGGTGACCCTGTAGGAGCAAGTAAATGACATATTCGGATTTAGCGACTCAAAAAACATTCATGTAAGTTTTTTCAATGGTTCCTCTCGATTTGACCTTCAAATGACCTTGATAGGTTAACCTACCTTGGATTCGAAATCAGCGACCCCAAAAACTATATTATACCCTAGTGAGACTCGTTGATACTTCATAGATAAAATGTCGACCTAATTATTATTTTCACTTTACTAGGGAGTGTATGTCTTTATAAGTGACGATAATAATCATCGAATATTAGAAAAGCGTGGGGTTTTCGTGCTTTGAGCCCATTGAGATTTTTAATTAGGAGACCAAAATACACAACATACTGCAATGCCAGCCATTTTAACGGAAACCGGATTTTTATAAGCTCTGAGCGGGGTCTTTTTGAAGTATGAATAACTCATTTCTATTCTGTAGTGTAAGTGCTGGTTTACTGAAAATTCTTAGTGTTAGTTGTTAATTTTTGAAAGTATAAACTGACCATTAGATTCTGAGAATTCTCCAAATCCGAATTTTGAATGAAACTGGACCAAACAAAAATTTAGGTTAGGAAGTAGGAAATTCGGTATATTGAAGTTTAAGTACTTATTTTGAAAGAATTTCAGAAATTATTTAGTGCGTTATATTTTATCCACCATATTGAATTTGAAGAAATTAATTTTTGATTTGTAATTACGCCCTTGAAAACCCCTTAATCACAATTTTGGAAAAATTCGCAAAAATTCGGAAAAAGTAAATTTTTTGTCGGCCATATTGGATTTACCATTTGAAGAAACTAATCTTAAAATCATGATCTACGCCCCCAAACACCCCCTAAATAAATTTTGAAGAAAATCGGAAAGGTGAAATTTTTAGTGTTCAATATTGAATTTTTAATAATAATCATTTTAAATTCGTAATTTACAACCTCCTAATTCCAGTTTTTGACAGAATCGTGAAACAAAATTTTTAATCTGCTATATTTAAAATTTAAGTTCGTAATTTACACCGCAAAACCCATATTTAAAAAAAATCAAGGTATATAAAATTTTTAGTCCGCCATATTGGATCTGCTACATTTAATAATAAGCAGAATAGTCACCTTTAACAGCGTTAGTTGTTCACTTTAGGGTATAGCAGTTACTATGTAGTAGGGTCAATCGGTTTACAAAGAAGGTAATGAAGCTAGTATTACGCTGTAACCACCTAATATTATTTCAGGTTTCACTTTACAGGCTTATTTTTACCAATGAAAAATGTGACTGATGTTCGGCTTGTTGGGCATCGAACACGGGACCCTTGGATTTGTAGGCAAATGCTGTACCATTATGCTACCTATCCTACTATATGAAATTTTTCAAAAATAATCTTAGATTCGGCAATATTAATTTTATTGTCCGCTATATTATAAGCGTCATCTTGAATTTCACGGATCCAATTTCGGCCGAAATAATGTGGGGTTTAACATGGTAGATCGTGGAGCTGGATAGCGTAATAGTTCAACATTTCGACTACCAATCGAAGGATCCCGACGCAGCTAGAAAGTTACTTTGATTTATTTTTTAGTAATAGTTATAAATTGTCTTACTTTTTTTTTTTACTTCCAGGTTCTTTTCTTAGCTTCATACCAAAGGGCACCTGGAATAGTAACCCAGTAGCGGCAGTTCTTGTGTCTTCTTTCCTCGTTCAACTTGTATTGCTAATAGGCTCGCTTAATGTGATTGCTCAACTTAACTCTGTGTTGTTTTTGTTAAGTTATTTAGCTACGAATCTCGCTTGTTTGGGATTAGAATTGGCTGGGGCACCAAATTTCAGGTAATTATTTATGGAAAATATTTGAGAGATGTGTAAATTAAGTAATGAGACTGATTCGAATAGAATTACAATTCGATATGGTCTCCCTCCAAATAACTTCCTTGGGAACTCACACAGTGCTGGAGACGTTTCTTCCAATTCTCATAGCAGTGCTACAACTTCGATACTGGAATAGCCCTCAAGTAGGTTGATTGTTTTCGAGTGTCTCAAAATAACCATTTCTGAGGTGATTTTTTTTCAATCTTGGGAAGAGAAAAAATCACAAGGATTCAAGTCAGGCGAATCAGGAGGCTGGGGAGCCACAGAAATGTTTCTACTAGCTAAAACTTGTTTATTGAAATTGCTGTATAACGAGGCGCATTGTCGTAATGCAACACCCAGTTATTCTTGATGTTTGGTCTCACACGCATGACCCTTTTTCGATGTTTTTCAAGAACCTTTTAGTAAACGTGTTGATTAACCGTTTGGCCTTGAGGAACAAACTGTAGACGATTCCCTGGCTATCAAAAAAGTAAATCAGCATTTGATCTTCGACTTGCTCATTCTTGTTTTTTTGAGTCTGGGAGAGGTTAAAGTAGAGCATTCTATGCTATGGGGCTTGGTTTCCGAGTCATATTTAGATCCCTAAGACTCATTACCAGTAATGACACGTTCTAAAAAATGGAGATCATTTTCAATCGATTTTTTCGCTCAGATTTCTCAACCTCAGTTCATCGGTCAAAATCTGATGAACAGTAGTGTGAGTCAAATTCAGTTCTTTTCCCCGATCATTCTTACTGTCAACCGACGATCTGAACGCATAAGATCCCGGATGCTGTCGACATTTTTATTGGTTCTTGAAGATGTGGTCTTTCCGTTGAGTCGATTCCCTGTCTTTTAAACGCACTAAAAAAAAATGGTTTGCGAAAAAAATCACTACTGACAAATTTTAGCAATTTCAAACTCATACTGAAGGCGTATCACATATTCACCCACCGCCTCTCCAACGCCCACCAGATCACACACTTCATTGCCAGTCTCCTTACTTAATTTATACACTTCGTATATCAGTTATTTTTGTGAAATAGCATGACACATGTAGCAATACGAAAATAATATATTTTTTTATTAATATCTTCTTTAATAAATTTAAAGTGGAAATGTAGGTTTTCTTTAAGAAAGTAATATGTTTTTAGGCCATCATTTGCTTATTTTACATGGCACACCGCTCTTATAGGACTACTTGGTACCCTCATTATGATGTTCGTTATAAATTCCATATATGCCGCCTGTAGTATACTTTTATGTATGTTATTGGTGATGTTTTTACATCTGTTTTCTCCTTCCAAAGAAGCTGATTGGGGCAGTATATCACAAGCGTTAATTTTTCATCAGGTAACTTGAAACATTCACTGATTTCAAGCAATTTATTTTAAGGTTTAATTAATCAATCGTCGCTTAGTGCGTTGTTTAAATGTCAGCGGTGTTGATCATAACTGTAATCAAAAGTTTCAAACAATTTTTAGGTTAGAAAATATCTCCTACTTCTGGATTCTCGTAAAGACCATGTCAAATTCTGGCGCCCTCAGGTGTTATTAATGATAAATAGTCCAAGATCGGCCTGTCCCCTTATCGACTTTATAAATGATCTTAAGAAAGGAGGACTATATGTTTTGGGACATGTTATAAAAGGAGAATGTAATGAAGGTAATTTTATTCCTGTGATTTATTGAATGAATTTTTTTATGGTTTAATAACTTTGCTTTTTTTATTCTCTTCAAAGGATCAGATCCAACTTTGGATATGACGTTGCACTGGTTAAACTTGGTGGATCACTTGAAAGTTAAGGCCTTTATTGAAGTTACCGTAGCGAAAACGGTAAGAGAAGGTTTACAACATTTGATGAGACTGAGTGGCATGGGCGCTATGAAACCAAATACGGTAGTTTTAGGATTTTTGGATGATGAACAGCAAACAGATTTTTTGTTGAGGTAAAAATAAACGACGAATTTTTAAAACTTTTATATACAAAATATATTCGTATTATTTCTAAATAATATTTGTATTTTAGTCAAGATTCGTCTTATAGAAACCTCGATTTTGACAATGACATATTTCCTCTAACACAGTCTGGGTTTTTGGAGCCTTTAGAATATGTACAAATGATGGGTGACGTCCTCAGAATAAATAAAAATCTTTGTCTTTGTAGAAATTTTTCAAAATTAAAAAAAGACCCGAAAACGTAAGTAAACGATTTTTCCTTTATATTTTTTAAGCTCAGAAAATTTCTAGAAGTAGCTTACATTAAAAACAATAACGAAATCTTCAGTAAACCCAGTGCTGAGATATCTAATCTTTGGCAACCACTGCTTTGTAACATCAAAATCATTGAGGCGTGTACAGCGAAGCGAAACTTTGCGCTTCAATGAACACAGTCCCTATATAAGCTGTGTCTTAAGACAAAACATTCGGTTTATACTTGATAACGATTAGAGATACAACCTAATCGAAGCGTCGTAAAAATAAATAAAAATAAAGACAATGCAAGTCCGACAACCACATTTTAGTCATGTCTTATAATGTTATACACCTAACAATCCTTTTTTAGAAGGAGTTATGTATAGTTATGTCACACTAACTATGACTCGTCCCATATTGCTCATGTTAAATATTGCATTTTTTATATTGATTATCTCAGCTATGAAATGGGCAATGTGTCTGAAATTTTGCAGTCTTGCGGAAAATTATATCAATAATGAATACCCGAAGTTTCAAGGAAATAAAAAGAAACTTGATTAGCCAGTGAACTACCTTAAAACTTACAAACTTTTTAGGGTAAACTCAAAGTCATACATTGACGTATGGCCAGTGAACTTTTTAAACCCCGGAGAACACGATGCATTCGATATAACCTCACTTTTTATGATGCAACTGGCATGTATAGTCAATATGGTACCCCTCTGGAGTAAACTAAAACTTAGGATATGTGTCTGTGATGAAACAAGAACGAGTTATTTTGAGTTGAACTCGTCGGGACAAAATCACACAGAAAAATTGAAAAGTATGCTTAAAAAACTGAGAATTGCTGCCGAGATCTTTCCTGTAAACGAATGGGGAAACGTTATAGAATCTCACGGATCTGATATGGCTACGTACGTAAAAAGGTATTTGTGTAGCATAATTTGTTACTAATCAGTTGTTGCATGCTTTTAATTGTGTTTCTCTTTATTTATAATGATTTTTTGCTTGTGTATTAAAACTTGGATGTCTTTGCAAGCTTCTATAAACAATTTAGCGTATCTAATTCTGTACTCTCTATAAGAATGAACAGATACTGCATTTTTAGACTTTTTTGAATACTTTATAGATTTTTTTTGAAACAAGGCAAAATTTAAATAATTATTTAGATAAAGAAAATCAATATACATACTTAAAAAATTCTTGTTCAGTGGTTCAAAACACATAAAAAAACTTGGGTAGGTCTATATAAATTAAAGGGGCAACTAGGACCACCTTGGCTCCAACACTATGTGGTTATAAATCTGTATGGTTCTAGAAGAAATTATTTTATACTTTTTAGTCTGTTTTAAAAACGTAGTATATTAATTTTTTATTGAAATAATTATTGTTTGCTTTTTAGTCTTTAGTTTAAAATTGATTGCAAAATTTGTACCGTACAGAGAAATAAACAAACAGACAGATAAGAAAGCGAGTTAACATTGCATTGCCATCCAGTTCTGGGCTATATTTAAAGTTTCAAGTCTCTAACTCATCGGAAAGTTAGTTTAAAATCGACTCTAAAATTTTTACCGAAAATACAACAAACAAACAGACAGACAAAAAAGTAATTTATTTTCTTAGTTTGTAGCACAGTAGAGGTTATGTCTTAATATCTTATGGCAAAATAGTAGTAAAAAAATGCGTGTGATAACGTAAAAAATATCCATATGTTCTTCTTGGTTAACATTGCATTGAGTAATTTAGGATTATAGTTAGATTTCAAGTTTAAAATGAAACCAAAGTATAACCATAATAACGAGTAAGCTATCTCTGCAAAAAACCCTTTTATATAGTTTTTGTGACCGCGATCGGTGATGTGTTGAATGAATTTGAAGAAGTATTTTAGACAATATTAACATAATTAGATGACTATTTTATTTACTTTCAAAAACCATATATATTTAGTAGTTGTGGCAATTATTTGGTTATCCTATACTATACCCTAATTAATTGTTTTTTTAAAATAGATATATTTTGGGAATTGTGAAAATGGAAAAGAAAGAATGATCGCAATCAAGACCATTTTTTCATCGGTTTACACACGAATTTCAAAGTTATTTCTGCCTCAAAAAATAGCTATAAACAGACATTCATTGGAAATAAAGTTTTACTTTGAGGTTACCTTCTGCTCATGAGGTTTTAGGGGGTTTTAATATTGAATATTATACGTTCAGGTATTCGGGAAATTGATGCATAACACAGCCCCACAAAAAATTAGTCTTTTGATTTTACAACTAATTCTAGAAAAATGTATTGACAAAATATGACTACCTAAAGAGTTAAGGTAAAAAAATCTAATATTTTTGGAGACACTAGTTCTTGGTTTAAGATGCCATCACCTCAATATAAGGTTCAGTTGCCACTGTTATTGATTGATTTGCTTACATCTCCGAGGCATGCTGCTAACCAACTTTTTCGCTTAATTCATTAATAGATTTTTCCATATTCTATATATTTCAATACTGAATTACTTTAAAGTGTATATACATTTTTTGCCGAGTTGAACCTTGAATAAAGCCCATATATTGTCAATAAAGTGTGAATCAGGCGAAAAAGCAGGTCATTTCATGGTAGAAATGCCTTTTTCCTCTTTTCTGTTCCTGACAAAGACGATTACGGTGTTTCGGGTCATTGTCTTTTTGCAGTATCCATGAGCTTTAATCAGGTCCAAAGCAGTGTTTAGCAGACTTTATTAAACACTTTTCATAGATTTTTTTCATTTTCATTGAGTTCAGTTTTCAGTAATATGAGACAATAATCCAAATCCGTGGAAAGGGAAGCACTCTTAGACATGATTTTAATTACTTAAATTGGCGCTTAGGACAAGCATACCAATAAACAAACAAACCCTTACGTTTTTGTGCTATTGCGATTAACATCTAGAATTTCTTGGTCTAGGCTTAAAAATAATTCGTTTTCAGTAAAATTTTTAAAGTTTCCAAAATCGAAAAAGCATGATTATTATAGTTAGAAAAAAATAGATCAATGTAACGATAAAGAAGGAAAAAGGGCAAATAAAGCATTGACCTTCTAACCTTGAAGGAATGTACATTTAAAAAAGAATATTTTAAATGCTAAACATTTCCGCCGATTTTCATATCCATTGTCACAATCTACCCACCAAAATGCATGTATTCTAAAATAATGGGCAAGTTCAGCATGGTGAAATATAACCAGTGATGTAGCTAGGAACTGGCCGTGGATCGGCTGCCAGAGGTACAGACTTCAAGGGGCGCATTCGTAGACTTAAACTTGACAGTTATTGTATTATTTCTCTTCTTACAAAATAAGTAAAAACAAATTTTATACCGAATGCTTAAATGTATAACTTAAATTACACTTTCAAGTTATTGTATTGTTTTTCTTCCTTCAAAATAAGTTTGGGGGGCCGTAAAATTCAAATTTTGCCCTGGATGTTCATGAGCTTAGCTACAGCAGTAAATATAACTAAATATTTACCGTAATTTAAAATAAATTATTGTTAAACTATAAATTTAAAGGGATATTGCATCTGTTTCCTTTTTCAATACATGGAAACTATAAAGTTCACAATATTATCACCACACAAAACTTAAACCTGCGCTGCGGCTCTCGCTACAAAAAAATTGTGTTTGAGTTAAAATTGGTTTAGATGTCAGTGAAAGATTTGGCTAGCGTGACATCGAGTTAGCCTATTAGTTATTTTAGTTTTACTGTAGTATAACTATCGTTTTCTTGATTATATCGATCTCATTTTAACTTATTTTTATTTTAGTTTTAATAACCTAATTCTACAACAGACAGAAGAGACTGCGGTTACATTTATATATCTTCCATCTCCACCAAAGGAACTCGAAAAATCTGCATCATATTATAATAATTTAGAAATTATATCTCGTAATCTGCCTCCTACTATATTTGTTCATGGCGTTGCAACTGTAACATCCACTACTCTATAATAGTATAAGTATATATATTAAGTTATTGTTAAAAATTTGTGCGGTACTCATTCTTAGGGTAAACAGATTACAAAAAAGCAATTATATGAGTTAGAGTATAAGTATAGTAAGAATGGTATTTTTTATTCTGTACTTTATTTACTTTACCCAAGAAAATATTAGGTATTCAGTCTCGTTACTTTTTTCTGATCAATTATCTGAATTACATTATAAAAATTAGATAGGCAATTAATCTAGGTGGTACTTATTAATTTAATTTTTTATTCCACTTTTGACTGACACGTTTGTTATGTATACTCAAAGTACTGAGAAAACTCATCTATTTGACAAACAAATGCTGTATTAGCACAGAATTGCTGAAATTATTATTTTATTGTAGTGCTTTGAACTCGTTAATAATTTTATGTGTAAATAAATCCTCACAAAGTTGGTTTTTCCTTCACTTCGGTCTTTTATAGCATCTATTTAACGTCTTTAAATGGAATAATTTTAACGGCTATATTTAAAGTCCGGTCCTGAAGTTTATACCAATGTGATACCAACTGATAAAAATTATATAAGTACACCCAGTCCTTACACTAATGTCATATGTCATTTCTAGCTTTATTCAGTACTTTGATTATATCATTTTTCTTATCGTTAGTGTTACTGATATATCAGAATAATACAACATAGAAAATAATATACAGAGGCACACATTAAGTCCACAATCAAACAGGAATTTTTTTTATTTATTGGGTTACTAAATTTTAATTTAGATAGATTCAAAGAATGCATAAGCTTAAGTAAAAACCCACTCAGAGTTCTGACAGGGTTCCTGACGGGGCATTGCCACCTGAAGGGACACCTCAAGAAACTCAGATTGTTAGAAGAGTGCAGATTCTGTGAGGAGGAGAACGAAATCTCTATTCATATCCTTTCAGAGTACAGCGCTCTAGAAAACCCTAGGATGCAGTTCTTGGGAACACACCAAATCGAAAAAGGGGAGATACACACCTTGAAGCTGTCCAACATCCTAAGGTTTCTGAGGGAAATAGGACTGGAGGACCTGCTCTAGCCGATAAGGTAACTCTTACGACTTGGCAGCGGTAGGGAGGCACAATAGATCTATTAGGTCGCAGTGTACAGACCCCAATTCTACGCACATACACACCATCGAGGAGCAACAGCTTGGTATTTATATACAACTGGTTACAATCGTTTTCCACATGAGCTGAGCACCAGTCGGGTATAAATATCGAGCTGTTGCTCTTCAATGGTCATTCGGTGTTCTAATTTTGTGAAGTAAAAATGCCTGAAGATGCCTCGTGCAGTCGTAGGCGAAACGTCGGATAGTAATTTCAATTTGATACGATTTAAACCCAAGAAGCATGATTTTCAACTTGACCAAAGCCGTGAGAGTTTTCGTTTTTTACTCGTTCTTAATTTTTGGCTTAAAATATAATGCCAAGTAATCACGTGACTTTTTGTAACTGTCAAGTTTGATATTTTTTCCAAAAATGGCGAAAAATTACATTGTTTCTCTAAAGTTTTGAAAAATGTCAAAGAAATTTAACAATTTTTTACTTTGTAATAATGGTTATGCATTTATGTATGAACAAATAAACTTCAATTTTATCAATATTTTTAATCGCAGGTTTTTACGAAAATAACTCTACAAGGAGCCCCCAATAACATTGTTTTCACGGAAAATTGATGCCTGGGTCACTTAAAACTTTGTTTTTTAATATATCCCATGTACAGAAATAGAAAAAAAGGTAAAAGAGCATGATAGAATAGGTTTTCAAGAATAATTTGATACGTTTTTTTTCCTTAGCTTATCGCTCAGTTTGGAAAGACACATTCGCTTACACTTTTAGTTGTGAGACGCTCTTTAGACTCTCTTAAAATTGAATGAAAAATTTGGCAAGACTGTCTCATATCATAATGTATATAGATATATACCCGACGCGTAGTAGAGTAGTACCTATAACCTCCATAATAACTGATATCTCATCAGAATTATCTGCTAACCAGTGCTGTCAAATGTTCCACAGAAAAATACTTGCAAGTTTTATATTTATTTCTGGCAATTCCTGGCAAAATGCGTATGATAATAAAAAGCTGATATTGCTCAATTAAACTGAATATTAGAGAAAGACAGATGATAATAAGATTGTCCATCCTTTAAATTTTAGACTGCAAAACCATATAATAAAGAAAAAAATAACTACATGTGAGAAGCAAAAAGAGATAGTAGAGAGATTTAATTTTAAAGATGGGGCATCTTATCGATTTTCATATACTTGCCATCAACTGTATGTAGATTTCGCCTTAATATTTTATCAATTTTTGAGTACAAGACATCTATTCCTGGCAAATGCCAGGAATTACTGGCAAATTGACAGCCCTGCTGCTAACTATGAGTACTTATGATATGAAATTATATTTACGATATAAAATATATCGATCAACAACGCGTAGATACATGCCGCATATAGAAATGTTAAAACTTTGGCCAAAAGTTTGCAAGCAAAATTTGGTAATAGAAAATAAATTCACTTTTGCCATACCACCTTCCATATTTACGAGTTAAATATTTTTAATAATTATATATAACTTATAAACACGTTTTATATATTCATAACACAACTTAATTTGACAGACTTTGAAAACAATATATTTTTTTATCCAAGGTTTGCAGCATTGTGATTTTCCTATGCTTGCCTCCCCCGTCTCCGCACTCCGTTTTGATACCACTGAACATTTCTAAGTTTAATTTTTTTTACTAAGTTTAAAAAATTGGAAAAAAAAACTGAAGCTGTACTAGATATTAAAAATTGGTATATGGGTAAAAAATTAAAAAACAGGCAATTTTGTCTTTTGAAAAAAAATTTCAAATTTGACAGTTACAAAAAATCATCTTACTCAGATACATGTGATTCAGCATTATTTCTTAAGCAAAAACAAACGTAAATTATAATTTACGGACACTGATTAATAAAACAAATTCCTAAGTATGTGTGACACTGTACAACGTAGAGCTGAATGTGTTATTTTGTATAAGCTTGTATCATATAATTATTAGAGGATTAGGGCTACAAACATCAATTTTCCAGTATTTTCTGATTGGTTAAGTAAGTTCAAGTATTTTAGAATTGCTATATTTTATTCTGTCAGAGAATATTGAAGCTCCTACAATTCTTCCCAATTAGTGTTTGTCATTAATTTTTGGTTTATTTAAAAGCCTAAATTATTTAAGTAGGCTGAACATAAAAATAATCAAGAGGAAGATTCTGAGCAAACAAAATGCAAATATTTTTCTGCAGTATAAATGCTATGTCACATCAGTTTTCCCATTCGCTTTATATGTTAATGAATCGAGAAACTACTGTAGACGGACTTTAAATATATTAATTCAAATACATCCTCTATTTAATAATTATTTGAAAATATTGTTTTATTAGGAATAGTTTATATTACAAATATAAAAAAGAACATGTACAATTATAGTAAATATATATATTTTATACCATTGATGCCTTTTTGATAATCAATATCTGTGATTTTACACAATGTATAAAACTTGTATTATACACCAAAGTATTTTTAATAAAATTTAATTTTTTTTATGATTATTGTTTGAATTGCATGGCTTTTCTAAGAAAATAATTGTGAAAAAAAAACGATTAGTTTAGAATCCAATATTTTATGTTCATTTAAATCATACCGATGCAGTTTTTGTTTTTGCGTAATTTTTTTAAATATAAAATATATGTGGGCACTTTGTCCCATTTCCATGCATATACAATTTAGTTTTATTAAAAAATGAAACGTCTCGGTTATTGTTAGTCACAGGGCTTACATGGTACTCGCGTAATAAGTAGTAAGCGAATAGTCCCAAAGGTAGGAAATGCGCCAAGGTGGCTTTCACTACGGGACAATAAAATTTTTTAATTATTTCCCAAATAATATACATTAAGTACCTCTCGGCAGTGTACAGGGTGTATCACCGATAAAGGCTTTCAAATCCTGGTCATAAATAAATTTTGACATTACCATAGAAGCCAAGGACAAACTCGCCACTTAACTCGTAAGGTCCAAAATTTTAACAAGTGTCAATTTTCAGAGCAAAAACTCCATTTTTTAGGTACTTTAGACAATTATCTAAAAAAGAGTACTCGATATTTATTTTGAAAAGTTTTTTGCGTCTCAGAAAAGCAAGAAATCCTGAGTTGGAAGGACATATTCTAGATGAAATTGCTAATAATCCTTCTAACAGCTTAAGAAAGTGTGCAGCTTCAATATGATAACAAAATGGGTTCTCCATGAATCATTCCAAGAAGAATTGCTTCATCCTTTCCATGTTCAAAAGGAGATACATGCAATGTCTCCAATTATCTTGCAAGATTTAATTATTCAAACTGGTTTTAGAGAAAATGAACATTTTACTAGATTTGTTTTATTTACGGGACAAGATGACTTCAAAGGGACGGCGCTGGTGTAATAAATTCTCATAATTTACACGTTGGGTATGAAAAAATCCCCATGCAATAACACTAGGCACCAGTAAAGATTTATGTTTAACGTTTGGATATAAATTTTACACCAAAATTTAAATAACCTTTTAGATTATGTACCTTTGCAAATTGAAGCTCAGATGTGGTTTATTCACGATTGTGCTCCACCACGTTTTAATGTGCCCATCTAACATATAGTTTAGGTGATTGTTGGATGGTTAGAGGCGGACCTGTTTTATGGCCACCAATATCTGACTTAAATCATTTAAATTTCTTTTTTTGGTAGCATCAAGATCCTGTTTATTTAACGCCAGAAAATACCATGGAAGAGTTACTTCAAAGGATAATTTTACTTCAATATTATTCAAAATGATCCTGGAATGTTATTTAGAGTACAGTGGGAAAAAATCTGCATAAGAAAGTGTATTTAAGTATAAGGTGCCCATTTTGAACATCTGCTTAATTTAACACAAAAAAAGGTACTTAATGTTTTACAGTTTTGGGACAATTTAGTGATTTCCAAGGTTTCATCGAAAATAAATTTTTTATTTTCAATAAAGTTTTAGTTACACTTCATCTCTTGTTATTTCTCTTAACGATTATTACCCTTTGAAATGTTCTTCCATCCGGTAAGTTTCAATTTGGAAATTTCTGGACATAAATTCTTCTTGCCTGTGGGGAATTTCACCATGCTTGTCCATAAATTGATTTTTAATAACTAATATTAATTAATACTGATATGTATTTATTAGTTTTAATACTTAAATTTGGATAAAACTGAAATTAGTAAAGCAATAAAAAAAGTAAACTTCAACTTTATAATGGAAAAAATCCTTCTAACGTCAATTGTAATCACAAGTTACCCATGTCAGGGACAATTCCTCAAGAGAAAAAAAAACAAAAATATATTTATGTTTTAATAAGTAATTTATTTATAAATAGGTAAGTAATTATACATTAAGAAATGGTCAACATTATCACAATGCAATAGAAATAATAATGCCAAAGTAAAAAACTTATTTTCATATATTTTTTTAATTGTAATAAATTATAATATTGGTATGGTTTTTTATTTAAATTAGAAGGTTAGCAACTCTGTTTTGTGTAAATCATTGATGGCATAAAGAGTATTAATTCTTGTATAAACTGCTGTACAAGCTGCTAAGGTTTTCGGTAACATATTTATGGCTTGTTGAATACCTTCTTGATCACCCCAGAGCTACAAGCATATTTTTAATTAGTCAAAGACTACCTAAAATATAATTTTACTTACTTTCTCAAATAAGTTTCCTCTCAAAGGCAAAAAATACATTCCAAGTTTGGTCCCACTTCTTGTAATAAATGAGTGGTGTTCTGACAGTATCTTTTCGTATGCTTCAGTTGCAGCAACAGATGTTTTATCTTGATCCTGCAAGTCACCGATTTTCTTTAAAAATAAAAGAATAAATTCTAAAAAAATTATAACACATTACAGGGCACACAAAATAATAAAAAATATATTTACCTAGTCCTTTGAGTATCCTTAACAAGGTTCTGCAGCCTGAAATTATGTCTTTCCTACTTACCAAATCATATTTGGTTTCATGTGCAATCATAATTTTTACAGTTTTATATAAATGTATTATAGAAAATTCCCAAAAAATAGGTTTTATATCTTCTGTATTTTTGGTCAAATCTCTGCTTATAAAAAAGAAAGCTGTTCCCATTGAAGCTAAAAATCTAATAAAAAGGAAATTATCACGAAATATTTTTGTTAAAAATAATGGCGCTCAAATTTTTAAAATTTAATTTTGTCAACTTAAATTATAAAGTTACTCTAAAAAATACTGACCTGTTTAACTCTTCAAATCCTTCTAGAAAAATATATAAATCCACATCATCATCGTTTACCAAAGCAGCTTCAAATTTATCATGAATTACTTCTAAATAACCATTTTTTTCTGGATCCTTTTCAGTTTGTTTCATTTTTATTTACTTTGAAGTAACGCAAAAGTTTTTAAAATTGTAGGTTAAGAGTAAACCTCTGATTATATTATAGTTTCAGATAAAGAATAAGTTCAGTCAAGGACAAATTTTCCTTGCTTAACTAAGGCAAATACTGGAAAAAAATTCTAGTTTATTAACTCCTTCTGTTACACCGCTTTGGTCTCCTATATTTAACCTACAGCTCTGACAGTGTTACTCACAAAACACGAAATATAATGTTACTCCAAAACAAGTGTTGTTCCGCGAGATTACAAAACATGAAAAATCACAAAACGTCATGTACGGAGAAATTGTTACTCTAGTGGCTAAAGTAGAAAGCTTTCTGTGCCAGGTGAATTCTAAAATAACAGGAAATGATGTAAAAATAATTTAAAATAATATTTGTTGACTAGTTAACATGCATTTATCAATTCGTAAAGTGCATTGTTGACCTTTTAGAATTTATATAATTTTAAAATGATCAAAATGTCTTCCATTTTTTTTTAGATTTTTTAATAAAAAAATCAGAACCATATAAGACTCCGCCATGAACATCGGCACACATATTTTCATTTCTTCAATTATTTTTCGTAAGTTTCATTTGTTGTTATATTTAAAACGTACAAAATTGGTGTTTCGGAGTCTGAGTAACGAATTTTCAAGATTTTGTTGTTATTTTTAGATGAATTAAAGCGTCTAACTAGCTAAGAAGAAGCTATTTTGGCAGGCCACATTTTATTATGTAGATATAAATGCTAAAATGATAATGATTCGAATGATTGTGGTATATGTAATGCAGTCCTCCAAAATTAATGATAAGCCACATGAGACTGAAATTAAAATTTCAGTGAGTGGTATGATGCTGATGTTAAAATTAAAGATGCTGCTGAAGATGAATTAACAACACTCGAAACATCCATACAACTGACTTGTAAATTTTCTATACTGCTTCTATAATTTGTCATATACATATATTTATGATATTTTTCATGTAATAATTTCATACAAAAGTAACCAAAATATTGTAATGAAACAAATATTAATTATTTTATACTGTTTAGCGCGAAGTATATACTGCTAAAATGAGTAATTACATAATCGCTCTGTGGATATATTTTTTCCCGTGAGAACTAGATAGGATATTTTTTTTATTACCACCCAATAAGGTCTAAAGGAAAAATAAATCAATTATCATACGTACGTATAATCTCAACTTTGTTATTTGAAAGTCGTTTAAATATTTTCTTAAAAATATATAAACTCAGTCAATTTATGACGACCAAATAAAAGACCCTCTCTAAGATTTGTCTAAAAATCTGTCGAAGAAATCCTACCCAGTTTATGTAAATAAAACCAAAGAGATAAGGGAATATGAAATGTTATATGAAAATACAGTTAGAATGTATTAAAATATTGAACGATTTTTCCATTATTAGGAAACAATAGAATAATCAAATAAACTCATTATAATGTGATATAACGTTTGACCTGTGAAAGGAATTATATTAGCGACTGTTTTTTCTGATTGCAAGAAAGAATAATTTAAATACCAGCAAAATGAACAAAAGGGTATTCAGTTTTTTTTTACACCTGCTTACTTAGACCTTTAGTTATAGAAATACAATAGTTTGTTTAACTGGTTTTTTATATAAAAATAATGATTAAAACGCTCAAAGGCCAATTCGGGAATTAAGTATTCGGTATAGAATAGCTAACGCCCTCTACATTTCGCGACTAAAATTTACAGTTACAGGGATAAATAGGGGTGTAATGCGTACCCGCGGGATACAGGGTGTAAGGTTCGAAAACGCTCTTTTAAGAAATACTAAACTTTAGTTAGTCTGTAAATCGTTAGAGTCGGTACCGTTCGGCGGGAATGAAGGTTTTCTTTGTTTTCTTTTCCATTTAATTTAGGAAATTAAGGGAATATCTTATGTTATTCTACTCGAGGATTAATGATTTTAATACTGTTTGATTACTTAATATAAATAGCTGTTTTTCACGTTTTATTTATTTTTTTCTGTTTAATTTTGTTTCTATTTTTTGACCGTGTAGTTATTAATTAGTTTTTACTTTTTTGGGTTTCGGTTATATTATTACTTTATAAAAGAATTAACACATGTTTTTTCTGACGTTTCGGTTTATTTTATTGATTAAACCATCTTCAGAGAATTACTGTAAATATGAAAAGGAATATGTAAATTTATGCTATATAAACTGAAAATTTTACTTTCTTACCTAATGTTAACAGGTGGTTCACTTGAAAAACTTACATTTAACTATTTTACTACTTTAATACAATTTAAATAAACACTTCTTATTTAATATAAATATAAATATAAAAAACTATTATTTTTTGATGCATTTTTTTTCACATCTGGTTTGTTGTGCTTTTGACAGAGTACTATCAAAGGGTTTGAAAGTTTCTGGACCATCTGCAATTTTATTGCCCTATTAGATTCGTATATACATTACTCAGGTCATTTGTGTCCGTTCTGAAATTCATTGTACCGGGTGTTCTTTTAATGTGGATCATTTCTTTAATTATTCTTTTTTTGTACTTTTTTTGTAATTTAGACAAAGAAATTAATTACAAAAAAAGAACAATTAAAGAAATGATCCACATTAAAAGAACACCCGGTACAATGAATTTCAGAACGGACACAAATGACCTGAGTAATGTATATACGAATCTAATAGGGCAATAAAATTGCAGATGGTCCAGAAACTTTCAAACCCTTTGATAGTACTCTGTCAAAAGCACAACAAACCAGATGTGAAAAAAAAGATGCATCAAAAAATAATAGTTTTTTATATTTATATTTATATTAAATAAAAAGTGTTTATTTAAATTGTATTAAAGTAGTAAAATAGTTAAATGTAAGTTTTTCAAGTGAACCACCTGTTAACATTAGGTAAGAAAGTAAAATTTTCAGTTTATATAGCATAAATTTACATATTCCTTTTCATATTTACAGTAATTCTCTGAAGATGGTTTAATCAATAAAATAAACCGAAACGTCAGAAAAAACATGTGTTAATTCTTTTATAAAGTAATAATATGACCGAAACCCAAAAAAGTAAAAACTAATTTTCTGTTTAATGTTTAGTATGGTATTTATACGGCATATCTTCAAAATAGGGTTTTACATTTTTATTATTAGAACGGCCATTAGGAGCAGTTATGTTAGTTACTTCGTAATTGTTATTTGTTAGTAGTTTAACTTTCTCACTGTAAATATTCGTTTTTCTATTTATTTTTGTAAATAGACGAAGTGTTTCGAAAAACTTGTTTTATTTAATTTAAGTAAAAACCATCACGAGACTAAACTCGCGGACGTACTGCTGTGAGAGCTGTAAACAAGAGTAGTCATCTGACCACCTAATTAAGCAGCCTTTGAGTCCCGACGTTCTGAGTTATGGTTGTGGTAAGCTTAAATAACCGTAGTTGTTTGAAACTAAAGCTGCAAGAGAGAAGATGAATGACCAGACTTCCAGAGTGTCTTTGTTCCAGTAAAATTCTATTATAGGTTATTAAAATAGCTACAAATTAATATGGGGCAGCAAAATGATTGTAGATGAAATTGCTAACGTTACCACAAGATATTCAGTTTGCAAGAGTCTACCATCAAATTCTGTCACAATATGCATACAGTTCTGCCTATGCATAACAAGAACTGTTAAAAGCAATCAATCATGTGACTTATCATTAATTCTGAGGGCCTGGGTGATATATGTCACAACAACAATTTCTTTGTCGCTTTTTTATATCCACATAATGAAATGTTTTTACAAAAATTTAGAGATAATGACCATTTTACTAGAATTGTTTTATTTACGGACGAAGCTAGCTACAAAGTAATGTTGCGGCGTTATAAATTGTCATAATTTACGCGTTTGGTTAGCGACGGGACTAAGAAATTAATGTATTTGTCAAGGACGGATCCAAGGGAGGACAGTTCCGCTCCACCCCCCCCCCCCCCAAGAATCTTAAAAAAGAAAGACTTCCCCTTCTCCTAACTTATTTTGGTAGCTTGGAATTAGGATATATTGAATAATTTTGTCAGCTCGCTTTCGTTTGTCATGCTGTACTGTCTTGTATACGAATGGAGTGGGGGTAATTCCAGAAACAAAAATAAATGTATTTATGTTTTATTTATTTAGGAAAAGGTAAGTAATATCATTGTATATATATATATATATATATATATATATATATATACATATATATATATATATATATATATATATATATATATATATATATATATATATATATATATATATATATATATATATATATATATATATATATATATATATATATATAGATAGCGCTCAAAGTGGCTGCCCCACATGTAAAAATCCCGGTAAAATTGGCCTCCACGACACTTTGGGCTCCGATATACGGAATATACGGAAGCCAATTTGCAATTCAATGTAAAACTAGTCATTGACCATAAAATATTATAATTAATCAAATAAAAGTGAAATTTTATGGAGCCTAATTTTGACCAATTCTTGATAAAATTATACATCTTAGTGTATTCAACTCATCGATTGATGGCGTTGTCGTCAGTCAAATGTATATTTAATAAATCAGTATAGCGGTAAATCTGACCTCCACGAATACCGGCAACCTTGTTTTTAAGAACAGACAGTCTGAGTAATCGAAGTATGGTTTTTGTAGATAAGGTAGAAATGTATGTGTCATGTTATTTTAACTTAAGCCATTATTTTGCCATAGCTTATATAGATAATTTAAAAATATTTTTCAATGATTACATTTTTACCTGCTAAACTGTATGAAAAAAATATTTTATGAAATGCCGATATTATGTGTTGAATAGGTATGTGGTAAGTCTTCACCACGCAAATGTGCTATTTTGGGCGAATGTTGCTATGAAATATGTTAATGGTATAATTACTTAATTATCACACGAGAAATTTTATTTTAAGGCAAGGGTTTATTTACCAAAAATTAATATATGTAAAAAAATATATTTTTTGTTTCTGCTAAAGAAAATTTGATATGCGTCAGCGTCAAAAAATTGAAAATTATCGATGTGGTTATTATGGAAAGACCTGTTATAACAACGTTAAACATCATTATCGCACTTGTGAGATAAAGATGAAATCTGTGTATTTTAAAAGAGAATAAAGAATTATTACACATTTTGCCCTTCCAGAAAATCAAAAAAATTCAATTGATAATAAAATTAATAGTATATTTTAAATAAATGGAGTAATAAAGAACATAATATGCTGGGAACTTAATTTGAGAAACAAAATGTGACATTAATAGCTAAGAGAGCACATTGTTTCTTGCGAAAGATTTTGAAATATAGGAAAAATAAAATATTGAAGATGTGTATAAAATATTCAACACCTCGTGTCTCCGAAACAATGCGTTTCCGAATATTAGTTTTCATATTTGTGGTTGTAGAAAGCTGTGCATACATTTTCTTGGTAGCTTTTTGAAACATCCTACATATTTGTGTTTATAAGAAACATTAGTTGGCAAGTTTCCGAATCCCGTTTTAAAAATGTTCTCCATCTGTAATAAGGGGTGACAATGAAACTACTATCACGCCACAACATAATAATGGTTTTATATAGAAAAATTATATTTGAATAATCGGCAGAGTTCCTGACGACCCATTTTAAACAAGAAAAAAACACTTGGTAGTTGCGTCCGGTTTCGCCTTTGTTATACCTAAAGTTTTGCTAAGAATCCGTTGATCATACCAAGAGAAAACATCGGGAACGAGTAAATATCTTAATTATACTAATTGTTGTTTAGATAGCGTTAGATAGCTCCGTCACTGGATCATTAATGCACCTTAACACTCTAACCAAATATGAACTTTCTATCTTTATTTTTAAAAATATAATTATGAAAAAAAAATTGAAGTTTATTTCTGCCAACGTGTACATTACCAATAGAAAATACGTCATTGTTTCTCAATATAACATACAGATTTAAAATTTAAAATATATTATGCTATTTCCGTAATACCCTGTATGTAATAAAACAAAGATTTAAATACAAAAAATATTTTATTGCATAAAGTAACTTACACGAACTGTGGCATTTATATTTATGAAAACAAAAATTGTTTTATTCTATTGAAGTAATACTATAAATATAGTAATTATTTTTCCTGGCCGTTTTTGAAATATAATTTATTTTCTTTTTCTTGGCTTATTTCCTGATAAATCATCTTTAGCAATCCAGGTTTACATTTTTTAATTAGAAAACTAACAAAAATATCACAAATATAGACGTAAAACGTCAAAGTATCTTACCAATCTAAACCATATTTAAAACTAATACAATTTTAAAAATAAAGTAAATTTAAAACTAAAATTGATTTAGTTGTTAAAACTGTATTAGATTTAAATTTGTTTTAGTTGGATAATGTACGTTAACGTTTTACAACGTATATTTGTGATATTTTCCTTATTTTTATTATTAAAAAGTGTAACTTTAGATTTATGAAAGTGGTTTAATAGTAAATTAACCGAAACATCTCAAATTCATTAAGAAGAAAACTGTTCTTTAATTTACCAAAAATTAAAAACAAAAGAAAATGAACTAATAAACATCAAATAATAAATTTAAAACAATAATCTTAAATAAAAGACATTTTTTTTTGTAATTAAATAATTTTCCCTAATCTGAACAATAAAAAAGTTTTAGAGTTAAACATTAGTTTTATTGAAAAAGAAAATGTTGTTGTACAAAGTGAACAAAACAACTAAACAGCTAAAAAAGTTTTTTATTAATACATTTTTGACCTTCAAAAATTTCTGAAGATTGTTGAATAGTGAATAGACTGAAACATCAAGAATTTATTAACAAAAAGAATAAGATATGTCATAAACAAAAAATAATCTGTTATAACCTGTATATTAAAAACTACCTAGTAAAAGAACCCACAGTCTCCGTTATACATGTTTTTAAAACTAATCCAAAAAATGCGCAGTAAAATTTTTTGTATTTAGTTTACTTTTGGCCAATACTCCATAAAAAAAGGTCGAAAATGCGCATGATTATTTGCAATGAAATGAACTGATCTTAAATTTAACTGAATCCGAGGAATGTGTCAACACTGAAAAACACGTCTCTATTAAAAACATTTCCATGTTTTTGGACTTCCCTTTTTTAATATGAATTTCTTACACAATATGTAATTTGAAGGCAGTCATATAATCTCTTATACACTACTAAAAAACACATGGAACCACCGCATACCGTAATGGCACCAATATTGCCGTTTTGGGATTAATAACTGTTCATAACTTGCTTCAGGATTTCAATTTCTTCACAAAGCCGAGTGCCATGAGATTTATATTTCATAATATATTTGTGAGCTTGTTTTCCTGAAAAGATGTTCTAAAAACATAATATTTGTCGATGGAACTTTTCCACTCCTATAAACTAAAAATTTTGTTCTCCACATGTCAGATCCCGGTCATCACATCTTTGCACTGTACCACCTGGTCCAATTATCGGGGACGTTCTATAATAACCAGGCGGTAATGGCGATAATACGGACATATTTTTCTATCTTCTTCTTCTATGTGATCTTCGATAACAGCGATAGAATTTCACATATGTAACTAAAAAACCACCAGGAGTAACCCCAACGACACCGATATTACTGTTTTGTGGCTTAAAATTATTCATTGCTTGCTTCACGGCTTCAATCTCTTCATCACGCCGAGGACCATGGAATTTGTATTTCACAATGTATCGATAAGCTTGCTTCCCCGGAAAGATGTAAGTTTCCACTGATTCGATTATGTATCAGGGTGTACAGTTAGCAGAAAACTGGTGTACTAACTCTGGATCAGTTTGGTTTTGATAGGCATATTCATCTGTACATCGAAGCTGAAACCCTCTACCTAATTGGGGTTGGGAGGAAGAGCTCTTCCAGCAGTTGCTATACCACCATTTGGTGGGGCTGTAACATTACCACGTCCAAAATTAGTGCAATACTAAAGGTAACATATGTCGGATGCATCCTGAAACAAATAGGTAAATAAAAATAATTAATAAATTTTTCCAATTAGCTAATATAGAGTGGCACATCACATATTTGTGAGCTTTACGAAAACGATAAAATATTTTTTAAATATTTTTATAGGCGCTAAAAGGTAGATTAAGATCATATTCTAACATTATGTACAGTTTGATTTTAAAAAATAGGCCTTTAATCTGTATAACTTTAAATGAAATACCCTATAAATTATTAAATTTAATTCTAAAATATGCAGACATTTTTGGAAAATAGTCAAGTTTATGGATTTATAATGGTTTATTTTTAGTAATAATGTAGCAAAAATAACAAAATAATGCAAAATTATCCAAGAAAAATTTGCCAATTTACCCTCCGAAATTAACACCCAAAATCAAAATTCAATTTTTTATGATTCACGTCTATAATTGGACCATCACACTATCTTTGTGCTAAATTTCAAAATTTTACGTCGCATAATTTCTGAGAAAATCAGCTGTGACAGACGGAAGGACACTGAAGTTATTCCGTTTTGGCACGGAATACTAAAAAATAGTCTAACCTGTAAATAGAAAAAACATTTATCTCAAAGACCATACGATACCGCCAAAAATAAACTTCAGATTCTTGTTTTTCGCCCCCAAAATAGTGGGTACGAAAAAATGTTCCAAAAATTTGTTATTTACTTCTGTTTCAATAATTACCCTTCTTTAAACTACCCTGTATATTTTGAAATAATACAGAAATGTGGTCTTAAATAACCCAGATATGTTAAAATAAAAGATTTAACAAATATTTAATCGCTTTTCGTAAAACGCGCAATCGTATGCGGAACGTCACCATGTTTAATGCTAATAAATTTAATTAATATTAAAATTTCATATACCTCACGAATAAAAGAATCACCAGTGTATACTCCAAAATAAAATTATAAATGTATTTTTCATAAAAGTTAATGTGTGAAATGAATCCAATTTTAATGGATTACACAAAATAATCATTTGCAATCTTATATCAAGTAATTTTAATAAGAAACAAAATTTATAATTTACCCAAGTGAATTTATATCTAATATTACCCAACATTACATATGAAGGATATAATTTTATAACCTATACTTTTTTAAGCTACACATGTTTTTTTTTTTTAATTATTGGATTAAGATCAATATTAACTTACCTTTCTTTTATAAGGCTGCACACAGCACAAAACACACAAACTATCAAAAATCTTATTCTGACACTGTCTTACAGTAAACGGTCATATTAAGTTTTTAAAAGCTTAACATCACGGTTCTATCGTCTGGGAAACTGACAACACTGTAAGGATCCTATTTTACCAAAAAACGGAATATATGGAACCAACAGCATACCCAAGTTATACCCAAAAAATATATTATACAAATGGATTTTACCTTTACCGTCGAAAGGAAGGATGTCAATATTACCGTAATTTGTACAAGCAATATACAAAAAATATACTCGTGTATATCGATGGATGCTAAATTGTATTATTTTTCGATGGAAGCCAAAGTGATCGACAACTAAATATATATATATATATATATATATATATATATATATATATATATATCTTATACAATAGTAATATGTAATTATAAATTAAAAAATGGTCAATAGTATCACAAGGCAAATGAAATAATAATGCTAAGGTAAAAACTTTAATATATATATATATATATATATATATATATATATATATATATATATATATATATATATATATATATAATGTAATAAATTATAATACTGGTATGGTTTTGTATTTAAATTAAAAGGTAAGCAACTCGGCTTTGTGTAAATCATTGATGGTATAAAGAGTATCAATTCTTCTGTAAACTTCTGTACAAGCCGCTAAGGTTTTCGGTAACATATTTATGGCTTGTTGAATACTTTCTTGATCACCCCAGAGCTAAAAGTGTATTTTTAAATAGTCAAAGAATCTACTTAAAAAATAATTTTACGTACTTTCTCAAATAAGTTTTCTTTCGACGGCAAAAAATACATTCCGAGTTTGGTCACATTTCTTGTGATAAATGAGTGATGTTTTGACAGTGTCTCTTCATATGCTTCTAAGGCAGCAACTGAGGTTTTATCTTGGTACTGTAAGTCGACGATTTTCTTTAAAAATAACTGAATAAATTCTAAAAAAATTATGACTTGTTATACAGCATACAAAATAATAAAAAATGTATTTACCTAGTCCTTTGAGTATCCTTAATAATGATCTGCAGCCTGAAATTATGGCTTTACTATATAGCACATCGTGTTTTGTTTCATGCATAATCATAATTTCTACAGTCTCATAAAAATGTCTTATACAAAATTCCCAAAAAATAAATTTAATATCTTCTGTATTTTTGGCCAAGTCCTTGCTTATAAATGTTAAACCTGTTCCCATTGAAGCTAAAAATCTAATAAAAAGGAAAATATTATGAAATGTTATGAAATAAGTCTATTAAAATTTCTGGCTCTCAAATTTTCAAAATTGATTCGCTATCCTTAATTTTTACATTGCATTTTTATACTGTAGTGTAGTATTAGTTTAGGACTAATTGTTAATTTTTTGAAGTATAAACCAATCATAATTTTATTAACTTAAATCATATAGTTAACTCAAAAGAAACTGACCTGTTTAACTCTTCAAATCCTTCTAGAAAAGTGTATAAATTCACATCATTATCGTTAACTAAAGCAGCTTCAAATTTATCACGAATTACTTTTAAATGGTCGTTTTTTTCAGTTTGTATCATTTTATTTACTTTGAAGTAACTCAAGGTAGGTTAAGGGTAAACTTTTTCAGATAAAGAAGTTCAGTAAATGATGATAAAGGCAAATACTGAAAACAAAAGAGGAAACTTCTAGATTTTTATTTTGTCCAATCACGACACTTTTGACCCCTATATTTAATTTGTGGCGTTGAATGTATTATTCTCAAAATAAGTGTTATTCCGCGAAACCACAAAATCTCGAAATGTAATGTATATAGAAAGTTTCGCACAATTTATAATAATCTGTGTCAGTCATATTATGTTGTGCGTTGATGGTATTGGCTGAATTTAAAAACACAAAGACTTGTTCGTACAAAAATCGCAAACCAGTCAACGCCAATTAAACTTTGCAAACCCAGTCAGCTGACAGTTAACAAACCGATTTGGGACGATCTGATTGGCGCTGACTAGGTTTTGATTGTCCAGCTTTTTCGATTGGTTGTTGTGAATTTCACAAATTACTCATATAATACAAAGTTTGTGGTGGAATTCCACCACGCATTTTATATGCAATAGTCCAGTCAAAATAGACAAAAAAAGAGGCAGTTTCGCAAAAATTCGCATAGAGCTGAAATGGGCATATCTTAAGTATATTATAACAAACAAAATATCAAAAGGTCCCATCGATCCTAAGCCTAATAAAAGTTTTATTCAGGGTCAAAGGTTAAAAATATTGGTTTTCCACATTTCCTCGTAAAGAGTAAGTGTTATCGTAATAATAGGCCAGACAAGTTATAGATCATACAATTCTCTACAACAATTGTTCTTATTATTTTTTCTACGAATTACCACGGTGGTAAAATGATACTATTGGTATTGATTAAAGTGGAACGGATTATTGTAGTTTTCTTCTTCCTCTTCTTGCTGGATTTTTGTAGATTGTTGTAAGAAGAAAGATGCATTAGTTGCTTCCTGATCGATACCATAACAATCCTCATTTATTCCGAGTCTTTTACAACGACAATTTTTACTACATCCGAGTCTTTTACAGCGACAATTTTTACTACAACCCTTTTTGCAATTAGAAAAAAATAATGTTAAGAAGTTTTTCAGGGGCAGATGGGAGTTAAGTTTGAACTGTCTCCAAACTATTATCAGTTAATTTCCAACCCCAGTTTTATGGGCCCAGTGGATTGCCTAGGACTTCTTAAAAGTGTTTGGTGAATTTTCTGATTTATTATATGAAACTTAGATTTGATATAAAGGTTCATGTCTGCAAAACGAATTTTTTCCTATTAGATTATGGCCTCATGAATTTTTTGTAGGTATTTATAACTCTTGTCAGTATTTTATTAGAATTCCTGAGTGCTAGGTCTTCTCAAAAGTGTTTGGTGGATTGTTAAATTGATAATATGATACACAGATTTAATATGAAGATGTTCATGTCTGTAAAACAAATTTTACCCTATTAGATTATGGCCTTATGAATTTTTTCTAGGTAGCTAGGACTCTTTTCAGTATTTTACTAAAATTCCTAAGCGCTAGGTCTTCTTGAAAGTATTTAGTGAATTTTCAAATTTATAACATGATACTTAGATTACATATAAAGGTGTTCATGTCTGCAAAACGAATTTTTCCCTATTAGATTATGACCTTATCAATTTCTGTAGGTACTTATAGCTCTTGTCAGTATTTTATTAGAACTCCTGAATGCTAGGTCTTCTCAAAAGTGTTTGGTGAGTTGTTAAATTGATAATATGATACACAGATTTGATATGAAGGTGTTCGTGTCTGTAAAACAAATTTTTCCCTATTAGATTATGGCCGTATGAATTTCTTCTAGGTAGCTAGGACTCTTTTTCAGTATTTTACCAAAAATTCCTAAGCGCTAGGTCTTCTTGAAAGTGTTTGGTGAATTTTCAAATTTATAACATGATACTTAGATTTGATATAAAGGTGTCCATGCCTGCAAAACGAATTTTTCCCTATTAGATTATGGCCTTATCAATTTTTGTAGGTACTTAGAACTCTTTCCTTTATTTCCTTAGAATTCCTGAATGCTAGGTCTTCTCAAAAGTGTTTGGTGAGTTGTTAAATTGATAATATGATACACAGATTTGATATGAAGGTGTTCGTGTCTGTAAAACAAATTTTTCCCTATTAGATTATGGCCGTATAAATTTTTTCTAGGTAGCTAGGACTCTTTTTCAGTATTTTACCAAAAAATCCTAAGCGCTAGGTCTTCTTGAAAGTGTTTGGTGAATTTTCAAATTTATAACATGATACTTAGATTTGATATAAAGGTGTCCATGCCTGCAAAACGAATTTTTCCCTATTAGATTATGGCCTTATCAATTTTTGTAGGTACTTAGAACTCTTGTCAGCTATTTATTAGAATTCCTGAGTGCTAGGTCTTCTCAAAAGTGTTTGGTGAATTGTTAAATTGATAATATGATACACAGATTTGATATGAAGGTGTTCATGTCTGAAAAACAAATTTTACCCTATTAGATTATGGCCTTATGAATTTTTTCTAGGTAGCTAGAACTCTTTTCAGTATTTTACTAAAATTCCTCAGTCCTATCCACACTATGAAGTTCAAGTGTATACACGATATAAGTATTGATAAGCAGAAGCAGATGTTGGAGGAAGACAAGATGGTTGTACTGTTTTATTGTTCCCTGTATTTTTTACAAAACTTAAATTTCTTTATTTCTCCAATCAATTTTTTCAAGCTTCATATATAGCAAGAAAAAAGCAAATTTCCATTTGTGATAATGACTTGTGGAGAAGAGTCAATCGTATTAAATGCTTCTGTGCAATTAATTAAATCCTAATGTTTTTCTAACAATTTAAATACTGTTGTTTTACTCCTTTTGAAAATTGCTGATGTAATATTGCAATCAGTTGTACAAATAAAATATGAGCTTGACGTTTTAGATATGCAGATAAACTTCCCGATGAATATATTTTCGTTTGTACTTGAGCTTTCCCAGGTTTTTATGTCCGTCAAAAAAATGGCAGTTGCTGCTCAAGGTTATATAGGAAAACGGAATTAGGAACTGATTGTATATTCATTCAGAATCATATAATTTGTACGTATTTTAGTGTGTGAGTCACATAAACTAATACTTCCATAATTTTACATACATTGAACGCCCGATGACGTATACAGACCGCTTAAGAGGGCGTATTGGAATTTTCGATATTTGAAATCGCGACATATCAAAAACCGTGATTTGTGGGAAAAAAAAATAAGAACAATTTTTGTAGAGAATTACATGATCTACAACCCTTGTTTGGCCTATTTTTACGATAATCCTTATCGTTTACGAGAAAAATGCGAAAAATTTTGTCTCGATCTTTGACCTTGAATAAAATTTTTATGAGATGTAGAATCGGTGAGGACTTTTGATATTTGTCTATAATAGTGTATTTAAGATTTATAACAATTTCACCTCTATGCAAGTTTTTCAGAAGTTAAATGTCTATTTTGACTAGATTACAACATATGAATGTTTTTATTCAGAAACTGTTTCTGACGCGGGCGGAACGAACCTATAGTTAGGTTTATTCTGGGTCAAACGCTACGTCACGCTATGTATTCCAATGAAATGAGAAACGTGTGTCGGTCATCCGAAAGAACTATGACTAATTTTTAGCATAACTAGATCTTGGGCTTATTTATTTTTTTACCACTAAATAAGCCGACTAAAAGTTATATAATATTTTAAGACTGTTTGAGATATACTTAAATATTTTTAGGCTTTAAAGGAGTTGGTGTTTATGTGGCTCAATTTTCATAAGTAGGTAATGTGGATAATAAAAATTAAGGGTGTGTTGGAAAATTCGAGTTTGAAAAAAACTCAACTCGTCGAGTTTGAGTCGAATCGAATAAAAATTCGAAACTTTGTTTTCGAACAAACTCGAATATTTGGACAAACTTCCATACCAGTATTTTGTTTTTAGTGTTCTAAAAAGAACCATTAACCTATGGTCGAAATGTTCAGACAAATTGAGCTTATAATAATCAACGAAAATTATTTAATTAATCTACATACAATTTTTTCTATCTGAGTGTTGATGGATCCAGTTGCCTATTACCAAAAGCTACAGTATGCATTTCGACTATTTGATTGAATCTGATAAAGTTTCTTTTCAATTTCCGAATTTTTTCGAATATTCGAGTTTGTTTGAAAACTGAAACGATTCGAACTCAACAACAAAACACGACTCGAACATTCGCACACCCCTAATAAAAATACCTTATGTTGACATCTCTGGCTGTATTCTTTTGAGTAAATTATCACTGATCAAAGTGAAACTGATAACTTCATGTTCTTTTGAATATGAATTTATTTGTCATTGAGTCGAAATGATCATGATTACTTCAAATGACAGAACTGTTGTAAACCAACTATTTTTATATTATTATATCTTCATATATATTAATATTATACTCAAGTTACGCCTATGGATTAATGGATAATTGTAGCTTAATATCTAATAAAACCTTTGAAAAGTTATATCTTAAGTCAATATATTTATTAATTAGTTTAAACAATATAAGTCATACTCTTTAAAACTCCAAAATCTTCCTTTTTAAAAAACCATTAGCTTTGTTCATGATACCTTATCGTCCGATAAAATGTACACTTTTCAATTAGTTGTTTAGTTAATAATCTTGTAAGTAAATAGTTATAAGTTATATTTTTGTGTGCGCCTATGGCTGAATAGAGATAAGTAAAATATAAATTAGACTAAGGATAATGAAGAAAGGGAAGAAATATTCAAGAATACATTACATTGTTACCAGTTTCATAACAGATTAAATTGTAAAAGAAAAATTAATGTTATCTCGTGTTAATATATATATTTTAAAAATAAAATATTAAAAGTGATTTTTTGAAATTTTGTCTTCAATCTTTGAAACCAGTGCTAAGTATAAATCAAGAAGCAGTAAAAATTACATTGCAAATAGCAGAGTTACAACAGAACTGAAAGTGATAATTACTCAAAAGAATATACCTTTTATGTGGACCCATGTTGCGCACCAGCTTTTTGGTGTAACCATATTCGTCTCGGTAACCCTTCACATTTAAAATTTACATGCATGATTGGTATCAGCCAGTGGCGTAAATAAAGACCCTGCAGACCCCGCGGTGTGGGGGGACGCAGCCAACCCAGGGACGCCCTCAAGTCCCTTGATGAAAATGAATATATACGAAGGATCAAGGCAGGTGCAAAATAGTAGGGCGCCTTCAAAAATCTGCAGGGGGGGGGGGCGCACATACCCTTAGTTACGCCACTGGTTTCAGCAGAATAGGTTATTTATATTGTATGAAATTAAAAAGTAAAACACAAAAGAGATTTTAAATTTTAATGTATTGATACATTTAGATTTTTATATTGTTAAAAGTACTATAAACGCTAGCTTATTTTGCGTAAAAATTAACAAATAATCCAATCAAGTAAAATCAAGAACAATTCTGATATGATTATTGTTACAATACAAGGAGTTAATTGCATTAAAATAAGACGACAACTTTTATATATAATGCTAGAAGAAAACTCACAAATTAAAATGCATATACAAGTTGAAGGTTTTTTTGGACAGTTTTGAGTTTTCGTCAACTAAAATAGATTGTTTATATGTATTTTCCTTTCAAGCAGAGAAAAGAAAAGGATATATACAAACAGTTTCTTTCCTGCAGATACAACTCTGGTCCTCCCTCCATATTTTTTAAGAAATTTTGATTTTTAAAAATTATGCACTACGGTGATTGTATAGATGTCGATATTTTCCAGTCTGCATCGAAGTCGGCAGGTTTTTAATATCCTACCGACATACTTTGGAATCTATATTTTATATAGCAGTTGTTTCCTGCGAATGTTGCTCTCGCTTTAATACAGCTCCATTGATTAAACCATACAGTGATGGAAACGCGTATGACGAGAGGACCAGAGTTTGATTTGCAGGAAACAAACCGTTTTGTATATATTCTTTTATTATCTCGGCTCGCAAGGATAAAACATTTAAACAACTATTTAAATACGTGAGATAGATTCCTTTATTTCTTACTGAATTTTTGATTTTTACAAAATAGATTCCCTTTTCACTTTTAAATTCGTTTTTTCTTTCAAAGAAAAATACGTATCTCATTACAACCCGGATTATTTATGTTCTAACATAACGCAACAGTTTTAAACAAAATTGGGTTAATAGTGACCTCTGGAGAGACGATCCTTAATATTAACACCGTATTAGCCACGTAGTTTCCAAGGAAACCATTACCAAAGCTGTTATCCGTAAAAAGTACGTGGTTGTTAGCTAACAGACCTTTGGGTTACAACTCCATTATTCTAGGGAGATCCATAAGAAAATATTGGGTTCAAAAATTCTAGCCAATATCAGTTTTGAAAAAAAACCTCAACCAGGACTTTCAAAGCCAAAAACTCAGAAAAACATGTCTGTAAAACCAAGTTTTTTAAAATACAACTTCGACTACAATACACTTGTATAATAAGTATAATACCACTTAATAAAAATTGACATTTTCGCCCATACACCACTCTTAGAGCACCATAAGAAATTTTCATAGCGTTTGTGCTAAACAAGTACATATTTACAAATAGTATCGAAAAAAAAATGGATTCATAAAATATAAAGTTACATAATTCTACTAAATTTTTTTAAATTAAACCTCTAAAGGACTCTCACACATTGAGGCGCGTCTGCACAAGCACGACTGCGCCAATCGGCCGAAATTATAACTAAAAGTCCAAGAAAGTGATCTCTATGTGTTTTCTTTACGTGACGCTTATATTAGAGATAGGATATCATCATAGCTATTTCAACGTTATTGGTTGCGGTCTGTTATTCCTAAAAAAGGCATCGCACAAAATCAATGGAAATGGCTAATTGATTCAAATTCCGTGAAAAGGTAATTTATTTCATGCTGAACAAAAACTCTCATGAGCACAACCCCGAAAAACGGACAGTTTTCGAAACAAAGGGGGTATCCGCCTTTATTTGGAAGATGGGTTTGATTCCAAGGGCTTTTGGGGGCATGAAGCCCGGTTTTGTGGGGTTGATATATCATATTGAAGCAATACTCATCGTGCATGATCTGGGTTTGATTTTTGTGGATATGTGGATTAGTTGCTCGCTTCTATAAAGACTTAGATTATCCACTTGCCGCCAGCAAGCTTCCTCATTCCATGAGGATTTTCAGTTTTGCGTCCACCTTTATTTCGAAAACTGTCAATTTTATCGTCCGTAGTTATCGATATTAAGGCGATATCGTCGGCATATCTCATATTATAGCTAATCTCCCCTGTTATTTTTATACCTTCGGATACTTCTAACAGTCTTTTTTTAAAGATTGTTTTACTGTATAAGATAAATAAAACTGATGACTTTTTGGTTCCAATACATATTACACATGATTCGGATGTCTCTGGTATCCATATTTTTACTCAAGAATTTATTTTAGATATTAATGTTGTACCTGATCAAAATCATCTTCAAAGTTAATGAAACAGGTGCATATTTTTTTTTTTATTCAGCCATCTTTGAGACAAATCATTCATTCCAAATAATGCTACTTGGGTTCTCATCAGTTTTCTGAATCCCATTTGAATATCACTGATATTTCAGGGATTTTATTGTGTCCATTTGTTTTCTCTCAATGTGTATGGGGCCTTTAATGACACAAAAATGAATGGGCATTGAATTTTATTTTTTTAGTCCTGCCAAGACACGTTCTAAAAACATTATTGATTTTTAAATGTTGGAGGTGGGCAAGAATTAAATCACGTTTAAAGTTAAAAAATATGTTAATGGGAGGGCAAGAATAAATCTATATTTACTTATAAAATAAAAAATAAACCCTTAAAACATCAGGTAGTGAACTGTGATCTTATCGTCAGTGATTTATTAATATTTCGTTAGAATTTATTGTTACAACTGCTTTTATAAAGATATTACACATAAATAATAATTTTACTGGGTGTTGGAAAACGCCCTTATTTTATAAATTAATGGCCGCTTTTTCGGTTCCTAATCTTATAAGGTATATTGCAAACGTTTTTAGATATCTCTGGTATTTAATTTCGGAGATAGCAACATTTCTTTTCATCGTTCAACATTATACAATAAGCATACCAAAATGTGTTTTGGGTTTTTCCCAAATTCACGAAATCGGTAAAATGAATATATATTTTTATTGTTATGCAATGTTAAGAAATTTGTACATATTTACTTTCATGATTCTCTATAAACTACAATGTCGACATTTTTTTTCCTGGAAGGGTTGTTTTTCTAATACACTTTTACTGGGTGCGGCCATAGAAATGTGTTGTGTTTATTGAAAGAGAACCATCTTTAAGAACTCAAACCAATGTAAAATTCGTGGTAAAATAAAATTATAGCACGTATAAAAAAATCGACCCGTATACAGGGTGTTCAAATAATGCATCAGGATGGATACTCGGGAGGTGATTCTATATATAGTCCGGGGGCTAGTGACAGATTTTTGTCAGTCATTTCTCAAATGATAATTTACTTGACACTAACTTAAAAAAAGTCAGCTGGCTGTATGTCGGGGGAAAGATGGTCAGCTGTCGCAGTGAAAAGTGTGGCGCGGAAACCAGGTATAATCGCTCTTCGCCTATTTAAATACACCACCTGACGGGTTTTGCACCGGCATAGTCAGCTGACTTTTTTGCAGTTGAAGTATCATGTAAACTATCATTTGAAAAATTTTCAATAGGTGGAAAAGTATTGTATCGGTTATTATCTGACAAATTTTTAACAGGGAAAAAATAACGTACCTAAAGTTATTCGAGACGATGCTCGCTGCACACGTAGATTACATACATATATACAGTGTGACCAGTAAACTTCGCATCATATGAGATTTGTTTTATTAATAGTTTTATTCAAAATTTACCCTTGGCATCAATTTCTGCTTCGATCGAGATGAAAATTAACCAAAAAAAATAGTAGTCACGTGATTATTTGTAAAATTTTAATTTTTTTACAAAAAAAAATTCAAAAGTGGGGTTATATCTCAAAATATCAAAAAAAAGTATTAGAAAAAGTTTTTCTAAATGCAATTTTTAGCCCATATGCAAAATTTCAGCTGTAGAAAAATTTTGATTTTTGGCCCATTTTTTGTAAATTGCAACGCAACCTACATAATACTTCTTAGTTTTGATAATGGTTCATCCCAGACACATTCTGTTTAAAGTAGTGCCATATTAAATGTGTGTTTTTCTACAAAATCTAAATAAGATTATTAAAATTTGGTCTCATCTGATACAAAGTTTATTTGTTTTTGACCCTGTATAAGGTAACTTCATTAAATAACTATTTTTGAAAACGTAGTTTGTGTCTAAAGTTACTACCCAGATAGCACAAGATTTCCATTGGATATCCAGAATAGGTACATATAATGTCCTGTATGTCCATGGACCGTTTATGGATGTCCATTAGATGTGATGACCTATAATCTAAATGGACGTCCATATCTGGATGTCCAGTGTAAGTCCATCAGACGTCCATTAATTAAATTTCGGGTTGTCGGTAAAATCGGATACTGTAATATCGGCATGTAGAATTGTCATTTCTTAACCCGCCGGCGCGCCATGATCATAAAATATCCCTTCAGATATTTTGTGCCCATTATTGTGTTGACGTCGAGCTAAAAAAGACCTTTGGAGTTTTAGTTGAGCTAAAATCAAGTGTGCTTTTTATTTGAAGAAGATGCCACCGTTAAAGGTAAGTATAGTTATTTTTAATTTAATTTTTTTAATTATACCAAAAATTACCGAACGAAACTACAGACATGCCCGACGAAAAGCTGATAATTTAGTATCAAACTCGCACAAATTTGAAAGTGAACAAAATATTCAGAATCAAAACACGTATGTTAAAATATAGCTTTTGTAGCTATACTTTTTCATACAATCACTTATTTAAATGGAAATTACTACAAATAAGTATTAAAATAGGTCAAGGAATTTTGTATCTTGTTGGTTAAAATGGAGCACAGATAGAGTTGTAAATTTGTGTAATAATAAAATTGTAAATTTTAGAGAAAATTCTCTCTGACAAAGTCATTATTGAGTAATCAGTCTAATAAGATTGCTGGCATTAATAAATGTTATCAAAATTTATAATGGAATAAAAGCTATAGCAAATTTGAATAATTATATTAATTTTTTTATGACTATTTTGGATTAATAAAGTTTTGACAGTTCGACTCTAGGTTTAGACTTATAATTTAATTTAATTATTTTTTAGATGAATTTTTCACAGATTGGTCCAAATAAAATTCCTATGTGAAAGCCAATTTATACCAAATTAGAGAGGATATTCAGGTAATCTTAAATAGGGAAAAAACAACAAGAATCTACAAAGAATTTTCTGCAGGAGTTCAACGATTACTTAAGAAAATAATCAGCTGCCTCAAGTCACATAAGATCTTCAGGACAATTTAAACTTTAAAGATGCAGTAAGTTTATTACACTTCTCCTGAAATAAAAGCTGAAACTTATTCGAGTAATGCTTCTTTATGTGTATGAGTCTATTGATAAAAAAAAACTTAATTTACAGGATTATTTTATATATTTTTTTTACTTTGATTCTTAAAGTCAAAAATATTCTTAGGTTAGCATATGTGGAAGTAACGTTTAATTATCTCAATAAAGTAATATAATATTAGGTTTTACAATTAGCGAAAATTGGAGGAAATTATACCTATTAACTTATTATTTTATTGTAACAATGACAGATGGCCTTCCAAGAATTATACATATGATGGAATAGTAAACTGCCCTTTGAAGAACTTATGTTCACTATTTGTAAGTAAGTTACCACTTAAATATAAAAATTTGATGAAAAAAATATCTCTTTTATTTGTCATACTCGTAAATAATAAGAACAAATTGGGTGTCAGATTTTACACGTTGAACTCTAGATCCTCTTGTTCTGATAATACCCAGATAAAAAGTGTGTTAAAATTTTTTTTCTGGTCTGTTGGTTTAAGCACTCTAAGCAATAACAATGCATTTGGTTTTATATATATATATATATATATATATATATATATATATATATATATATATATATAGAGAGAGAGAGAGAGAGAGAGAGAGATTTAAATTCCTACAAAACCATAAAATACTGCATCATTTAACGTTAAACCTTATTAATTTTCAGCTGCGGTAGTAGAATGGGGGGCCGATAAAAAACAGCCGAAGACGAGATTAGACAATGGCTGAAGAGAATAAACGACAGAAATAAATCTAGAAAAAAATAATCATTGTAACAATAAAAAGTCTTTATTTAAATAATTGGTATATTTTCTATTACCCAATTGAAATTGTACCTATTACTACGGAACCAGATAACTTATTCATAGCGAACCTTCTACAGCTTGAACAATTTAAATCAATTGAAGCTATATTTTGTAGCACTTGCAATTGGACTAATTATAAAATTTTATATTCTTATAGAGTCTTGTATTAAAAACTTGACAATTGTAATCAATAAGTGTAATATGTGGATCCAGTTCCTGTTACCTGATTCGCTAATGTAATTTATTTCTGTTTAATTTTTGGGACTAATAGGGCCATCTATGGTTACTTGTTATCGACGTTTTGATGACATGAGTGGTCTGTGTCTTCAGAAGTGCAGATTAATTAGGTACTGTAAGCTCTCGGACCCTAAGCAAATTCTGAAAATATCTATCATTCACGTTAGCGGAACGTCAAGAAGAGGGAACAATAGATTATGACCTATTTATCCAAAACGCACAATACCATCGGATAATAAGTCCACAATCGGGTCAAGAATGTACAATATATGGACATCCAAAATTAATCCTATTAATATCCAAAAATGATCCATACTTGGACAATATATGTAATCCAAAAAGACATCCATGAGTGGGACAATCGTATAGTCCAGTGGATATCCATAGGATGTTGGTGAACAAATTCTGGACATCCCATGGATACCCAGTATGTCCAGCTTTGGATAAACGATGGATATCCAGTGGACTGAAGTGTGCTATTTGGGTATACATTATAATTAAGCCAAACAAGTACACAGTGTCATCAGTAAAGTCTGCATTAGGTGGAAAATACATTTTTATTTAAATTTACGTAAAGTTTATCTAGTTTCAACGATTTAATTTAAAACTCCAATATTGAACTATTTTCTTAATAATAATTGTGTATTACTTTTAGACACAAACTACATTTTCAAACATAGTTATTTTATGAACCTACATTATACAGGGTCAAAAATAAATAAACTTTGTATCACATGTGACCAAATTTTAATAGCCCCATTTAGATTTTGCAGAAAAATACACATTTAATATGAAGCTACTTTAAACAGATTATGTCTGGGATGAAACGCTGTTAAAACTAAGAAGTTTTATGTAGGTTGCGTTGAGTCTTATTTTGCAACAGTGGTGCAAATTACAAAAAATGGGCAAAAAATCTAAATTACCTTTTACAGCTGAAATTTTGCATATGGGCTAAAAATTGCATTTAGAAAAATTGTTTCTAATAACTTTTTTCGATATTTTGAGATATAATCCCACTTTTCATATTTTTTTTTTTGGAAAAAAATTAAAATTTGACAGATAATGCTAATCAGGTGACTACTATTTTTTTTTTGGTTAATTTTCATCTCGATTGAGGCAGAAGTTGTTGCCATCATGTAAATCATCATCTGACAAATTTTCAACCGGAAGGAACCCATTAAAATAATTTTTTTTACGTGTGTGGAAGGCTGTCGTTGCACAACCTCTCCATGGTACCGCATCTGACGTTCATGAGACTTCATGACACAACTGTGTGAAGCATTTTACGAATTACAGGTCGAGAGGATTTTGCTCTGTCACTGGCTCCCGGACTCATAGTAAGATAGTAAGTCATATAACAAAAACCGAGAACTCAATACTTCTGGAGTTACAGCCTGTCAAAGTTAAATTTTTCTTTCTTATTTTTAACATCTTGCAGTTAGTTTTAACCTTACTAAGTTGATATTTGGCACAAAGATTACACTGACTTATATCACTCTGTTATAAAAATGTTCCGCTACTGTGTCACCAGAGGTTCCTCCACCTAAAATTAAAATATTATTTTTCATCTTTTTCGCTTTGACAGTTATTGAAAAAAAAATATGTCATTTTAAAGACAAAAGAATACCTGATAAAAAAGGTAATTCGTACTAGAGCCAATAAACCACATCGCCACTCTACGCGAGTATTATTTTCAAATAACATGTCTAATCTCTTTATTCGTCATTCCCCCAGGTCCAATAAGGCAGGTGGTATTCCCAGCTTCCCGGGGGGTTTTGAGTAGAATTCTGCTGCCAAACATTTGGTCACACTTGACCTCTTAAATCTTAGTTATTTATATATACAAGAAGAATGTCGGGATTCTAGCATAGATTCTAATTTAAAATCGATCCCAATTCAACGATTCATAAGGTATTTTCAAACTTCACTAGAAGGTGGGAGAAACTCACGGCAGGGGCAAAGAAATAAATTTAGAGAGAGAAATTCTGATAATCAATTAAATTCAAGTTTGTTCACGACTTCAAAATTGAACCGAGACGTACCTCAAGATGTTTTCGGTGAAAAATCCGTCCATAATAATTTTTTTTTAAACTCGCAAGAACGTATTAAGACCACACTACACTTACAGGTGATGGTATTACCTATTTCCATAACATCCATCAGTACTCTTATGAAAATCTTCATGCCATTATGGAACGGCAACATCAGCGCTGACTCTGAACGTCTGGGACGGAATTATAGGAGACTTACTTGTACACCCTCCGTTTTTGGGCCGTTAAATGGATATGCTTATTTAATTTTTTTTGCGTGATCATCTTACACAATTGGGATGTTGACTGTATTAAAATAAAAATATAATTTTGCCGCGAAGCGAATATGACTTATTACCTTTATTTTACCATGCAGAATCACCTCTCCAAGGATTCTGATCTGAACACTCTGTGTAATGTAGTATTCAGTTTCAAAATTAAATTGGTACTACATAATGACTCGTATTGAACGTAATATTGCACAACGAACAATTTTATTGCGGTCTCCTCTTGATGTATGATATTTATTTATGTTGAATATTTAAAGAAGACACTTCTTAACTAAAAAAATTTAACCTACATTTTCAATTTCTACAAGTGTATTTGAATTTAAAATATTATAAAAGCATTTACACAAAATTATAAAGGCATTTACACATATTCTGCAACATCTAATATTGTAGAAGTTTAAGCACAGTTTTAGATACTACGTGTATTTTAATACATTTGGTACAAAAATTTACTATAGAAGTCTTAAGATTTTATAAAATATTGATTATGAATAGTTAAAACCCTATGGAGAATACTCTGTTTTACTTTCTATATCAATAGGAATGTAAAGTTTGGTTTAAAAATATCACAAGTTATAAACTAAAATACTAGTTAATAAAAAAATAAGTAATTTCAGAAACACCAAGTTACATTTTAAGGATTTTGGCATGAATACCGACTGATTCGTATGAAACACCCATTTGATAAGCTTACTCTGTATTTAACGTTTACACTTCAATATTTCAGTTCATACAAGAAATCCCATGTGGTGTAACATTTAACATTTCTGCCATTTAGTTTGGTCGCCATTTTTTTTTCGACGGATGTCATTTAAAAAACCCCGACTCTCTTCAATTCATTAACATAGTATAATTTTGAAACAGGTTAAAGATGACGATAAATTCCCTAATTTACTAAAATAGTATCAGTCAAATTCAATAAGAACGTTTGACATAAACCCGACCTAGATGCCACTGAAGTTAGATTTTCTAGTCGGCCAGTTTTGTTTTACTTATGATTTTGTCATAATTTATATTATATATGCCAACAAATAAACGTTTATATACGAATATTAAGGATAAAAATCTACAAAAGAACTGGGAATTGGTAAAAGAAATAATTGTCTCCAAAAATAAATAAAATTTACCATTTTTGCTGGTTTGGAAACTAAAAAAAAAAATTAATCTTTGTATTTAAGGTTGAAAACTTGCTTGACTTGTTGTGTTTGTCAACTTAAACTCCCTACTGTCAACTAAGGCCGGTTTTAAAGTTAGACCATGTTAATGAATCAGGGGATATAATATTAAATAATAGTTTAATAGTAAAGGCTTTAAATTGACCGTAGCAACAATATGTAAATTTAAATTTGACACTTAAAAATATAAAATAGTGCCTTTTATTACCAAATTGGCCAAGATGAAAAACTTGGGAGACAACTATTTCTCTTACGGATTCCAAAGCTTTACTCTAGGTCTTTACTCCGAAATTTTTCTATATAAATATTTATTTATTGATATATATATATATATATATATATATATATATATATATATATATATATATATATATATATATATATATATATATATATATGATAGCAATTATAACAATATCCCAAGAACAACAAAACTAGAAGATATAACTTCCATAGCTATTACATCTGATTTTAAAGTTAGTTAATTTGTTTCCTAATGAATGTAGCTGTTAATGTTTAGTATTATGTGGGGCTGTAAATTTTATTAAAAGTACGATACTATGTTGAAATATCTTCGACTTATTTCATTTATTTTAAAAACCCCATGCCATGAGAAAACTATAAAAAAAAAAGATTTTTGTAATTTGTTTTTGCCATAGACATAAAAGTAAACACATAGACTGCGGATCCTATAGAAGGACTTTGGCTCACGCTTAGAAAGAAACAGGGCTTTTACGATGAGTAGAACCTTTCTTTCTATGGGCGGAGCTAAGCACGAATATCCCAAACGTCACTGGATAACCCTTTCACTGCCATTGGAAAGAGAGAGACTACTCGTCGAAAATATCCTGTCTCTTTCTAATTGTGAGACAACGTTTTGCTATAGGATTCGCAGTTTATATACTTACTTCGACATCTATAGTTTTTGCAAAATTAAGGGCTAAAAAATAACCTAAAATATTTGACATATTGCATTGCTTCAATCTGCAAACGTCATTTAAAAATTTCAAAATTCGGAACTCTCATTATTTGTCCAAATATAAACGTCATAAGAAAAAGTTTATTATATTTTTTTGAATATTCTTAATCCAAAATGTGGCACATAAATTTTTACTTCAATTTTTTTCCCCATATTTTTCCAAAAACCCTGTATTTTTTTTAGTGCACATTTTCCTCGAATTTCAGATGAAAACCGATAACACTATGAAAAAATAATTTCATTTTAAGTAACAAAGTTAATTTTCCAAAATAATATATTTTATGGTAAAAGAAGAGTGGGTCTCTATGTTTTCTCGTACTGAAAATGTCTGTCATTCGGTGACAGTATGTTAAAAATTAAATAGAGAAATTACATTAACCTGACATTTATTCAGTTATCTTTTGTGAATTTATTGAAGTTTAAAATTAAAAATAATATTTATCTCTCATTATAACTGAGAAATAAACATTTTTAATATACAAAAATCGGACAAGAAAGTCCTCCAATTTTGGGTCTAGAATATCTTTAAAATACAAAAAACTTTTTTTTATTTGTTTATATTTGGACAAATAATATTTTTAGACGTTTGAAATATTCACATGATGTTTACATAATGAAGCAAATACGATATGTCTAATATTTTAGGTTATTTTTCGATTTCTAATTATGCAAAACTAAAAGAATATTTTTTTTCCATATTGTGACTTATCCATTATTAAACAACTAGTTTTTCGTTTCTCTTGAAATTACTTTTCGTAACATGTGGAGCTTCTCAAATTACCGATTCAAATACAGAGTGTTTAGAAATTTTCTGGCGAGTATATGAAGTGATATTTTTACTTTATCACTTCTTACTTGCCCTTGTGGACATATATTTTTTAAAAGTATTAGATAAATTAGTTCAACAGAAATCTCTATGCATTTTATACGAAATTTTCAACACTTCTTATATCAAGATACAAGAGATTGCACATCTTTTAACCCTTTAATCAGGCGTCAAATTTTAGAAAAAATGTCTAAACCTCTAATAAAGAATGGAAGCTTTCACGGCTTTGGTTAAGTTGAAAATCATGGTTCTTAAGTTTAGACCGTGTCAAATTGGAATTATTCTCCGGCGTTTCGCATATGATTGCACGAGGCATCTTCAGGAATCTTTACTTCTCGAGATTAGAACACTGAATGACTATCGAGGAGCAATTGCTCGGTATTTATACCCGACTGGTTCTCAGCGGTTACAATCTATTTCCACGTGTGATGTAGACTGAAACCTGCATCTCTATTAATTATTTGGATATTTCCAAATTTCGATTGATTCTCTAATTTTACATTTAAAGAAACCAGACACTGATGCTAACACCTTAGTTTCTTTTACATTAAAAGTGTGACCTGAGCAATGTTGGTGTTCAGCCACTGCAGATTGTTTAATTTGTTTCATTTTTATGTTCCTTAAATCTACTGGATATAGACCGCCCTGTTTCACCTACAAACACTTTACCACAAGATCAAGGTATCTTCTGTTTGAAATGGAATTGCATCCTTTGGAGACTTCACACTTTGTCCAATCTTCTTACATGTGTTTACAAGAAAAACCGAATCCTTTGTTAAAAACTCTGGACATTTTGTCCAAAGATTAAAAACCATCCAATTAGAGCCCGGAGACATATTGGTCAGTTTTGATGTAGAATCCATAATATCGGACATATTACGAAATAACATGAACTCCAGCCTACTAGAATTAATTAAAGCATGTCTGATTCCCACCTATTTTACTTTTCAAGGAACTTTCTACGAGCAGACTTCGGAAGCGGCCATGGGATCTTCGCTATCACTTATGGTAGCTAACATTTTCATGGAAGCTTTCGAAGAAAACGCAGATATGTAGATGATAAGTTTGTAGTTAGGCCGCATGGCGCAGATAATCTCAATAATTTCCTGGATCATCTAAGTCAACAACATCGTAGCATAAAATTCTCTATGGAAATTGAATGGTGCCCTTCCCTTTCTTGATGTACTAGTACAAAGGAAAGAGAATGGCAAATTAGGGCATTCTGTGTACAAAAAAACAACATATACAAATTGATATCTCAATGCAGCATCACACCATCATCCTTCTCAAAAACAATCCGTTATAAACTCTTTGGTACATAGAGCACTTTCAATATGTGACGAACAATCACTGAAATCAGAAACAGAAAAAATGACTAATACTTTGAGAGGCAACGGATATTGCGCTGAAGATATAAGACATTGTATTAATAAATATAAAAGCCCAACTCCTCAACAAAAAGTCATAAATGTACATGCTATGGACAGCGTTGTCTTATCTTACATACACGGAACCACCGACAAGATTGCCAGATTGCTTCGAAAATCAAACATTTGGACAATTTTCAACGCATATAAGAAGGTTGGACAATGTTTGAAGTCACCAAAGGAAACAAATTGTAGAATCTGCAATAGCTGAACACCAGCATTGTTCAGGTCACACTTTTAATGTATAAGAAACTAAAGTGCTAGCATCAGTGTCTAGTTTCTTTAAACGTAAAATTAGAGAATAAATCGAAATTTGTAAATATCCAAATAATATTAATAGAGATGCAGGCTACAGTCTACATCACGGTTCTCTGAGCACCAGTCGGGTATATTTACCGGGCTGTTGCTCCTCGACGGTCATTCAGTGTTCCAATCTCGTGGTGTAAAGATCCCTGAAGATGCCTCGTGCATTCGTAGGCGAAACGTCGGATAATAATCTAATTTGGCACGGTCTAAACCCAAGAATCATGATTTTCAACATGTCTAAATCTCGTTCCCTTCTGGGTAAATAGCTAAAAAACTACATTTTCTGGTACTAGTTCAATTAGAAAATACTTCAATATGTAATGTATAAAATGAAGTTACCCTGTTATTCTAATTTTAAAAAAGATTGCTTCAAGTTAAAAAAAAATAATAAGATGGAACACTAAACCTGCTGTAGAGTTTAAAAAATACTTGATTATATTCCTGAAAGCAAAAGATTTTACTCGATCATATATATTAATGAACACTCTGTATAAAAAATATGCGTAATAAAAACATACACAAAATATTACTCTAGAATCTTTTAGTTTTCTAATACAAAGATAAAATTTTATTTAGTTTTTTCCACATTGAGAGATCATTCTGAAGAAGATCTTTATATAGTCTAGACCAGCTTAACTTTTAATTATGGTCAACAAAAATTGCCATGTTCTAGTTACTACAACTTTAAATAAAATTCAGATGTCCTAATTAAGACAGGGATTTGCGTGACGAACAACTACACACAGAATAACTTGTGAATTTCATTCAATAGTTAGAGTAAATGTACGATACTGTACTAAAAGATTAGCAGGTCCAGATGTTAGTCTATATTTAAAAACACCAATAATAACATCAGTTAATATCTACTTATATTTTTAATCTTAATAGCCTGACATTTATTTCTTTGATGAATAACCTAAAAATTACGGGAGACCATGTAAATCGTGGACGGTATAGAGAGTTTCAATTCTGGTGTGGACTACTATACACGCTTCAAGAGTTTTTGGTAGAATGTTTATGGCTCTGTGGATTTCTTCTTCGCCACCGCAAACCTGAAAAGAGTTTCTTATTAAAAAAAAAGGATATGTAAAAAATTTTTGTTTTATATTAAAATCTGTGGGATGAAATCAGCGTATCAGTTGTTCCTATCAATTATTTAAAAGCTTTATATATTCTTTTGAGTAATTTATAGATTGTCCTTGTGGGTTAAGTGCGCACTATATTTTCCACTGGTGGTTTTGTACCATTTTAGTTTTCATAGAAGAAACGGCATTGCGATTTTTACTGCATTTTAGAAAATAAAAACGCAACCAGTTACATTTAGCGTAAAAAACACCTTTTTTTTGTAATTAATAACAATACATTCTTTCGCAATTCTCGCGAAAAGTAACTGCCTGACGTTCATCCCTTGGAGATAAATATACAAAATATAACTTAAAGAAAGGTTTTAACCAAAACCTAAATGTAAACATTGATAATTAAAAATCGTTAGAAATTTTAGGTGCAAAAACAGAACTACCGTTAATCAAAACAATACCCGAAACCTCTAAATGTGTAAAGCTATGCTGTGAAACATTCTTCAAAAAGATGACAATAAGAAATATAAAAAACAAAACTTTAAAGAGAAAGCTACAGTTAAATCTATTCTAAAAGAAACAATATAACCTTTATAGAGAGGAAGAATAGTCAGAGCAATGAAAAAATAAACATGTATAAATGAAACTATGAAATTTTTAAACATGGAAAAATATAAAATATTACGAAATGATCCAACTGATAAGTACCAAAGACAAATCCTAGATGTTAGGGATAACTGCAATAACATTCTAACTAACAAAGGCAAATTTGTTCTTAAATTAATGACCCCCACCCCAAGCCTTTATTCTTTTATAAAATTACACAAACCTAATCTACCTATCAGATCAATGATCTTTTAAAATAAAAAATCTCCTCCAAAAACTTGTTTCCTTCAACGTTCAGAATTTTTTTCCAAGCGTATTCATTATAGAGATAGTTGAGATCACTGAAGATCTATTAATAAAAAATAAGGTTTATACAATCAACTATCTCGAAATAAGAAAATCATTATAAACTTGTCTAAGCCAAAATTATTCCCGATTCAATGATAGAATATTCTAAGCGAATGAAGGTCTTATAGGCAGTCCACTTTACTCGCAGAAATTTTTGTGGCGTTAAAAAATAAAATTTAAAAACATTTATTATTCTCCAAGTGTTCATATTGGTACAGATGCGTTGATGACATTTTAGTTTGTTTTACAGGCTCACAAAGACAATTAAACTCCTTCTGAAATTACATCAATAGTTTACATCCTAATACATAATTTACAATGAAAATGAAATGTAGTAATTCCCTAGATTTCTTACATTTCAATATTATCAGTCAAAACAATTAACATTCATTTTCACTCTTTCATAAACCTACCCATATGGATACCATTATACACAGTACATCTCTCCATCCACACCCCTATAACTATAAGCAACATATTACAGACATACACAGACTTATCAATACCTCCCTAAATTCCATACATTTTTAAAAACAGTTGAATATTATAAAACAAATTGCGGTTAATAATCGATATGATCCATCTTTAATAGATAATGTTCTTAAAAATGAAATCAAAAAGGAAATTACGTCAGAAATATATCCTGTTGCAAAAAACATAAAACAGAATTATACAGTTTTAATATACATTGAGAAGATATCAGACAAAATTAGCAAGAGTTTGAATAAATAAAATATTAATATAGCATTTAAAACTGACAACAATTGAGGAAAATACATAAAAAAAACAACAAAGATAACACTATAAGAGATCAAAAATGCGGTTAGACTGTGGTTCTTTTCGAGTGTTCAATTGAGCAGACCGAAAGGACTTTTAAATCAGAATTAAAGAATATCAAAGAGAATTCCTAAACAAAAACTACAATTCAGCCTATGCTATACACTTGTTAGAAAATAATCATATCATTAATAACAAATTCAAAATATTACATACAGAAAATAAAATCAAAAAACTGTCACTATAAGAATCATTAGAAACTAACTAACTAAAAAGAACAGATAATATTTTAAACGATCAACTAGAAATTAAAAATTTCCCTTTGCTAAATTTCCTCAACTTTGTATTTCCCAAAGTTAACATTTACATTGAGGGCACCTGGTTTATAATTTTATTATTTATCTAAAATATTTTAATACAATTTACCTGTAAACTATTTCGATTTAGATTACATCTTAGCTTTAAGTTTGTTAATAACCTGTGAGCATCTGACGATTATGAACTGCGAAACATATGTTATTTAAGTGTAAATGTTTTTTCAAGAACAAAAATTAATGTTAAACACAAATAGGTAAAAATAAAATACGCAGGTTGTGCTAATGAGCTTTAATTTATCGGAAATCACTGTCTAACTCTTCGAAGGCAAGAAGATGTTATGCTGAGAGATTTCCAGCTCAGACATTGTCAAGTTCAGAAACCTTTCAAAAGGTTGATCGGGGCTCAATTGATTTACAATGTTATTAAAATGCAAAAATAGTGAAAATATTTAAACGTTATTTTGGAAAATGTTCAATATGGGCTCCACGTAGTTCAATACATTTTCTTATTCTTCGAATATTTTCCCGCTGCACTGCAAATAATATTCCGGAATTATTACGGACTTTGTTAGAATGCTGTGTTATTATCGCTAGTAGTTCTCTAGTATTGAATAAACTAGTTCTTTTAGATATCCCCAGAAGTAAAAGTCTGACGGATTTAGGTCTGGAGACTGTATATATGAGGTCGACATTACAGGTCCATTGAGCTTTCATAACTTACTTGGTTAGCCCACTTTAAGAGCCTCTCAAAAGAAATTGTTTATGAACCTATTCCAATTAAAATAATTAAAGAAAACGGTCACATCTGACATGGTGCGTATGGCATATTATTTTTTTTTCATATCCATCTAGAGTATGGGATTCAAGATTGGTGTCATTGTGGAATTCAACTCCTATTTTTCAGGATACAGAAAGCAGCGGTCTGAACAATCCCAGGACTATACTGCCAACCTCTTTGCAAGTCTCTGTTGATTCCTTACCTTAAGCTCCCTGTTTATTTTCGAATGTCTAATTTTTGTAAAAACAAATACATACAAGTTCCCTACTCACTCTGATATTCACACTCATCTTACGCGTAACAGACAGGACATTATAGGGTATTTAAAATTAAAGAATGATGTGAATTTTTATGGACCGAAATTTTATAAGTTACCAATATATATAAAAACCTGGAAATTGGAAAATCTAAATTCAGAGTCGAAACTCTGCTGATTTCTAGAGCTAATTACAAAATTTTTGAAGGACAGCATAGCCGATGGTTTTTGAAGTATATATAGTTTTAGATTGTGACAAAGTAATTTATATACATGCATTTTAATGTTACTCTGTTATACTATAGTTTAGACTTAAGTATTAGTTTTAAAATTTTGAAAATTGTAAGCAGATTTGTATTGCTATAAATTGATGTATCAATATGGTGCTTCAAATAATTTTAGCTAACACCAAATGATAGTGGGTGAAAAAATCTTCAAAATGAGCATAATGGTCGATAGAAAATTAGGTTTATTTGCCGATATGTGAGAGATACCGTATGCTCACCTTCCCGCGACCGGAGTGTGGCTATAGCTTTACATTAATATTGGAATATCTTGGCTTCCAATTAAAAAAAAGTGGCCTCTTTGTTATTAAATTTAAAACAAAATGACATGAGTATGAAGTCTATAGCATAACTATTATCAATTTTACGGCGTTATAAACATTTAAATTGGTAATAACAAATTGACTGACCATTTTTCGGGAAATCACCCTCGATATTCGTAATCAGCAGTTCAAAAGAGAAGAAAAACCTTGGTGTGTTCAAATCGGCCATGAAAACCCCCTGGGCATCCAGACTATAATTAAAAGGCAAAAAATGTTGCCCGTCATCTAAAGAAAAAAACCGTTATTTTAAAAAAACTATTTTTTTCGAAAATTTTTGTTTGAAGTGTTAATCCTCTTAAGTTATTTTTTTTCTTAAGTTTAGCATAACATAATAAAACATTTTTCTGATTACACTTAATATGAGATACTTTTAACGTGAAACGATTTTTTTATGTTTATTAAACCAATAAAAACACGTTTGAATTTCAATAATTGTTTATGTACTTTTAAAATATTTATCTTATTATGCATACATAAAATATTTTAAATATCTGAATATTGCATCATAACTACACAATTCTTAAATTAAAAAGTAAACTTATTATTATGCAAATATATCTATATATAGGAAAATAATAGTTTTAGGTATATTCTACACTAGTATAAATTTACTTATGTATTTAGATGACACAATTTATAACACTGCATTTGATATCGCACAAGGGCAAAAGTTTTTTCTGGTTTTATTCTTTTTCAGCCCAATTTGTGGTTGGATAAAAGGTAGCTTATCTTCAAACGGTTCATCAATTCTGAAGATTATCTTGAGCAAACTTTACCTTTGTAATATTAGTAATTAATATTACTTAAGTAACTTAGTAAAAGCAAGCTTAATACGTTATTTGCTGTTGATACACTCCAGTTATTACTTAGCTATAGTAATAAAATGTGATTTTGCTAAAAAAAAATTAAAGTAAAACCGCATCCATAACCTAGAGTTTCTTAGCATTTCTTGTATATTACATCTATTTAAAATAACTTTTATTGTTTGATTGCTTACTTTAAACTTCAATTACCATCATTATTTCAAATTGAACAAATAAGTATGTTGAGGTCATTTGAAATCTAATATTTAACATAAAAATAAATGCAGTAACGTTACCAAGCTTAGTTAATATATTTTTTATTAATAATTACGTAGATCTAACTGAAATAGAAGAATAAGAAATAATAATTGCTGATAAATATTTATCTTGATTTATATTTCAGGCTATGAAGGGCGAGTTAAGATGAATCATTTAAAAACTTTACCCAAGTGCTACAATTTCAAGTAAAAATCTAAGCATCAACAACCATTTATTCAATGTTTCGCTAACAATACAACAATTATTTGTTAATGGTTCATTAAAAACGAATTTTCCTTTCTATTCGTTTTATGGTTGAAAATGATTTAATGAGGAATAAAATTAATTGAAGAAAATTGGGCAATCAAAGTAACTGTTAGAATATTCTTCCCAACAATTTCTTGAAATTTTTTGTATAAACATTCTCAAGTATTAATGGCCACCATTATATTTTAGTCTCAATTATTATTGCTAATTCCCCTTCCCCAAGTTTGTGAAACAGTGGATTGCCAGAAAATTCATTGTTCTAATGAGCCACTGGTTTATTTTTACAATATTTTATAAGTTTAATTTATGCTTTTCTATGAAAATTATAAAAAGATAAATTTTAAAAAATCTATGGATTACCAAAGGTTTGAAGGTGTCTACACGGAATATGCCTTCCTTGAATTATTTACATATATATTTTTCAAACTATCATTGCCAATTTTATTTTAAACAGGGGCAGAAGCAGTCTTTTTCTTTTATTTTTTTTTTTTTTGGGGGGGGGGGGGGAGCGATAACACAAGAGCAAAGAAAAGGTCGAAATTACCCCCACCCCATTCGTATACAAGACAGTACAGTATGACAAGCGAAAGCAGTTGGCAGAATTAATTCAATATGCCATAACCTCAAGCTACCAAAATCACATAACCGGAGTTCAGCAATATCCACGTTCCCAATGCAGCAGGTAGGAAAGTTTATTTTTTCTGGATTTAAATCTCTTGGAGAGGGCGATCGCCTTGGATCCGTCCCAGGTTTCAACAAACAAGAAGAATCATGGAGGATATTTGGAATGGAAAAACTTACGCCTGAGACTAGAATAACAGCTAATAACCAATTTAACTGCTTTTATTGTTGATGAACACTTGTTATGAAGTTCTCATATTCATTCTGTCTGTAGTAAGCTGTCCCCAAAAAATTACGCTGTGTCGCAACTAAGAAATCACGTAGATGTTTTTTTTTTATATATTCCCGGGTCCGTCCTAAAGCCGAATGCACTGCGACCAGAGTAGGCCTATTGTGCTCACCCTAGACATTACAGCCACTCTGTCAACCTAGCCCCTGGCTCAATCTGTACAGTCCTGTACGTAGATGTTAAAACGCTTAAAAGGTTTTATTACTCTGCCATAAATTCAATATTAACGTATGGCTTGCAAGCATGGGGTAACTCTGTCCATCTATGCAGAATTTTAATCCTTCAAAAGAGGATTTTAAGAACAATGTACTGTTGTGGAACATAACATCTCGCCACCGCTTTCCGGCAAAACTGGACTTAAATAGAGGTTCAAGTTTGTGGAAAGTACAAGGATGTCTGGGAAAGATACCGGTGGATCCCACTGATGAGTCCACCACCGGTATCGGGACGAAACATCCATACATTTATTACGGTGGTCGAAAATAGATCGCTAGCTACATGTCCCTACCACCAGGGGCATTGCTAATTGCGACATGGCGCCCGAGCAGGGACGGCGGCAGACGACGGTCTTAACCGCCGTGGGCTTTGATTAAGCCTGACCCGGCCATTGGAAGACCACTGAGGATGTCCGTTCCACTTCCTTTTTCAGGCCTGTGCTTTCTAACGGCTTGGACTGTCCGACAGTTTAAGCCGGAAAGCAAATGCCTTAGGGGGGCATGTTGTGGAACATAACTTCTCGCTACCGCTTTCCGGCAAAACTGGACTTGAACAGAGGTCCAAGTTTGTGGAAAGTACAAGGATGTCTGGGAAAGATACCGGTGGATCCCACTGATGAGTCCACCACCGGTATCGGGACGAAACATTTACTACGGTGGTCGAAAATAGATCGCTAGCTACATGTCCTTACCACCAGGGGTATTGCTAATTGCGACAGTGCACTAGAGATCAGGGAATTGTGTCGCCCTGTATTTATAAAGGAAAAAATTCTGATTGCAATAAATTTGTATATTTTGCAATGCAGTTGTTACGTTCATGGTAGATCTGACTGTTTTGTAAGATGTGGTGATATTAATGTCTACGAGATGAGAAATGCAAAATAACGTTATATACATGGTTAAGATTAAAATAAGATCAAATGGGGCCTGATATTACCTTTTTAAAAAATCTATAATCATTTAAAAAATATAAACAACCAAAATTCTCTTAAGAAATCTCTGAGGATCTTACTGGCTCTTAATCCTTTTTATTCAATGGATGAATTTTTTAATTTTACTTTTTGATTGTTACTTTAGTCAAATTTTTCTTTTTTTGTATCTTGTTAATTATCTCTGACAATTCCAATATATACTATGTATGTCTGTGGAAATATACCATTTGATTTTAAATAAAAAAAAAAGTTCTATTGCTTGTGGCTTGTCTAATCAAATTAATTAATGCTTTGCAGTATATGAGTAACGTTTTCTCTGGCAGATATAAACGAAATAAAACAAATATTTTTGGAAATCAATAATACTTAACTGATAGGGACGCTGTTTGAGTATTGAGTAAAAATTTCTAGCTGTACCAGATAAGCAAAAGCCATAAATTTATCTTTTACAAAGCAAATGTTTCCAATTTGCTTCAAAGAGATCTTTTTAAAAGAATAAATCCTAAATCTTATTCCTATTTTAGACGAGTGTAGCTACTTTATACACATTATAAATAATTGGAAAAAAGGTTTTTCTAATTTTCAAAATTAGCATCAAATACTAAGCAAATCTCAGTTTGAGTTCCAGACTCAAAAAGAAACCAATGATGCTATTTTATCGTATATGAATAAACTTTATATACAGATTAATTATGAAGGGGTTGCCCCAATAGTGTTTTGCATTCTCTCCACGACTTTTAACTGTGTGAATCATGGAGTATGGTTTGTAAAGTAATGTCCATGTTGGTTCTATATTATTAATTATTATATATTTTTTTTCTGATTACATGTTTGAATATCATTTTCAATGGTACCCATCAAAAAGTTCTCCATGCATTATTTGCTTAATTTGTGATTTGTTTTGCTTCTTTTTATATTCACATAGTTTTAGGCCTGCTTTGTATATGAGATTTTTCTTTTTATACCAAAGCTGAAGTAATTTTAATTTAAATATGTTCCTCTGTACTTTTAGAGATCATAGAAGTTTATCTGAAACATTGATCTGTCACAAGCTCTAAAATTTTATAAGAAATTAACCACAGCATGATATTGAATCAGATTCAAATGCTGTTTTGACTAAACAAATTTAACCAAAATATTATGCAGTTTTGATATATTTTTGTCATTATGTGGATTATTAAGAATTATTCATAGGATGTCTGAGCAATATAAATACATTTAATGAATCTTAAATTTAATATGTGGTTAGTTAATCATCTGTTAGATTTTGTTTTTAGCAAGATAAATAAATTTATATGAAATAGAATAAACTAAATAAAAGCTTTTATGCAACTGTTTTAGTTCGAATTTAAAGAAAAGATTAATACAAACATGTTATTCATTAAAATAATGCAGGCAGGTACTATTATATTATTTGCTAGAAGATAAGATAATAACCTTATCAATATATTTAAAAAAAGACTACTCTACTCACCCTCCTTAATAATATTTCTCGTGTTGGCAATGTATACATGGCAACCTTAGCTCCATTTCTTATAATGAACGAATGATGTTTTGAAAGTGTCTCGTCATAAGCTTCTCTACAGGCAACTGATGTTGTATCTTGATCTTGCAAGTCTCCTATTTTCTTTAAAAATAGCTGAATAAATTCTAAAAAAATAAATTAATGTACATTTATTTCAAACATGTGTCATTGCTTGTGGGTATTTTCCTCACTCAAAACATTATTTTTCAGAGTAAAATATCTCAGAAACAAAACAGGGGTAGACCCATGTCTTATTTTTAGGTAAGGAATGCTCGGTATAGAGTATAGAATGGAATATTACCTCAATTAAAGAATCTTTTAATTTTAAATAATTTTCCTGTCCTTTGATGCTTTTATAGATGGTTATTTGAATATCCGATATAAACCTCATTAAGATCAAAAACTGACAGTTATAATCCTTTGAAAATATTGATCACTTAATGTCTTTTAAACTTTTTGGATAATTTTTTTTTATGTATTCTGTTACAAAAGTTTGGAATGACTCAAATGGTTATTGTGTTAATCCAGCTTCTTTACTTGAATTAATCAATATTACAAAATCTATGTTACTGCTTTATTTATAAGTTATTAAAATAGGATGAGAGATAATTTATTTACCCAGTCCTCTATGTATTCGTAATAAAGTACGGCTGCCTGAAATGTATCCTTTCTTATTTAAAAGCTCGGTCTCTCTTTCATGTTCAATCATAGTTTTTACAGTCTTATATTTATGCGATGTGTTATTGTCCCTTAAAAGATTATTAAGGTGCTCTATTTTTTGCGTTAAATCTTTGCTTACAAAACCAAAAACTGTTCCCATTAAAGTAAAAAATCTGGAAAAAAATAAAATAAATTATTCAACACGTTTATAATGCAATTTGTTAGCTGTGCCCAAATGTCTACTATAAAAATATTGTATATGTTATGAGAAAATAGTAGTGAACTTGTTTAATGTCGTTATTTAAAAGAACTTAAATGAAATTATATCCAAGCATTGGCTACACAATAAAATCTATAAAATGGTTCTTATACATAAAGTTTCAAGACGCTGACATAAACCATCTTACTTGTTTAACTCTTCAAAGCTTTCTAAATAAAGTTCCAAGTCTACATCATCTTCTTCTAGTAAAGCGGCCTCGAATTTATCGTTAACCACTTTAATATCAAATTTGTCTGCATCTTTCTGGTTTGCAGCCATTATTTACTGGAAAATTTTGGGTAACTTTTAGGTTAGACAACAAAGAAATCTTTCCCTTACTGTGCTGTCACCGCTACATCTACCACTTTTCACTTCTAATCAACTAAATTTGGCATCCCAGTAATGTTAAGATCTTATCTTTCAAGCGGTAGGGATGTCAGTTGTTAGTTTCGAGCATATAATCTGGGGTATTGGAGGCAGCATTGAACGTTACCAGACTGAAAAAGAGATAGTGCGAATACCCATATTTAATATCTTTCTCGCTCTGAACGGAAAGTTTCGTTCCCCCCTCCTTCTCATCATTTAATGATGGAAAATACTGTTACTACTGCGGAACGCTCCATTTGATACCGCGACCCATGTGAGGAATCTGCTGTAGCACAAAAAATCGTAGGATTTTTTTGTAGCTAATAGTTCCACGAGTAACAAATGATTAATTAAATAAAACCGTATTCAATCACAAGATGGAGATTCTGGCTAAAATGAACTATACCATACTAGCTCAAGACAGAAGCGAATGGCGTTACTTTATTTCGAGAGAGAGAGAGAGAGAGAGCGACCCGAGTAAAAAAGCCGGTGTTAGATTTTTTCGTCGAGCTAAACATTTTGAATCGTGATGGCGATTATTTTGATGCCATTGGTAGCTACGGTCTCTCGCAGATTATCGTCCAATTTCATTTGTAGCTACCTGGTTTGTAAGTGCCTTACCTAAACTATGGTAAGAGCCTATTAGATGTTTTTGTTTCTTAAGTTGGAACCGGTTACTGTGATATTAGGCTTGTTCGTAGAAAAATCACAAACCAGTCAGCACCAATCAAAATTTGCAATAACAGTCAGGTAGCAGCTAGGAAACGATTTTTTAGCGATTTGATTGGCCCTGTCTTCAATACTGTACGTTCGAAGCTTCGATCATACCCTAGATTTAAACAACAATAAATTTGATTATGGTCGGCGGGGGAGACGCTTTTTTGATGTTTGGCAGACATAAACATATTTACTTATCTTGTATTTCAGTTTAATAGCTTATCGTGACTTTTTTCGGTGTTTTTAAGTGTTAGAAATTACTATAAATGCGAAGCTTACAGTTAATATTAACAAAAAGAGGATTTAAAAACTTATTTTTATCGGTAAATATTGTTGGATATTGTTTATATATTGACAATAACAATAATAAGAATTTAGGCAACTATATATTCATACTTTCTTTTCAGAATTGACGTACCGATGATACTCGTTTAAATAATGCAATTAGAAAAGGATAGCATAAAATCGGTATGTCTGTACCAAGAAATTAAATATCTACTGTTTATCAACACTTTTTCAAATATAAACAAAAATATTATTACGTTATTCAGCGCTAACCTTTTTTGTTCCAGGATTCAGCGTTCAAACAACCGGGCCCTAGTTCTGACGTTATGCTGCTTCTACAGGGGTATGTTCGAAGTCTGAAACTTACAATTTACAGCTCCATTTGAAGAACAATTAGCAACTAGTTAACCCCAATCAGATTATCCAAAAATAATTGGCAAATTCTTATCTGTCTGTTATAAATTTTGATTGGCGGTAGTTTGTGATTACTCCATAAGCGGGCTTAGTATAAAATTTGACCAATATAGGCAACCACATAAACATTATTAACAGTGGTGCCACCTATAACTGAATAACTTAACTCTTCACTAAATTAGAGGAGGTAAAGTTTTCACTAGTAAGTTTTTGATTAAATTTTAAACACTGCTGAACACTTAAAACTGAACTAACCTTTTTTGTTCCAGGACTTAAAATTCCACTTAGGAATTATATAATTAAAATGAAACAAAATAAAATACTTCATAATCACAGAAAAAATAGTTAAAATAAATCAAGAATGATTTTCTCTGTGGCCGTGGCAAACAAGTATTAAAACGAGCGAAATTTCAGAAAGACAAGCGAAAGATTGAATCGGAAAGAAGGTGAGAAGAGATGTCGTTCAATTGTGTTAGGTGTGGCAATACTAGGCGCGACATGATGGTATTCCACGCACATATTTTTATTTTTGGAAATCTGTGTGGTATCGAAAAATACCGTGACAAAGTACTAGTTCCTTAAATTACTGCCCTCGATTCGAGAGTATTAAGCTCGGGTGCATCAAACCCTGAGTAGCTCCGAGCATATCTGAATAAAGCGTTTGAAGTGTTAATTTGAACAGTAAATAACCTACAAATTATTTTTTTTTGGAATTTGTGTTTTTAATATACATAGCGAAAGGCATAATTCATTACTTGAATAAAGCGAGCGTTTCTTGCATCTGAACAGCTCTGAGCTTCTCAGGCCAATGTATCGAGGGCAGTAAATACCGACCCATCACTAGTTACGGTGGTTATTGTCAAAAACAGCTGATTGCCGAGTGTCAATTTTTGTTTTGGTGGTGGTTGTTTTTGTTGATTTAGTAGAAAAAAATGTTCTAAACCCACAAGAAGAAAATACCTTTCCACAATGTCTGATGAAATGGAATCCGATGGTGTTACCGACTCCCCTAAAAAAGGTTTGTATAAAATATAACCAAGAGTAATTTTTAAGAATTTTGTCTATTTATTGTTCTGAAAGTAAAATATTTTTCCGTCTTTTTTCATTATTTTTTTTATATGCATATATAGGACCCACATTATCCACCTCAACATCTAGTTTCGAAGCTTTGGATCCTCATGATCCTAATTTAAGCAGACTTGCAAACACACTTTTCAGTAAAACATCAGATTATCTGTATGGAGAACTGACATCTACTCTGGATGATTACAAATTGTTGGAGAATATGAATAGAGCTACTATTACAAAATATTCTGATATGAAGCATATTGCTGCAAATGTTAGTAAGAGTGTTATAGAGTTAAATGAAAAGTGTAAGTATTTTTTTCTTCATTATTCACTTGTATATTTGCATACTGTAGATTTTACATATGATTTTTTTTTTTATTTTAGATGATACATTAATACCTCTGCTACAGCAAATTGATCAGATAGAAGATAGTGTGATAAAATTGGAACAAGCTGCATACAAGTTAGATGCTTACTCAAAAAGACTGGAAGCAAAATTTAAAAACCTTGAGAAGAGATAGCTTTTTTATTAAGTTCATAATTTATTATACCCCATAATTACAAAAGTACGTTACTTATAACAATAAATAAAAAAATGTACACCACTCACTACAAATTTTCTCTTGTAGTATTGCAGATTTGGAAATTTTTCTCCTATCAGCAAACATTTTTTATTGGGTTGTTATATTATTACCTGTGTTTATCTTAGTTTTGGATAGAATAAGTTCTAAAATAGATACTATCAGAGAAAAAATATGTTATTTTTATTTACATTTTTGGATTTTATACAGCTTGAAAATGTTAACATAATTTTAGAATATTTTAAATAGTTTTTTTGTCACGCTATAAAAATTTTTTTTAAGCACTACTTCTGTTATATTGTAAGTTTTGTTAATTTATTTTTAAAATGTTACAGATAAAACGAAATATAAGTATATTTATAAAATGTTGAAATATATAAACAAGATTTAACTTTAAAATTTTTATTAAAATTTCCCATCTTCATTTTTGAGAAACTGTTCAACGATTTCACTATCTTCTCTTCTTTTCTCTTTAAGTTCACATTCAATTCGTTCTTTTATAATGTTAATTCTAAAAGTATCGATGCAATCTATGAATCTATCCATGATTATTTTACATCTAATTGTACAGCAGGGATTTTTCTGAAGGCAATGAATGATCTAAAATATATATATAAAAATAATTCTTGAGATTTTGTTCTTATCAAAGTCCACGAGTAGTTTGCAATCATAGAATTATTCTAGTTGCTCTGGTAGCTTTGCTCTATTGTAGAAACATCCTGAAGAAACCATTCATGATGTTTATCAGATACTGACCTACAGTTTTTAGGGAAAAAATCAAGTTGAGATGAAATAAAATTAATTTTGAAAATATAGATAGATAGGTAAATAATTTTATTCCAAAATAAATAATAACAATGCTGTTATGTTGAAAACACTTCAGAATACTACGCTTAACAATAACCTATGGTGATTACATTGTATTGATTCAGCTGTAGCCTTGTGTAATAGGTAATTGTGCACAATTATAATGTTACATTTATTTGGCAAGTGAGTAAAGCTGATTTCATAGAACTTATGTTTAAACTAGTATATAAGCTTGTTTCTGATAGGCTAGAATTTCAAAAAAGTGGTAATAAATTTTGAAAACAACAGAGAAAAACAGCACAAATAAAAGAGAAAAATGCCTCGTGTTTTCCGACATATAAAGCTTCACTTTTGTTGTAAAATGAGTTGGAGTATCGGGTCTAAAACTTGGGCTTGCCAAATGGCTAGGAAACATCCCCATCATCTTCCAAGCAGAAATGAATTAAATCCAAATCTGTGGTGACAAGTGTCTTAATAGAAACGTGGGACTGCACTCAAGCTCTAAAGTAATTGGCAGGGAATAACAGGGTAAAACTTAATGTTGATGCCAGGACACGAGGAAGCGGAGGGCATAGCAAAAGAAGGGGTACAAACTTCTCTTCTTGGCCCAGAGCCATTCTGTGAACTACCAAAAAGCCACATAAAAGGAGAGCTCTGGAGCTAAGAACAAAATCAAATAAAATTAAGATTAATAAGACACTTGGTCAGTACTTACAAACTATCCTGATTTTGGAATCTGGGTAGAGTATTTCATTATTTAAAAATTTATTCTATACCTCCTCTCCATCACATAGACTAGGTCTAATAGGTTCAATCTGACTCTCGACTTGGTCTGCTAATTTTTGAAAAGCCTGTACGGTTAAGCCAAATTCGGTAGAATGAGCATCATCCAGACATTTTAACTTCATCATCCATTCTTTCTCCGATATATCTTCTGGAATATTAAGTTCTTGAGCAGGTGTTTTTTTACCAGCTGAAATGTTGGACAAATATTGTGGGTCAAAGTATTAATACATATATTTTCAAAATTACTGCTAAATTATTAAGTAATCAAGAAAAACTTCTCAGAGTATCCTGTATATATATATATATATATATATATATATATATATATATATATATATATATATATATATATATATATATATATATATATATATATATATATATATATATATATATATATATATATATATATATTAAAAAGGTAAAAGTAATAACGGGGACGGTAGGAATAAATTTATTTTATTTTTCTACATATTAATTTTTAAAAATATACTCTTGTACCTCTTCAGTCTCTGGATTCCTTTTTTGTAGGCGACCAATTTCGTCCAAGTCTGCAAAATAGGCGAACTTCGTTGTGATCCTTTCGGAAACGAATCCAAACCTTTTCCCAGAAACGAATTTTCAAAAAGGGTTTTTTGGATAGAAAATATTTATTTAGAAAATATTTATTATTTTAAAGAATTATTTTTACGAAATCTAACATTGCTTAGTTCTTTAATAATTAACAATATGAAACTTAGGGTACATATCTATAAACTCAAGTTACTGGCACATTCCTGAGATTAAATTTTTGATGCACCCCCCAGATCTGAGATACAATAAAATAAGGATAGGGGCACAATAAAACAAAATAGGACACAGTGCAACACAATGTAAAACTAAAAAAAATTATTTTTAATTTTGAAAGTAAGAAAAAAGAAAGTTAACCCAAATTAAGCAACATCAAAATATTTTGAGGAAAAAAGTGTATGTTTGGCATTTCGTTTTCATTTTCCTATCTAAAGGTTTGAGTACGATTTCAATTTTATTTTTGTAAACGCTTGCATTGTCAGATTCCAATGAAAAGTAAAATCTTTTCGAGTTAAAGCTTTTTCTTGAGTAATTGATGTTATATTCATCACTTTCAGGATCATTTTCTGTTAACAATTGACCAATAAAAGAGCTTTACTTATTTCCCACGAAATCTAACTACAACGAAGTCGTCTTTCTTTGGAGTATTATAGCAAGTCAAACGAATGTCATCTTACATTTTTATATTTTTCTAGAGCCTGGTTTTGTTTAATTGATTTTCTTCTTATTTTTCTTCTCTTTCTACAATTTATCTTTTTCTTCAATTTTCTTTTTATTAGGCGTATCTGTTGCAGTGATCGTCGTATCCCTTTTTCTTTCTTTGCTTTGGGATAATTTCTGCGCTCGATTCGACTTCTGAGAATGTTCTGAAAATGTTTTACTACTTTCTATCCTTTTCCTTATCTAGCCTCTCTAGTCCTGATGTATCCATTTTAGTTAAATCAATGTTGTCAGTCATAATGTCATCCTGACTACAGTTTTTCTTAAGTGTCTGTTCAACTTTATGTTTCGTAATATATCATGGTCAAGTTCTTCAATAAAGCTGGAGGATGAGGTGTTAGATAAATTAAAAGCTTGGTTACGTCCTTCAACGGAGATCGGGGATAATGAGGCCCCAGGTACATGAGGTACACTTCCTTCATTTGGCACTGAAAATTGTCACGATGGATCGAGATGATTGGTCACCTCAGTGGTCATAAAATCATCGTTATTAAAAATATTACGTTCTAACGAAAAAATTCCTGTTTTAAGAAATCCTGACTTAACATTTGTAGCAGTTCTCAACCTGGCTTTCGTATCATTCATGAATCAGTGGCCGCATTATAACAGGTTTGTAACGGACCCGACATAGACACGTCGAGCGGCTGCAGCTTGTGACTGGTATGAGGCGGAATTGTAAGAATTGTTACGCCGTTGTCAATGACAATATTTAAAGCCTCAGGCGAAAGATGACTTTCACGATTGTCAAGAATTAAAGGCTTTGATTATCTTTCGATGCACAAGTTACCTTGGCAAAACGCTTCATAACCTCGACAAATAACTGTGGATTCATTAAACTTGTTGGCTGAGCAAGACTCACAGGTCCTTTGGGAGCTTTATTAATCATGAAATGTTTGAAATTTTCCTGATCCAGTGACTGAAACAATGCAACAAGTGGTCACAAGTGTCGTCCTTTCCCCATATTTTATTTCATTGTTTCAATCCTTTCGGTGCTATAATTTTTTTGTGCTTTTGCACAGTAGTTGTGTACTTAAGGTAATAAAGGTAAATATATATGCCAAATCCAGACTGCCTCTGCATCACATCTTCCATGTTATCATAAAAAGGGTATATGGTTCAACTATATGATTACAAGTAAAAAATTACCTTTTGACAATATTTTGTGAATAAATTTCTTAAAATGCCAGAACTCTACAAATTTTCCACAGTGATCATTTTTTTTGCAAAAAAATATACAAGAAATCCGTTATGGGTATACCTGCTAGTATCGGTTTGTTTGGAAAGATTAAATGCCGTGTGATATAAGGATTTGGACAGTCCATTGTAAACTATTGCATTAGGACGGTTCAGTTGTCAATCATTTTGTAATGGAAATTCTTCGTATTATACTAACCCAATGTAAATGACAATGATAGAACTACATTAGATATATTCGTTCTAACAACTGAAAAAAATTAACGCCGGTACAGTGATCTGTTTTATAGATATTTGTTTTATATCTTTACTCAAAAGATAGCGCCAGGCATTACTAAATATTTAAATATTTAAATAAACATAATTCTATAAACAGTAATTTAACAAATACAACATTACATTTATGTTTATATTCTATAGACAAAATATTTTTAGAATCAAATAAAAAAATCACCAGAAATCGACCTTTTGGGAAAGGTTTTTTCATTAGTCTTTAGATTAAATAAAAAACCTTCAGATCTGGTGAAAATTAATCAGACCTCGCAGCACTGGTATTTGGGAACGGCTTCTTTTGAACAAAATTAGTTGAGTTCTGCTCAAAAAAGTTAGAGGGTATAAACTCTAACTTCCCTGGTTATGTCCAGAAAGTTCCTACAGTGGTTCCATATAATTTTATTAATATTGTCCGATTTTCTCCACAACTGGTATGGGAGGAGTTTTTTAGAAGTTGTAGAGTATAAACAAATTGACGTTTTTAAAATGAAACATGGCGGGCTAAAAATCTTACATTGATTTTGTCCAAAATTGGTATCGGGGTATTATTGGATGCGTAAGTGACGAATTTAAACATACTTTCTTAAGATTTAGTATAAATTGATATTGATTGATAAAAAATTTGCATTTTCCTAATTCGTCCAAAGTTGGTATTAGGAGATTTTACGAGGGAATTGATTACGAATCTAAAACTAATTGCTATAAATTCAATGTAACAGAATAAAAAATAAAATTATTTTATAAAATTCAATATGGCAAATTTACTATGTTGAATTAAATTTTTCCTTGGTCCAATTTCCCTTAGTGGTCTCGGAAATAAACTTTTTTTGTTACTTAATCTAGTTTGGTTTACAATAATTTTTTTGTTAACATATTTCAATTACTGATAAATATTTATATAATTATTTTTTGCTTTTGAACACTTCTTTGAAGGAGGTTTAGTTTTTTGAATTTTATAAGTTTTATTATGGCACATACATTCTTTTTCTTCTCTAGTTAATCTTTCAACACACGATTCGGATAGATTTATGACACTTCCTGCAGATTTTTCTTTTTCAGGAGCACAATTATTCCCCATAGTGATCAAAATTTTAGCACAGAGGGTAAGCTTTCGCTGCGTTGGCTTTCCATTTAAAATATGAAAGTAATTTGGATTTCGTCAACCAAAAATTATGACAAATATAAGTTGTTAGACAGTGACACGAGTGCCAGTGAATTTAGTTGACTGATGACTAGTTAATACAAGTCAAATTAAAATGAATTCTAATCTGAAAGTACTTTATCTTTAAAGGAGAAAGTTAATATGATTTTCGAAATTTTGAGCATTCTGGGCACAATTTCAGTCAAATAATAAGAACTAATTTTCGAAAGTTCATTTTCCATCGTTGAGGTATCTTCACGGATCTTCATTCGCCAAGATTAGACAATAACATACTTTTGACAAGGGTATCATTAAAGTTTGAGTAGCCAAGTAACTAAATGGGCAGAAATCTAGTTCATACTACTTCTACTAGGGGTCTGTACCAAAATCGATGACAAATATTTCTCATTAATAAACATTAACCCGTAACTATCAAATTTTATAGGGTTACTTAAAAATGTTTGACATGATGTAAGAAAATTAAAAATAAAATTTAATCTTGAACACTTTGTATGTCGTTAATGAGCGTTTTATAGTAATCATCCAAACCACACCTATTTTTTTCTACATGTAATAATTTAGCAGATTTTGAAAGATCCTGTTTAGAGAACACGACTTTTTAAAAGGTGGTGATCACACTGCATCTTCCTGACATTGTGACAGGCGGAAAACAAGTTTTTTAAAATAAATTTTAATGATGGATTTGACCTTACACGTATCTTCTCGAAATTGTTTATTTTTCCAATATTTTAAAATTTTATTACAACGTGTTAGTGGTATTTTGCATTTCTGTTCATTGGACATTTAAGCAAATAGAAATTTATTTTGGTAATTAAAAACAAAACATATTTGAAACTAAGGTAATTCAAGAAAATGCTTGTTCTGTGCTGCTTGAAGCATTTTAATGAACAAAAAAATCTTTGATTTCTTAATGTTTTAAGTTTCTATTTTTAATTATACATTTTTACAGTTCCTTTTGAACATCCTATGTATTTTGAGCAGTAGTTGAAACAGCGGTGATCGACCGATACCGATACCAATATATCGATTATATCGGCTTGCCAGAACAACGTTAATAAATTATATTATAATTAAGAGATAGAAATAAAACTGTTTTCAGAAAAGACACAAAAAGATTTTTAGTTTTGGCAGATTAGACTGAAAAATTCTCCATTGTATCTAAGTTTAGTCTATTCCTTTATATTGAAATTACAGTTTCAACTTCTGAAAATATTGTTCACTAGATATACTACCAGCTGGAGCAGATAAACACAAACTGGCTTGAGAATATCAGAGCAGGATCTCCTTTCGTTCCGTCTTAAATACGTTCAACATTTAAATGCCTCGTACACAGACTTTAAAACCTGATTGGACGATATTTTGACCATGGAAATACCATAGTGGATTATTAATCCATAATGTACCAGATCCCCCATGGATGCTTCCCAGGTGGCGGATAGGGGAATTCCTCCTAGATATGAGAGGTACCGGGGAAATAACATACCTGGAGCGGGTCAAAGTAGTGCCTATGCTTAGATTGAGCGGTTATAAACGGCGTCTGAATCTAGAGGATCTGCTGACAGGAAAACTTGAAAACTCACAAGGCAAGGGCTGCGTTTTAAATTGCCAAAATCCTCTATATTAAACAATAAATATGTCGATTTTCAAAACACAGGTACCCCAGATGGGTATAACTCAAAATTCACAATCCGACTCCGACAGCGATTTGGATTCTGGAGGAGGTAGAAAAACGACACATTCTATCCAATGAAGACAAAATAACACATGAGCAAGGATCAGAAAAAACAGCACTTATACTATAATAGTAGTGAACATAACCCGATTCTCTCAATCCCCCCACTCCTCGACCTTGACCTTGACCTTGCTTCACCCCTCTTTGGCCCCGCCCACATGTCCTTGTCATTGACCTTGAAAGTGCACGTGTGCTTTGGCCTTGGCCTTGTGTTCAAGGTTGTGTGTGTGACCTTGACCTTGACCTTGGTCGAGACGACCTTGACTTTGTTGAAGGTCATCTTGGGTGTGTGACCTTGAAGATATGTTACGTGGTTGGGGGTGACCTTGAATGGTTTTATATAAGGTATGGGGCAGTTTCATTCATCAGTTGGCTCTGACTTGTATAGGTAGTACATGTGTTAATATTTGACAAATCATGGCATATGTTTGTGAAAATTGCGGTTCTAAGTTTACTAATATTTATAATATGAGACGTCATCAAAGAGAATCGTGTGCGGCGAGATTTAATGAAGTGCCTGGAGGAAAACGGCTCCGAATTGAAGAGTATACATCGACGATTCCGGTAATTAATTGCGCTACATGTAATGTAGATGTTCCAATAAATCATATGTCAGCGCATAAACGAACACAACAACATAAAAATAATTCATGTTTGCCGGTATGTCATGGTGTGCAACTCGTTCAATGTGCCTTCAAAAGGAGAATTGCAACCTATCGGGTTAGCAGTGATATGGAGCATTCCGATTACGTAATGTTCTTTGCAGACATTAAATCCAAGGTGGTGGAACTTGTTAATAATTTATTGCGTGTGCATCATGCTTTAAAAGTTAACATGACAGCTGTTGGCGAGTACATGCTTCCGTCACAAGAAATATTCAGTGAAAAATCCTTCAACACTGCTAATCAAATAATTAGTGTAGAAAGTGATTTGGATGCCGTTTACCATTCTTTCACCGAATCAATAAAAACGCAGGCGACAGAGTTCCAGGAGAAAGATTCAGGTATGGAAAAATCAAAACCCGATATATTAAACTGATTTTTATATATTATTTTTCTTGTTATAGGATGGGCTCTTGTGCGAATTTTATACTTGGAAGTTGGTATCAACAAGTATATGCCTATGGGTGGCTCATCATACATCAAGTTGCCGTATTCTATTGAAAAGAAAGGAGCTGTCGTCAATGTGATTAACCAGGACGAATTTTGCTTTGCGTGGGCTGTAACATCAGCATTGTTTCCTCCAACAGCAGTGCCTTCACATAAGACATCCTACCCCCATTTTTCTAGAGTGCTAAATGTAACAGGTATGGATTTTCCAGTAAAATTACGTGACATTAAAAAATTTGAGGAAATGAACAACATATCAATTAACGTATACGGTCTGGAATCTAAATATGAAAATAATGAAATAATACATGAAGTTATTGGTCCACTGAGGTATGCGTCAAAAAAGTTGGATAGGCATGTAAATTTATTGTTAATTACAAAAGACTGTAGTAGTAAAGATGGCGGTGAACATTTTTGTGATACGACTTGTTCAAAGAGTCATTATTGTTGGATTCGGGATTTATCACGTTTAGTTTCAAGTCAAATTAGTTGTCAACAACATAAAATATATTTCTGTGATGGTTGCCTCATTTATTTTAGTACACCGTCAGCTTTAACTTTACATCAAAGCTACGATTGTAACCACATTTTCACGCAAACACCTTCAGTGGATTTAAAAATCGATAAATTTGGAAAGAGTGTGCCGGAAAATATTTTAAAATTCGAGGGTATAGAAAAGCAAATGCGCGTTCCATTCGTGGTTTATGCAGATTTCGAATCTGTTTTAAAACCCATTGAAACGGTACAACCAAACCCACAAAATTCTTACACTGTAAAAAGTTTTAAACATGAACCATATTCTTTTGCTTATTTAATTAAATGCTCTTTTGACGACTCACTTTCGAAATTTGAGCTATTTCGGGGGAATAATGCAGCTCAAGTCTTTGTGGATCGTATCGAGTGTGATTTAAGGGCTCTATACAACACATATTTAAAAGACATTAAGCCTATGAAACCGTTAACGCCTGAAGAAAAAAGGGAGTTTAATGATGCTAAAATATGTGGTATATGTGAAGGCCCTTTTGAAGAGGGTGAGATTAAAGTACGAGACCACTGTCACATAACTGGTGCAAAAAGATTTGGTGCTGCACATTCCGTTTGTAATTTAAATTATAAATTACCCTCTTTTATCCCTATCATATTTCATAACTTAAGCGGCTACGACAGCCATTTATTTATAAAAGAGTTATGTAAATATGGGGATACAATTGGTGTTTTGGCTCAAAGTAAGGAAAAGTACATATCATTTACCAAAAGCATTTATGTGCACGATTATTTTGATAGTAAATGTGGAAAAGTCAAGAGGAAATATTTAAAGTTGCGATTTATTGATAGTTTTAAATTTCTGTCAACGTCTTTGGAAAATTTAGGCAGCGGTTTAAACGACGACGATTTTATTGAAACGCGGAAACATTTTTCAAATATCAACCAATTTAATTTGATGCGTCAAAAGGGTGTTTTTCCCTATAGCTTTATTGACTCTATAGAAAAAATGGAAAATACATGTCTTCCAAGTAAAGATGAATTTTATGATAATTTACGGGAAGAACATATTAGCGATGAAAGCTATAGAAGAGCAAAAGAAGTATGGCGCTTGTTTGGGTGTAAAACTTTGGGGGACTATTCGGACGTGTATTTAAAATCAGATGTGTTGCTATTGTGTGATGTTTTTGAGCAATTTCGGAATAATTGCTTAAAATTCGATAAACTTGATCCAGCACATTACTATACCCTTCCAAGTTTATCATTTGATTGTATGCTACGTATGACTAAGGTAGAGTTAGAGCTCTTAACTGATATAGACATGATACATTTTTTTAAGAAAGGTATACGCGGCGGCATAAGCCAGTGTACAGAAAGGAAGCACATCGCTAATAATATTTTTTTACCAGACTATGACCCAACAAAACCTTCTTCATTTATAACATACCTTGATGCTACAAATCTATATGGTCATAGTATGTCACAAGCATTACCATATGGTGGTTTTCGATGGTTAAGCGAGCGCGAAATTCTGGATTTAAATATTATGGCTGTTGGTGATGATAGTTTACATGGCTACGTTTTGGAAGTGGATGTGCATTATCCGACTGAGTTGCATGATGCACATTCTGATCTTCCATTTCTAGTAGAAAATATCATACCGCCAACAGAAAACGCTAAATTACCGAAATTAATTCCCAATTTACAAGATAAAAAAAAATACATTGTACACTATAGAACTTTAAAACAAGCCATCGCCAACGGCTTAGTGGTAATGCAAACCCATCGAGTATTACAGTTTGAGCAATCAAAATGGCTAAAATCGTATATTGATTTTAATACCAATTTACGTAACAAGGCCACCACAAAATTTGCGAAGGACACTTTTAAATTAAAAAATAACGCGATATTTGGTAAAACTATGGAAAATGTGGAAAATCGAAAGGATATAAAATTAGTAACACATTGGGAGAACAGTGTAGGCAGAAATGGAGCTAGAGCACTAATATCCCGCCCCAATTTCAATAGTAGCTCGATATTTACCGAGAACTTTGTTGCTATACATATGAATAAAGTTAAAATATTGTACAATAAACCAATTTATATCGGTTTTTCCATATTAGATATATCAAAGACTGTAATATACGATTTTTATTATAATTTTATTAAATCCAAGTTTGGCGATGATGCTTCGTTACTTTACACCGATACTGACTCGCTTATATTAAAAGTGTATACGGAAAACTTTTATCAAACTATATCAGAAAACCCCGAAAAATTCGATACATCAAATTACCCCGAAATTAATAATTTCAACATAATTAAAAGTAATTCTGTAGTTGGTAGAATGAAAGATGAGTTTCCTGGTGATCCGATAATAAGTTTTTATGGTACCGGCGCGAAGGCTTATTATGTAAAGTCCATTAATAATGAATTAAAAAAAGCCAAAGGTATCAAAAAATGTGTTATCGAGAAAGACCTTCATCAGGAAGACTACCAAAGAATTGTTGAACGGGGTGGTTTGATATTAAGAAAGATGAAGACATTTAGAAGTGAATTACATAACATTTATACCAACATAATAAATAAAGTAGCATTGTCACATAGCGATGATAAACGTTATGTAATTCCCAGTTCAACCAAAACTCTACCTTGGGGGCATGCAGACATAGATTTTTACAAAACAGACCCGGAAGAAAACTTAGCAAATTTAGTCACCGTGTTGGAATCATTTCTAAGTCAGGACAGCACGTAATCTGGAAAATCCATATTTCATTATTTGTATTGTTTTTATTATTTCTATTAAACATACAACATTAATATGTAACGATAGTATTGTAATTTTTTTTTTTTTTTTTTAAATAAAAAACATGTATTCATTGATTGATTGCTTTTTTATTGAACCTTTATTTTAAAATTATAAATATAATGAAGTGTCGACAAATAACAAACTGTAAAAGTTATTGTTGAAAAATTTGTCTAATAGTAAATTAAACGCACAGGTCTACGAGTAAATGTTTAATGTGAAACAGGTTTGCTGACAAGATCCTCCATAGTCTTTTCAATTTTCAACATTCTAGAGTTAAGTTCATCACGCAGTTCGTCTTGCCTAAGTTCATATATTGCAATAACAGTATCATCAATGTATCCTCTAAGTTCTTGACCGGTTTCAATTAATTTCTTGCGTACGTAACCTTCAAGTTGGTTTCTGAATATATCTTTAATAACAATTGTTGAGTCATGTAAAGCTTTCTGCGTATCTTGCACACACTGAGCAAGGTTATTATCAACATAATTTCGTGTGGTCGCATCGTCTCCTTCAAGAGGTTCTGCTAAATAGCACAATCTTTTGCTTCCCATGTCGTAATCTCCATTAGGTGTAAGTTTAAAACCTATTCCTGAAGGACCTCGCATAAAGTTAAAATCCTTAAATTTTCTTTTGCGACCGAACTTATCAATAGTGTTTACTTCTGACATTGTTATGTGAGACTGATTTGAAACCATTAGATTTCACCCTAATATATGGTTCTATTTCATTAATAAACGGACTCTGCAGAAAAATATGGATTGCAAAACGTATTTTAGGTGATGTTTAATAAATACACATACAGATTCATTTTACTATTGTTTTATTGAAAAAAAATTAAAATATAACAAAAGATTGAGTTTACTTTTTATTATTAAAAAAAAAAAATAAAAAAAATAACAAACAAAAAATTAAAAATTAAGAAATAAAATACATGTTAATTTCTTCTGTACAGGTAAGCTTCTTCTATGACCCAATTTCTTCTCTGGATGGCACGTTCATTAATGTCCTTGTTTTTAAAATAACCTTGACAGGACCAAAAAAAAAAAATCCTTGAAAATTACAACCTCGAAAACGACCCTGACATTGACGGGTACTTTGACCTTGGCCTTGGCCTCGCATCTAACAAGTTTAGTACTATATTTATATGCTTCTTTAAAATAACCTTGACAGGGACAAAAAAAAAATCCATGAAAATTACAGCCCTGAAAACGACCCTGGTATTGCCGGTTACGTCGGCCTTGGCCTTGGCCTTGCATCTGACAAGTTTAAATATTATACTTAATGCATCGAACAAAAGGAATAAAGGCGGTGTAGTGGGGGAAATGGGCATAAAAGCAGACTTGCTGGCTCGAGCTCTTCACAGTTCGTCAGAACAGCAAACAGTACAGTGCTAAGAAAAAGTTAATTGTGTGAGTTGGAATATCGAAAATGTCTAGTGTACGGTCTCTTTTAGATGCTCTTGACGTGAGCTGCGGTTCACAGCAAGGCATGCTCGATAACATGAGTGGTTTAGAGGTGCTAAGTCCGGGGGTGTTCGAGAACTGGAATGGCGTGGAGCATGAAGATGCCGAAGACCGAGCCCTCAACGATGGTCGCGACGAGGAGTTGGTTCAGTCGGCAGCGCAATTCCTGGAATGCTGGACGGAGGAGAAAGAGCCAAAAATTAATGTGATTAGTGATGTGGTTGTGCGAAAAGCATCGCGGCCTAGGGAATCTTCTCCGAAAGCGTCGAAACTGCAAAAGCTCTTGACTATGCGGAAGTCGGAAATCGCCGATAAAAAAACATTTTATTCGGCGATTAAAGGTGTGGGACAAGGGAAGAAGAAAAAGTTTAACTTTAAGCGTCCCTCCACCCCTGTTCCATTACCCGACTTCCTAAAAACAGCACCGCAAGAGCCACTGTCAGTAGAAGTGGAAGTCATAGAAGGCCCCGATGGACCAACACCACCAACGCCACCAACACCGGCCAGCGTCGAGAATGTAATAGTGTCGGAGGTGAAGTCTTCCCCAGCGCCAGCACCACTGTCGCCGATATTGGGGTGCCGGAAACCCATGAAGAAGCGGTTTAAGCGGTGTTTTGAAGGCGATGAAGTTTCCGCTGCTTCGTCGTCGTCGTCGTCGTCATCGTCTTCACCAAATAAAACCGCGTCTTCTTCCGAGCCATCACAACCGGAGTGGGTCGAAGACTTCACCAACTCTCAGAAGACCAAATTGACTGACATTTATGCCATGAAAAAACGATTAGTGAATGAAGTGAACGAGTGTGCCAGTGACATTATAGAACTTGAAAAACAATTAGAGATAAAAAAGGTGAAATCTGCGCGGTTAAAAAGACAATTAGAGGACTTTAATAAATTATGTAGTAGGTGTTAGGTAGTTGTAGATATTAGCTTTTAATTTATAGTATTAAGTTTGTAAATATATATATATATATATATTGTAGTTAATAAAAAAGTGTTTGATCAAATTTTTTATATTTTATAATGAGAATAAAAATGACTTGAAAATTTATTTTTGTGTGTTATTTCATATAGGCCCTGTCCCACATAATAGTAGGTAATAAAAAAAAAAAAAAAAAAAAAAGTGAATAATCCACTAAAACTACGCAATAGCAATAGTTGTAAATATTTTCTGATAATATTTACAAGTATGCTAAAACATGGTTCGGTTTATGAAGTTAAGGTTCTGTCGCCAGAACTTCTAATACTTTGTATCTCAATATTGTATGTTTTTATGAAAAAAACATAAAATATTGGTTACAAAGTATTATAACCAACTAAAACTACGATCAAATTATTTTGTGGTCCTGAAAAGGACCGTTTGGTTTTAAAACATGCGACTCTTTTATTGAGTTGTGGAGTCGCACGGCCCGTCATCATCATCAGCGGGGGTGGCGGTGCTGTCCTCTGTGTATTCGATGATGAACCGCCAAAGTTCATCCCATCTAGGATCGTTCGGCTCCCACTCCAAACAATTCTCTGTGGTAGAATCTACCACAGGGCATTGGATGGGTTGTTGTTGTTGTTGTTGTTGTTGTTGTTGAGTCCCTGACATGTTGAACTAAAATGATTGTAATAAGTATTGATGGTCGTATATATAGAGACAAATTAATGGTGGGGGGCGAAAACAAATGTCATATTACGTATTGAGACCAAAAGTTGTTTGTGGTCTCAAATACGAACGAACGATTTAGCTGGGTTCCACCAGCACTTAAAGTTTTAATACTTTGTATCTAATATTGTATATTCTATACATACAATATTAGTAACAAAGTACTAATATGTACTAAAACTACGATCAAAGTATTTTGTGGTCCTGAAAAGGACCGTTGTTGTGTGCCCTTAAAAAGAGCCAGGGAGAGTGTGGGGCTTATGGTGCCCCATCCTCGCTGGTCGACCACCAGCTTGACGAATCGCAGGGGCCTTGTGGGTCGTCGGGTGTTGGTGATGCTGGAATTTCCAGCACCGCATCTTCCGTCGAGTCCGGCTCTGGCTGCGGCGACGGAGTTTCGAGTCTTTGTAAGACCCAATCACCCGCGTCGTCTAATTCCACTAGACCCGGATCATGGTCATATAGTAGCGGAATCGGCTCATCCAAGTCGTCCCAACGTAGGACGTCAATTTCAAAATCCACCTCGTCGTCGTCGTCGAAGACTTGCAGGTCTCCAACGTTGTCGGCTACGGTGTCATCACTAAAGATGGATGAGCCTCGGCTGGCGGGTCTTTCTTCCTCCATGTTCATCGTATGAGGGTTGATGAATATATGACTGTGTAACTGGCCCAGTCTCATATATATAGAACTACCCCCACCCCACCAACGGATTCTAAATGTTATGTATTGGTGAGAGCTTATAGAATTATTGATTTTTTCAAAAACTTTAAATAAGGAATTAGATTTGTTTAGACAATAAGACTTATTCTTAATATTTTGTGAAGAATACATTACAAAAAAAAAAATAATAGAAACCTTGTTTGAACTGTTAACATTTTCATAGGTTCTCAAGCATATAACTTGGCACTTAAGCTACGAGACAAATCGTCGTTAAACGAATATCTCGCCCCATAAGTGACGATTACTAAACTACGATCAAAATATAATGTGGTCCTGAAAAGGACCGTTTTTGTGGCCCTAAAAGGGCCTGGGGGGAGGGTGGGGTGCCTACCGTGGAGTAATACCCAACGATATTAACACCGACCTAGGTGCAGCCCTTGGTCTTCTCATTGGCGGCACCGTCGTCGTCGCTGGTGGTGTCGGCGTTGCAGGCGGTGCCGAAGGTGTCGCTCCTGGTGCGGTACCCCCGCACTCCTCACACTTGCATATCTTGCCGGGCACGAATGGCCTGACAATGCCAATGATCCTTTTTGGTATATCTTCCATCTTGCCGATCGAATGTGTAATGATGAAATAATTCTAATACCGGCCTCTATATACATTCAAAAAGTTGGAGGGGGTAAGGTGGAGTGCATATATGCATTATATAAGTTTGAGAATAATATGATTTTATAACTCACCGTATCTCTGTTATGGATACAAACTACCCGCCTCCACTTTTCTAGCATATAGTACTAGACTTTCTCTACATTTTTTTCAAATAAATTTTTTTGATATTTCTAACCATTACTTTCCTACATATTTACAAAAAATGCAAATTATGCATATATTTTAATTATTTTCAGGCAAGGTAAGGAAAATTTTGAAAATGTTTTGACGGAATCGTAATAAGGAAGAGTTGAAGTATATCACACTATTTTTCCCGATTCGCTAATATAAAAAAAATTTTTTCATCGCATTTTGGATGGGCTCTGGCGTCGTAACGGTTGACGATAAAAAATTGGAAAAATACATATATTGTGGGAAATTTTCTCTAGAATCCAAAAAAAAAATTTCCGAACTTCTGTCACCGCAAATAAAAAAATCGATACCTCAAAAATTGCGAAAAAATGGTGAAGGAGCCGCGCAATCGCTCTGAAACTATCAAAAAACGATTTTCACGCCACGGATGGGTGGACTGGGGTGGGAGGAGATTGTGCCGCGTTAGCGCGTTAGCGCGGAGCAGGCACACAAAAAAAAAAAAAAAAAAAAAAAAAAAAAAAAAAAAAAAAAAACCCTCCCCTACAACTTCCGCATACTCCCGTTCGGCGCTCTAGCCTCCTAACTCGAGAATTTCAATTTTTTCGTCTAAATTTTTTGTCATTTTTAAGATTTTCCAAATTTTTTTTTCACCATTGTATTCTACTCAAAATTCTAGGTAATTAAAGTGCTTTTATTTTTTCTCTATCTTGAACGGTTCCCGAGCTACAGCGCTTTAAAAAATCCAAATTACTAACTTACTATAACCCTTTTCTTAAAATTTCATCTTTCCGAATTTTAAAAAGTACTACCATATGTAGAAAAAAATTCTCTTTCTAATTTCCTAATATCATTTTGCTCCAAAACTTCAACTTTGGCGCGCATTCACCATTTTTCAATTTTTTTTGAAAAAAATTTTTTTTACGTTTTTACTATCGAGAAAAATGCTTGCTTATAGTACTCGATTTCCTCTATAATTTTTTCTTATAACTTTTTTCCCTATTCCTAACCGTTACTTTCCTACAAATTTTCTAAATCGTTGTTTTCATATTTTGCCTTAAAAATTTTTTCTTGTGTTGTTTAAGCTCTTTTTTCCACTTAATAAACCACCATTTTCTAAATTCCCGTACTCTTTTCTTAAAGAGCGGGCTTTTCCGCCAGCTTTTTTTTTTGGTTGGGTTTCAAATAAATATAAAACTACTACTTCACTCATTACAAATTTATTGATTCAAGAACATTATTTTGTGTTACATACAATAGATACATTAAAATATAGATTTATTGGTCACCGAACCGTTTAATACATTATAACTAAAAAATGAGTCGTGAATAACTAATGCGTACACTTTAGTGTCTTTGGGGAATTTATTCTTTCTCGTTTGGAACTCCAATTTTACATCCACTGTCGATGAGTTAATCGCCTCTGGTTGATGACTGCAATTGATAATAAAAACGGGGTTTTTCATATATTCCGCGAACGTTATCATCGGATCGTTTATCTCGCGCCCGTAGTAGCTGCTTTGGAAGTTTTCGTAATTGTAATAGGCTGCTGCGTACAGTTTCTTGGCGAAATCTAAATTCCATCTTTCGTATGGATAAACGGTTGAATTCAGATACAGTCTAATGTCGCATACGTCGGCGTGGGTAAACTGGGTTGCGTTTTTTTCTTTCTTGTCGCAATTATTGCTGTCTTGAAACCCGACGATTATATAGCGCGGTCTTTCCAGACTTGTACTCGTTCTCAAGGCCCACACGTCGGAAGATGTTTGCCTTAAAGCTGGTAATTCGTACAGATCCCATTTACGATATGCCATTTGAATACTGGCATTGTTTCCTCCTTTATTAATGCGAGACAGTATTTTCAATTTTTGCTTGTCGTCTGGAATGATGTGACGAATTTTCCATTCGATTTTGTCGATACTAATTTCTGCCTCTACTTCGCCGACGTAACAATTGGTAAAAGTGCGAGCTATAATCATAATAAGCTCTTGTTTTACGTTGAAAACACCTTTTGCGTAATCTTCGGCGAATCCCATAAGATATTTTAAGGGTAATTTCCCGGAGAATACGTTACTTGCCGTGTCTACGATATCTTGGTTTGCTTCGTCGAGACCCCATCCGCACGTCATGAGAGATCTTTGTTGCAAACTTCCGAATGAAACCATGGTTTTTAATGTCGTCGTAACTCCAGGTTTACGAACCACGGCGACCTGTTCACCTCCCATCTCGTAGCGAATTTCATCGAACAAAAATGCGAGGGCATTATTTGATAAAAAACATCTTTTCGTTGCGTCTATGGGTTTAAATTTTCCTTCGATATATATGTAACTTTCGGCGATATCCAGTATAATATCTTGAAAATTAATGGGGATACGGACTTCATCCGAATTGTTGAATGATGGAGATCCGTATGGTTTATACGTATGCTCTTCTAGACTAATAATGGAATTGTCCAAGATGGGCTCGGAGAAAACCTCTATTTTATCGCTGGTGGTGGAAATCATTTTCGCACTTTAAGACCGATTGATTTTAAAAATTTATAGTCTTCGGCAGATAACTGTTGAGATGTTTGTGATCTAACGTCTGGACGACGACTAACCTTGACGTTAACTCTTCTTTTACTTTTATTATGTTTCGGCGGTTCCCCCATCTTAGTCGACAGCACACACAATTGACGATTGAAGCAAAAACCCATTTCTATGAAAGTTTCTTCAGTTCCAATTTCACGATTATTTTCTCGCCTTGAAAATTGATTAGATCACCGCTATCGTCCAAGATGCGAAGAGTAATGTTGTCGATAAACTGACGTCCTGCCGGCATTAACGGCATATAAATATTATTTTGTGGTTCTTTACTGATTTTGTAACCGGGCTCCACGTCGATATCGAATTCGAACAAGGTATGACCTTCCACCGAATTCATATATGCTCCGGAAATTATATTACAATCTACGCGTATGATGCGTACTTTCATTATTTCCACCATCTCGGTTGATTCGTGCTTTTTGTCTCTTTTCAACACTGTATGATTAAATCCTAACATTTTACCGATACTCGCCTCTCCCCGGAAATCTATAGTATATTGGGATTTCAGTTCACATTTCAACGTATTATTATTAGCAACCAAGTAAAAGATTCCATCGTTCTTTTCTTCAGTTGAAATCCTCAAAGCCTCCAACATAGCTTTACCTATCTCATCTATTTCATAGGCCCCAGGTGGAATCTGCAATTGTATCGGCTCGGTGGTGTAACCCTCCTTCATGTAGGCAAACTTATTGTTGCTTTCGTCCACATTAAAAATTGAATTGTATGTGTAAAATCCCAGCAATGCCAGACCATATTTGTTTTCTCTATTTAATTCGACTGGTGGATAAAAATCGGCGCTTAAGACGCTCGAGTGTCCTGTTAGTGTGAACGTATAAGACATGACTAACCATTAAAACATCACACATCTCGGTTTTATTCTTAGCGGCAACATTTAAAAAGATTCATCGTCACACCTTTTCTCACTGCATTAGATAGTGATGTTTTTATGCTATTTTCTGCTTTTATGCGCACATCGCTGATTTTGCAATAACAACAAAATATTTTTCTAGCCGTAAGATCCTCATCAGTCATAACCTCGTTTAAATTGCTGCTGCTGCTGCTGAAATAATGTTTGCAACCGCACTGATATTTTAATATATCGATATCGCTTTTAAGATGCTCCGGCAACTTTTCCCAAACGAATGGAATTTCATTTGGGGCTAATGCAATCATTACTTCCTTGGGCATGTTTTCTAACTGTTTCACGGTCATTTTCCTTAATCCACCGGCTAGATGAAATGCTTTCAGTGATTGCAACATTTTAGTATAGTTATTGCGATCCATTTGCGGTGTTAATGGTGACGATGATGATGATGACATCTTTTACGCTGATGATTCGACAAGAAACTTTAAGCACAAATGTCCACACCAGACTGTTCCAAAATCCTGCTGACGATCGTATGTATAGTAAATAATTTTTGATGGTTCCGATCCCGTTTGTAGATATCGTACCAATTCGATCGGTGGGGGTAAATCGCCGAAGCTGTCATAATATGTTACTTTAGAATTATTTTTTCTATAAGCTACCCAATGAGTCCCTGCACCACGCGTACTATCCAAATTCACTATTGCTGCTTCGTAACGTCGAGGACCTTGTCTAGGTAATAAATCCCTCATATAAACGCCTCGAAAGTGTCCTATTCTTTTCTTTTTGGCATATTTTTCTATATCGATGTTAGATAGTGGTCTTCGAGGTAGGGATTCAATTAGTTTTTTGATCTACGATTTAAAAATAATCCCATACCTTTACGATATGGCTTTAGAAACAAACCATTTCCTTTCGATTTTAAATACAGGCCGGCACCGGTTTTATCTTCGCTGCTTTTTTTTACTGCTTTTATGGCGCGCACAATTCCCGCTGCCCCACCGGCTAATGAACCCAAAGCTGATAACCCGGCAAAAATTGGTATTAATGGTAATATTCCACCAGTTTTAGGAATCGGTATTATTCTCGGTGTACGAACCTTCCTTTTGCCACCTGCCGCTTTTACCGATCTACGTGCTGCCGACAGAGCTATTTTAGATGCATTCATGACATTTTTTTCCAACACATTTTTACTTCCGGCTTTTAATAATTCCCTTCGAACTGCTTGTCGAATAGCTGTTCCGAAACTGGCTTTCCGAACATGTCGATTTTTATTAACACCTTTCCTTTTTGTATGACGCGTGCCTTTACTAGATGTTTTTTTTGTTGATAATGATGATGATGGTACACCCATACCAAAACGTTGTTTTCCTTTCATAATGTTTGTAACTAACCAAGCTGCTGTTTTTTCACCTAAACTGGAATCTTTCGATTTTACTCTATTCCAAGCACTTTGTTCGAGCTCGTAATCCGCTCGATGTCTCGCACTTATGTTGTCTTTATTATGTAAATAGGCTAAATCGTGTTTTTTGCATGCGGCATCCAAAGGATTAATGCCTGGATCACCTCTTGTTACACGTTTTATTACTTTTGTTCCGGGTCCGCAATATTGATAACCAGGAATGTGTACCTCGAATGGTAATTTATTTATTAACGAATTCACAATACCGTATCCAGTTTTGTTGGAAACGTGAGACCGTCCACTTCGTTTGACGCTCGGCATCTGAATGACAGTTTTTGTGAAAAATTGCCTATAAAATATCAAATTTTCCTAAGATGCGCGTTATCGATCTTAAACAAAAACTTCCTATTGACAATCTCGATGAAAAAGTCGGACTTGGATTTGAAAAGAAGATAATGAAGAGACACGGTCCTCTACTTCCTTCCTCTATTCGCGGCCTGTTAATTGGTCCATCCAATTGTGGAAAAACTAATGTCATGATTTCGCTGCTTACACACCCCCTTGGGCTACGTTTCGAAAATGTCTATATTTACTCGAAATCTCTGTATCAACCGAAATATGAGTATTTAAGGAAAATTTTAGCGCCCATCAAAGGTTTAGGCTACTATGCCTTTAGTGATTCCAGTAATATTGTGGTACCGTCCGATGCAAAACCAAACTCTATATTTATCTTTGATGATGTTATATGTGAAAAACAAGATGTTATAAGATCGTACTTTAGCATGGGACGTCATAAAAATATCGACTCCTTTTACCTAGCGCAAACATATTCGCGAGTGCCTAAACAGCTTGTGCGAGACAACGCCAATTTTATTATTATGTTTAAACAAGATGAGTTGAATATGAAACACATATTTTCCGACCACGTTTCACCGGATCTAACTTTTACTCAATTTCAAGAAATGTGCTCAAAATGTTGGGATAATAAGTATGGATTTTTAGTAATTGATAAAGACAGTGATGTGAAATCGGGAAGATACCGCAAAGGATTTGATAGCTATATATTACTGTAATAATAAGGGAAAATGCTCATTTGATTGTTGAAACGTCCTTTGTTAACATCATGAATAACGCGATCGACTTAAAACGTAAACTAGTGGAAGCTACCAATGCCGTCAGAAAAAAATTTAAACAAATTAAAGCGGCTAAAGAGTTTAATGTTGTGGAATTGGAAAAGTTTTACGAACCCATTTCTAAGCCGTTGACAACTATATCTGATGTGGTTAAGCAACGTCAGCAGCAGCAGCAGCAGCAGCAACAACAACAGCAACAACATTATCCAGCTACAAAGTCACATAGTCTCAGTACATCAGTGCAGTCGACTCAAATATCAGGTTTTCCCCAACCTACACATTCCTTTCAAACCTCCACACCTATTCAGCAGCAGCAGCAGCAGCATCGCATTTCAAAAGAAGATATTAGCCAATCGGTGTTTGATACACCCTCAACTTCAACTAATACATCTCTCGCATCCGCTGACACCACAACTTCCGATACTTTAAACGCACACCTGAAAGGATTACGTTCGAAACCATCTCTATACGATACTGTATATGGTGTACGTTTTGGTTCAAAAACAGATAACAAAAATTTTATTGGTAATTTAGAGGTGCGTTTTCGAAATGGAAATATTGTCTTATACAAAAAAGGGAAAAATATTGCAGAATATGGTGGATCACCGGCACTTTATGATTTGTTATTTCTTAAAACACCCCCAAGTGTAGGCAAGGAACAACAACAATTAAGTGATAATGTACTTTCAACGTACAAGGAAATTTTGGAATCAACGAGTGCTGTCTACAACAATTTTAAAAAAAGTGATGGTTTACGGGAGACCAGATGGAACAAATATTTACGAATTATTAAACCTCTGATAATGGGCACAAAATTAGGTGGTACTATTACAAGAAAAAATCTCTCGGAAAAACTACAGTTACCCACAAAAAAGAAATTATCTTCGAAAAAATTTCAATATGTCTACTGGAACAAAGCTAAAGAGTTGGTGGATCGTTTACGTTTGTTGTGGAGTTCCAAAATGGCCGGTCACACTGGACACGAAAATGAAATTATGTCAATCATAGAGGAATTACGAGAAGAAGATATAATATATTAAGCTCAATATTTAATGATATTATTCAGTTCTTCCTTCGATCTGAAACCTTTAGTATTACTAATAATATGGAGCCCAGTCTAGAAAAAATCAAGATTGTTAATGAACTACATAGAACGGCTAGAAAAAATTTTGTAAGACGGCGCACGATAATAAAAGGATACAGAGATTTGTGGCAAATTGATTTGGCTGAAATGCAACAGTATGCTGATGAAAACGATGGTTATCGTTATATTTTGGTCTGTATAAATTGTTACTCGAAATTTGTCTATACCAAAGCCATAAAAAACAAGACTGGTATAGAAGTTACTAATGCGATGAAAAGCATCATTGAAGAGGCATCATATACACCAACAAATCTGCAAAGTGATCAAGGAAAGGAGTTCTATAATACAAACTTTCAAGCCCTGATGAAAAAATATAATATAAATCATTATTCCACTTACAGCACAAAGAAAGCTGCAATTGTTGAGCGAGTCATAAGGACTTTAAAAAATAATTTATATAAACAATTCTCGACAAGAGGATCTTACAAATGGATACATATATTATCGGCAGTAACAAAAACCTATAACCATTCGAAACATCGCACCATTGGAATGAAGCCTGCAGACGTGCAAGAAAAAACACATATTAAAGCATATGATTATTTAAAAATTGTACCTAAAAAATTTAAGTTTTCCATGGGTGACATTGTGCGTATTAGCAAGTACAAAAGCTTATTCGAGAAAGGATATACGCCCTCTTGGTCAACCGAATTGTTTAAAGTTGTAAAAGTTAACGTTACAAATCCACCTACTTACTTGTTGGAATCGTTAGAAGGTCAGCCTATAAGAGGGTGTTTTTACGAATCAGAACTACAAAAAACAAGCAGTCCTGACGTTTATCTAGTAGAAAAGGTCCTTAGACAACGCAAGAAAAATCACATCGAACAATTATTTGTCAAATGGCTAGGATTTCCCAACCACTTCAACTCTTGGATAGATAAAGCTAATATTGTTTAAATAACATATTGTATGACTATATTTTTTATTTAAAATGTAAAATAAATAAACAATATATTGTAAAATAAAGTTTTTTATTTCAATCTTCATTATTAAAAACAATGACAATAAAACATCATACACATAAATAACATTTCAATATTCTTGGAGGGAAGGTCCAATTCACCGACGACTACGACGTTATCTTCAAGGCTATGCCACTCGGAGTGCGTTCTCCTATTCTTTAACCTGCTTTTTTTAGATTTTTTTTGAAGTCGAGTCGTACGACAGTGCGCTTAATGAGTCATTTAAAGGCTGATGATAGAGTATTTTCTGCATAACTTCAATTTTTGTTTTAAGCTCACTATTATTTTTGTATATCATGGGGAGGACATCCTTGTTAAATATGTCACATATTACAGCTGCAAAATTGTAAAACTTTCTATTAACAAAGTGTTTTGTCACAGCATCGTCATCATCTTTAGGTTCGCCTAAGTTGGTTATGATTTTTCCACCCATATCATACTGCCCATCCGCTGTAAGTTTAAAACCAATCCCTTGTGGCCCAGATAATATATGATATTTTTCATTATATTTCTGACGACCAAATTTATCAATTGTGTTGTTTCCTCGACTCATTTTCAATCTTTACTAAACTATTTTATTTTTATTTGCCCTACTTATATTAAATATTTCAGCTGAGAAAAAGAAACACTGACTATGATCTACTGGGTTGGTATGTTTATAAAAGAAATAAAATAAAACTGTGATTGTAATAGATATTTATTTACAGTTATTTAATTGCACAAATACAAAAATTATAAAAAATTAATTTTCCATGTCTTCGTTTTCGTTGCTCAAAATTCTATCCCATCCGACACTATTTCGATCGTCAACGTCTTGGGCTGTTGCTGTTGCAGAAACCAATTCATATTTTGCAGCAAGCTCACCTGGTAAATGTGGAATATTGACGAGGTATTCTTTTAATTCTTCTTCAACCATTTCAGCACAAAATGTATCCATGTCTATGGAACCATATAAAAATTTGTCGCACAAGTGTGCCCCAGCCATAAAATTGATTGTATCCCTGATCTCGTTCTTATATTGATCTTTGGTTACATCAATATGCGACCAATCATTTACGCTATCTAACATATCGTGAGCCCTATTTCTTAATTCTCTCCCCAACCAAAATATGTATCTATCTACACATTCGTTGGCGGTCGTCGTCGTCGTCGTCGCATCAGCAGACATCTTTAACAGAAATAATGAACACGCGTAAGTATTCTGACATGTGCAACTATATTTTAAATTTAATTACATCCTTTTTTTCAAACAATTTACATACAATTTACTCCAATGAGCCAAAACGTAATAATGTTCGAGTATTGTTTCCAAAAACTCTAGTGCCCTGTCCCAAATAAGTTAGAGTGTATTTATCTTTAGTTTTACTCATAATATCTACAATATCGTCAGGTAGTGTTTCGGCCACACGTTTTGGTAAAAAAGTCTCAAATGTGCTATTATCACCGTCATCGTGTAAAGCCACTAAAAGAGTTTTACCAAATCGTGTAGTCATTGAAACCATCTTTACAATTTTATACACTTTGCCTACAATCATTTCGGTAACCTTTTTTTTCTCTAAAACCTAACTTTTACTCAATTTCAAGAAATGTGCTCAAAATGTTGGGATAATAAGTATGGATTTTTAGTAATTGATAAAGACAGTGATGTGAAATCGGGAAGATACCGCAAAGGATTTGATAGCTATATATTACTGTAATAATAAGGGAAAATGCTCATTTGATTGTTGAAACGTCCTTTGTTAACATCATGAATAACGCGATCGACTTAAAACGTAAACTAGTGGAAGCTACCAATGCCGTCAGAAAAAAATTTAAACAAATTAAAGCGGCTAAAGAGTTTAATGTTGTGGAATTGGAAAAGTTTTACGAACCCATTTCTAAGCCGTTGACAACTATATCTGATGTGGTTAAGCAACGTCAGCAGCAGCAGCAGCAGCAGCAACAACAACAGCAACAACATTATCCAGCTACAAAGTCACATAGTCTCAGTACATCAGTGCAGTCGACTCAAATATCAGGTTTTCCCCAACCTACACATTCCTTTCAAACCTCCACACCTATTCAGCAGCAGCAGCAGCAGCATCGCATTTCAAAAGAAGATATTAGCCAATCGGTGTTTGATACACCCTCAACTTCAACTAATACATCTCTCGCATCCGCTGACACCACAACTTCCGATACTTTAAACGCACACCTGAAAGGATTACGTTCGAAACCATCTCTATACGATACTGTATATGGTGTACGTTTTGGTTCAAAAACAGATAACAAAAATTTTATTGGTAATTTAGAGGTGCGTTTTCGAAATGGAAATATTGTCTTATACAAAAAAGGGAAAAATATTGCAGAATATGGTGGATCACCGGCACTTTATGATTTGTTATTTCTTAAAACACCCCCAAGTGTAGGCAAGGAACAACAACAATTAAGTGATAATGTACTTTCAATGTACAAGGAAATTTTGGAATCAACGAGTGCTGTCTACAACAATTTTAAAAAAAGTGATGGTTTACGGGAGACCAGATGGAACAAATATTTACGAATTATTAAACCTCTGATAATGGGCACAAAATTAGGTGGTACTATTACAAGAAAAAATCTCTCGGAAAAACTACAGTTACCCACAAAAAAGAAATTATCTTCGAAAAAATTTCAATATGTCTACTGGAACAAAGCTAAAGAGTTGGTGGATCGTTTACGTTTGTTGTGGAGTTCCAAAATGGCCGGTCACACTGGACACGAAAATGAAATTATGTCAATCATAGAGGAATTACGAGAAGAAGATATAATATATTAAGCTCAATATTTAATGATATTATTCAGTTCTTCCTTCGATCTGAAACCTTTAGTATTACTAATAATATGGAGCCCAGTCTAGAAAAAATCAAGATTGTTAATGAACTACATAGAACGGCTAGAAAAAATTTTGTAAGACGGCGCACGATAATAAAAGGATACAGAGATTTGTGGCAAATTGATTTGGCTGAAATGCAACAGTATGCTGATGAAAACGATGGTTATCGTTATATTTTGGTCTGTATAAATTGTTACTCGAAATTTGTCTATACCAAAGCCATAAAAAACAAGACTGGTATAGAAGTTACTAATGCGATGAAAAGCATCATTGAAGAGGCATCATATACACCAACAAATCTGCAAAGTGATCAAGGAAAGGAGTTCTATAATACAAACTTTCAAGCCCTGATGAAAAAATATAATATAAATCATTATTCCACTTACAGCACAAAGAAAGCTGCAATTGTTGAGCGAGTCATAAGGACTTTAAAAAATAATTTATATAAACAATTCTCGACAAGAGGATCTTACAAATGGATACATATATTATCGGCAGTAACAAAAACCTATAACCATTCGAAACATCGCACCATTGGAATGAAGCCTGCAGACGTGCAAGAAAAAACACATATTAAAGCATATGATTATTTAAAAATTGTACCTAAAAAATTTAAGTTTTCCATGGGTGACATTGTGCGTATTAGCAAGTACAAAAGCTTATTCGAGAAAGGATATACGCCCTCTTGGTCAACCGAATTGTTTAAAGTTGTAAAAGTTAACGTTACAAATCCACCTACTTACTTGTTGGAATCGTTAGAAGGTCAGCCTATAAGAGGGTGTTTTTACGAATCAGAACTACAAAAAACAAGCAGTCCTGACGTTTATCTAGTAGAAAAGGTCCTTAGACAACGCAAGAAAAATCACATCGAACAATTATTTGTCAAATGGCTAGGATTTCCCAACCACTTCAACTCTTGGATAGATAAAGCTAATATTGTTTAAATAACATATTGTATGACTATATTTTTTATTTAAAATGTAAAATAAATAAACAATATATTGTAAAATAAAGTTTTTTATTTCAATCTTCATTATTAAAAACAATGACAATAAAACATCATACACATAAATAACATTTCAATATTCTTGGAGGGAAGGTCCAATTCACCGACGACTACGACGTTATCTTCAAGGCTATGCCACTCGGAGTGCGTTCTCCTATTCTTTAACCTGCTTTTTTTAGATTTTTTTTGAAGTCGAGTCGTACGACAGTGCGCTTAATGAGTCATTTAAAGGCTGATGATAGAGTATTTTCTGCATAACTTCAATTTTTGTTTTAAGCTCACTATTATTTTTGTATATCATGGGGAGGACATCCTTGTTAAATATGTCACATATTACAGCTGCAAAATTGTAAAACTTTCTATTAACAAAGTGTTTTGTCACAGCATCGTCATCATCTTTAGGTTCGCCTAAGTTGGTTATGATTTTTCCACCCATATCATACTGCCCATCCGCTGTAAGTTTAAAACCAATCCCTTGTGGCCCAGATAATATATGATATTTTTCATTATATTTCTGACGACCAAATTTATCAATTGTGTTGTTTCCTCGACTCATTTTCAATCTTTACTAAACTATTTTATTTTTATTTGCCCTACTTATATTAAATATTTCAGCTGAGAAAAAGAAACACTGACTATGATCTACTGGGTTGGTATGTTTATAAAAGAAATAAAATAAAACTGTGATTGTAATAGATATTTATTTACAGTTATTTAATTGCACAAATACAAAAATTATAAAAAATTAATTTTCCATGTCTTCGTTTTCGTTGCTCAAAATTCTATCCCATCCGACACTATTTCGATCGTCAACGTCTTGGGCTGTTGCTGTTGCAGAAACCAATTCATATTTTGCAGCAAGCTCACCTGGTAAATGTGGAATATTGACGAGGTATTCTTTTAATTCTTCTTCAACCATTTCAGCACAAAATGTATCCATGTCTATGGAACCATATAAAAATTTGTCGCACAAGTGTGCCCCAGCCATAAAATTGATTGTATCCCTGATCTCGTTCTTATATTGATCTTTGGTTACATCAATATGCGACCAATCATTTACGCTATCTAACATATCGTGAGCCCTATTTCTTAATTCTCTCCCCAACCAAAATATGTATCTATCTACACATTCGTTGGCGGTCGTCGTCGTCGTCGTCGCATCAGCAGACATCTTTAACAGAAATAATGAACACGCGTAAGTATTCTGACATGTGCAACTATATTTTAAATTTAATTACATCCTTTTTTTCAAACAATTTACATACAATTTACTCCAATGAGCCAAAACGTAATAATGTTCGAGTATTGTTTCCAAAAACTCTAGTGCCCTGTCCCAAATAAGTTAGAGTGTATTTATCTTTAGTTTTACTCATAATATCTACAATATCGTCAGGTAGTGTTTCGGCCACACGTTTTGGTAAAAAAGTCTCAAATGTGCTATTATCACCGTCATCGTGTAAAGCCACTAAAAGAGTTTTACCAAATCGTGTAGTCATTGAAACCATCTTTACAATTTTATACACTTTGCCTACAATCATTTCGGTAACCTTTTTTTTCTCTAAAACCTCGAAATCTTTGCTAAACATTTCATTAATTTCATCTAGAGTTTCTTTTGCAATACTCATTATTGAAAAAATGGTATATAAATCCAAAAATTACCGTGAATATAAAAGCACTTTCAGAACACTACACGAACACAATATTTGATGTTTATGCCACTGATATCTGCGACTGTTTGAAGTCACTTCTTCTCCCACGAACCTTTATAGCGAGGTTTCAAGGTCGAATTGTAACAATGGTGGGGGTAGCTTAACGATAGAAATAGTGGGAGGAGTATTCAAGGTCAAATGACGTCACACATTTAAATTGGTATAAGGATAACTTCAAGGACAAAATATAATGAAACAAATAACTACATTTTATGTACTTTATTCATTGATTTTTTTCTGCCATTCTTCTATGCGTTTAACATTATCACCTAAACCTAATTTCCTTAATTTGTTCAATAATAAGTGTTTGTTTTTATTTCTAAGAAAATTCTTACAAACTATACTAGCTAAAAGACACACTTCGGCATGGTCCATATACTTAAAAAATACACTAAAGTCCTGAGCCTCCGAATCTTGCATTTCATATGCGTAAAATTCCGAACCGGCTGCAGAAATTAGAAATTCCTCGTACATTTCTCGCACTAAACTTTCCATATTAACTACTACTACGTTAAACTTAAGTCCTACACTCTAATTTCATCTAACACAACCGGATCTGCAATGAACCTAATCAGTTTTTCCAAACAGTCACTAAACCCCAACTTTTTTATCTCACGAACAAAGTCTTGTAAATTTATTGTTTTGCTGCAATATTTACGACATGCATTCGCAGCCTTTTCATATTCATAAGCCAAATCACAATAGCGCGACGCCCATTCTGCTCGACTTTTCATTGCATCATTGAAATAATTATTAGCCGTTTCAGTGAACTCATCGCCCAATTTTTTTACTGTCTCTTGCAAAGCACTATTCATATTATTCACTCATTTTTACATTCACGACACTTTTTTATTGCTGGTGGTGGCCCATCTATATGATGACGATATATTTGTTCATAGTGAATGTAACAGGGTAAGCTTAACTGTAGTTCCTTGTTACACCGATATGACGCTGGCAGCTTATCCCAAATTTGCCGTAAACTCAGCGTATCAACGCAAGTTTTTAAATATTCGAGAGGAAAAAATGCTAGATCCTTCTCTTCAAAATCACACAAACTTTTTAAATTACTCTGATATAAACAAATTACTCTGCCGACTTGCTCTATAATTTTTTCTTTAGATAGTTCCGTATCTGACATTTCACACTGAATGAATGCAAGTAGACTCACACAATTTATAGAACAATTTGCAAGGTCAAAATCATTTCAAGATCATCCCACACTATTACAATGCACAAATAACTACTTCAAGGTCACACACCCAAGATGACCTTCAACAAAGTCAAGGTCGTCTCGACCAAGGTCAAGGTCAAGGTCACACACACAACCTTGAACACAAGGCCAAGGCCAAAGCACACGTGCACTTTCAAGGTCAATGACAAGGACATGTGGGCGGGGCCAAAGAGGGGTGAAGCAAGGTCAAGGTCAAGGTCGAGGAGTGGGGGGATTGAGAGAATCGGGTTATGTTCACTACTTATAATAACTGGAGACTTAAGTGCGAGAATGGGAATAAGAAATTCAGAAGACTCTGAATACATAGGAAATTTTGGATTAGAAGAGTAAACCAAAGATGAAGATCAAAGAATGAAATAGTGATCATAGACTGGTCACAGCAAGCTTTATGATAAACAAAAAGTTTGAAAGAATAAAGTTGCTGAACAGAAAAATGTTCCCAACATCTGACGTTCTGTTAGCGAGTCAAGAAATTATCAAATGAAACTTGAAAGAAAACTACAGCCCTTAACATAATTACAAAATAAAGATATAGACCAAATGGCAGAACAAATGATAAAAAATACACAAATATCGACTAAGAAAATCTCTAGTAATTTAAAAAATAGAGAGAAACAAAGCTAAAACCGGAAACATTAAAATAAATGGATGAAAGGAAGAGGGCCGATGGAGATTCGCCAGAATATAAAATAATTTATAATCTAGTAAAAAAGAAAATACGAACTGACTTAAGAGAAAATAAAACCAAACAAACACTAATCGAAAATGTAACAGAATATATGCAATGGATGATACTAGGATTGACTCCAGATACTCAACAATCATAAGAGATATCTGTCAAGATGCCATCTTCTTTATAAAAATTAATAAAAATTTAAGATAGATAAGATATTTCTAGGCAACGGTGCATGACAGAGGGATACTATATCGCCTAAAAATATCTGTAGAATTCTTTCTTGGGGCGGAAAAGGAATTAATATCGATAGTGTATACCTTAATCATTTGAGATTTGCTGACGATATAGTATTAATAATAGCAATATTCAAAAACTAATAATCTACGTTAACCGAGCTCACCGAAAAACCAAAACAGATGGAACTGCGGACGAGTTTTAATAAAACCAAGATTACAAGTAAAGATTCAAGTAATATGATCATTGATAACTAAATGATAGAAAAAGTTTCGAGCTACGTATATTTAGAACATATAATTAATGGCCGCGGGTTGTTTTTCTTTGGCTCAATTTTACAATAAAAGATAAAAACGTCCTGATTAGCATGAAGCGGAAAGTATACGACTTCTACATACTCTTGGTGTTTACCTACGGATTGGAAACAATGGCCCTGACAAAAAAGGTAGCAGAAAGACTGAGAGTAACGCAAAGGTCAATGGAACGGACCATGCTGGGAGTCTCTCTCAGAGATAAACTGCGAAACGATGCAATCCGAGATAACAGATGTCATAGAGCGTATTGCGCGTCTTAAGTGGAGATGAATTGGCATGTGGCAAGACAGAGCATAGAGGGGTGGACATATAGAATAGCACTATGGAGACCAGAGGCATCAAAGAAATATCACATGTGAGGTGGATAGACAATGTAAAGATAATAACTGGGAAAATATATATACTGACAGCCCAGAATTGGAGGAGGTTTATGTCGAGCATTGGATGAATCAAGACTAGAGAGAAAAAGAGAGATGGTGACATTGACGAATTGGATGCCATATTACAAGAAGAACGGATCGGAATGAGTAGATACTAACAAAGAACTTAAAGTGCGGTTTAGAAATGAATATCAGCAATTTTGGCTTCCTAGAGACATACATGTTACTTATCCTTTTGATATATTTTTCATCTTCATATCTCATGGAAAAGGGAAATAGCGTGATTGCCAATCTTCTTACAAAAAAAAAATAGAATAGAAGATTTAAGATTAAACCTGACTAATTTGAAGCCAAATATTATTTATTTATGTAAAAATTTTATAGGATTTGATATTGTGTTGTTTTAATTAATATGGTAAACCCTATCAAACTAGGTAGCTCTGTGTCAAGACTTGGTCTGGTGATAAAACGCAAAACTTGGCGGTGTGCGTTGTGCGATGGTGTGTGCGAGGTATTATTGAAAAACGTCGAAACGATATTATGAAAACGTCAACAGTGACTATACATATGGAAGAAAAAGAATTTTTCAAGGCACCTTCAGATGTGAATATCCAGCTTTCATGTACTTCGATATAATGAATCAAAAATTAACTTTAATACTTTAATATATTTATAATAAATGGTGAAAACTGTAAAAGTATTAACCATACAGTGTCCTTGTAAAAAAATCATCAAAAATGAGTTTATTTTCGTCCTTCTACACCAGGGTACCCCTTCAATACAAGATTAATTCGTAAGGGGATTGATGTATACATAACCAGAAAATTTGTTTAGGATATTACAGTTTTATTTGCACACCTTGTACGTCTTGATCTGAACGTACCTAGTTGTGGAGATACTTTAAATTTCTTCATTATTATTTATTCTAATACTCAACTTCTATTATACCGTTGCTAAAAAATCATTTTATATCAAATTCCATTTCACATTGACATCTTAACAGCAATCCTTTTGTTATTTGGTTTTAATAATAGCTACGTATGTGTAAGCTATAATATCAATATTCATTATGTGAAGGTTAAATAGATTTGCAACATTTTTTAAGGTTTAGTATTCGAATTCCTTTAAATATCTTGTAAATGGCAAACAAAAGAGTGTTATTTTAGTTCATTAGCGACATACTCATACATAAAAAAATAATGAATTAGAGAGTCATTCTGGTATTGCAAAGGAGTAGTGAATCAATGTTAGGCACGTTTATGCATTAAGGGGATTGATTATTTTCCATGCTATCGACGAATAAATGAACTTATATATTTTTAATAGCCAATATCTATCTTAAAATCCACTTTGAAACTTTCGTCATGCCTAGTTTATCATGTAGAATTGTCAAAAGGTTTAATGATTTAGGAGTAGAAGGCACTTTCAAATGATGATCTTCGAGAACCATTGCCCCCACTTTTCTGTAAACATCAGAACTTTTTGCGTATTTCAGTTCTCGGATCATCTTCAATGGATTCCCAACTCCATCGAAACGGTTTGATCGATAGTCCGTTCGACGTTTTTTTTTGTTGAATATCACCAAGTTTCGGATAGTAATTATCTCTAGCCGTTTTCAAATGAAACTAAATACATTCCTGCGAAGTAGTAGATATGTGTTGGACTTCCATTGTCTTTATTTTTGTTGAAAATCACGACGTTTCGGCTAGTAGTTATCTCTAGCCGTTTTCAAGTGAAACTAAATACATTCCTAAGTTACAGTACTATTTATACTAAAAGTAAATGCAGTGGGGTGTGACTGAGATGAGTGCAGGCATGCGTGCTATGCCAAAGGCCTATTTAAGCTGCATTAAGTCTTAATTTACAATTATTAAGGGCTGGTTTCCACACTTCTCTTATATCTAAAGACGGTTCACTAAAGCAACTCGGGTTCTGACGTATAACCGTGACTTCTTTGAATTTTTTGTTTTCTCTGGTGTTATTCTCTGTGTAGAATTTTAGCTTCAGATCATTTTATGTGGTCTCCATGAGTTCAGGCATGTTTGGCGGCATCAGGTTTTTCTCCTCGAGATGTGTATCCTTGATGTTCTTTGATCCTTTTTGTTTCGCCAACGAAGGAGTTGCCACAGTCACAACGACCGAAGAACAAAAACCAATATTCAACATTCCCCATGTTAGAGGCATTTCGAAAAAAGTTAGAAGAATAGGAAAACAATATAAAACCAACGTTGTTTTCAATCCAAGTAACTCTCTGAGAATTCGGTTCACTAGGACATGAAGAACTGTGTGTATCAAATATCATGGGTTTATATATATATATATATATATATATATATATATATATATATATATATATATATATATATATGTTTGTTTTCCTTGGGCTTATGGTCCATTAAAAAATTATATTAAAATGTAATAGTGTTGGTGTATATTTTACATTTTTTATATGTAATTGACGTTTCGGTAATTTATTTATTACCTTCTTCAGAATTTTCAGGATGCTAAAAATAATAGAGCATTTTCTTTATACGACTTAAATTATTTAGAACATATTGTATATTTACCTTGAACAAAAATTCATAAACAACACGGCACACCGTGTACACATTAATTAAATTTAATATTATATTACATTAAGAAATTAATTTTCATAAAATAACAGTATCAAGATGACCACAGGGTTCATCTTGATGTTAGAGTAGTACTGAAAGAACCAGATGGAATTTTTTTGTAAGGTAACCTTATCATTTACAACAAAACTGTGTTAATTTTTTTACCAGAAAGTTTATTAACTTTGATAATCAAGTATCAGGCTCAATGCTTTCTATCGTTTGAAAGAAAATATATGGAAAGTATTTAAATTAAAAAGAAACTGACGCAGCGCACTAACATGTGCAAAAATAATTTTAATAATTGAAGTTCGTTATGCTATTGAATTGTTCCTTTTATAATTAGATACTTATAATTAATTAATAAAAGTAAATATATGTGAAAATGTGTTTAAAGTATTAATACAACGATCAGTAAAAGCTATAATGGATTATGTGCTCTAAGGGAGCGCCCGTAAGCAGACTTCCACTTCTCTTCATACATGGCGACGCATACGTTATCACCGATGAGAGGCTATTTGTTTATAGTATTAAAAAGCAATAAAAACATTACATTTTTGCATTGCAATCCTAGTTTGTAGTTCTGGACTTGAACTAATAATTGTTGGGAGAAGAATTTGAAAATATTTCTTTAGTGCAAACTTATTCATGTTTGAAAAGTGGCAAAAAATGCCATTTTTCAAATGTTTAACGATTTCTAACTAAGAAACTATGCATCGGATGGAAAAATCACAAGATATACTTTTTCTTTAGAATCAGTCGAGAAATGCGAAAATATTAGTTAATTTTTTCAAAAAAAAAAAACATTTTTTTAATCATTACCATTATTTTTGTTAACCGGGGGCCCTATCCTCGAACTGGGGAACGTGAAGTGAACGGTAAAATTGTGGCGACTGTGTAATCTTGACGCGCTCATCAGTCATATCTTTGTTCGTCCGGTGGAAGGCAAGCGAACGGTGAAACATGCTCAAATGAAATGTCAGCCGGTAAATGACATATTTGACGATTAGTATTAAAAAAATTTATTTTATTTTTGGTAGTTCAAAATAACTCGTCATTAAAAAAAGTAATATGTTGACGAACCGTTTCTTTAAGATGTTTTATTTTTTGAATAAACAGTTGAAATTTTAATTAGGTGGTACCCCGATATTTTTAATATTTTCAAATTTTTAATTAAAATATCATTAGAAAGTTTAATTTGTCTCGCAAATATTAGGTAATTTTGAGATTACAGACATATAAAATTATGACAGGAGATTCTGTTCATAACTCAACTGTATGAGCGTACTATTTAAAAATGTTTTTCCACTGCTAGTTCTGTTTATGGATTTAATATAAATACTTGTGTCCATAACAGACGAGTATCTTAGTTTTAAACAGTTAAGTCTAACATAATTCTTGTCACGACGCAACTTATAATAAATTTGAGAAATAACAATTTGTAAGCTATCTGAAACTTTTATTTAAATAAGTAACACATTTTATATTTAAATAATGTTAACTACATCATTTAACTTAATTATACTGTGTTAAACAATATACTATACTACAATTAAATAAATATTATGATTATAATTTATCGGAACATATAAATATGAACCCTACAGACCAACGAATGAGGTCCTTCAGCATAAAAACCTTATTTATGGTACATTTAATCTTCAAGCCTCTATAAATCTTTATCAAATAAAAAAAAAATTAGAAGTTCAATGTGACATCTGCCAGTATCTTTAATAGACGTCTTCTGTCTGGCCTTTGGTTTCGGTCCCTGGTCTTAAACAGTTTCTCTATCATTGTTCAAGTTTCAGGTTTTCTTTCAAATTTAGTTGTCAGGACAGGACGTCTTGCAATAAGAGACTGGATATTTTGTGAATTCATACAATAAATAAGGATGATCGCTTTTAGTCATACTACGTAGAGTTGTAATTTCTACCGTTTCAAGGTTTATCAGTGCTTGCTTTCTGCAAGATGGGGGCATGTATTCCAATTGTTAGTATATTACTTTGTGTATATGAGTTGCTGTTTTTCTTGATACCCCTTTTTCTTTATATATTAGAATCCTAAAGTATTTGACTCTTTGTATGTATTTCTAGAGTGTCAATTTAAGATAATTTTATGGTCTATATTTACACTTAAATAATTGACCGATGGCTTGGTTTATATTTCTTGGTTGTTATGTGATATAAAATAAATTTAAACCAGAGAAAGTACAAATATTTTAATGGCAATCAATAACTTCACAACAATAACAACGACATGATTTTTTTTACTTTTTACGGTTAACTTGACTTCCCAAAACTACTTTTTGCCTAAAATGGCGAACAAAACATACTATGGATATTTTCGGCCTGACGGCTCAATTCAATCCTTTTTATTTTTTGAAAACTGTGGGTTTTAGCACGTTCCTATCTGGCAACATTGCTTTTTCAAGAATATGGCTTTTACTGTCAAAAGTATGAAGTGAAAGTTTACATTGCCATTTACATCACTTTTCACATCAGGCTTTCGAGGATACGGGCCCAGAGAGTTAAAATACATTAAAAAAATTTTAGTGGAGCTAGGAAAACCTACTGGACTTCCCGACTATAATAATTTACTTGGAAACTTGTAAATATGGTTGGTTGGGATACCACCACAATTTTTATGTATGTATGTTGCTCAATTTCCTTAAAAAATTGCGGTTTTGTATGACACAACAATTTTAAAGTTTACCTTATTTCCCCATAGCAGGTTGTTTCGTGTTTATCAAATCTATTTTTATAGATAAAATTTACAATTTTAAGTGCAGCAGAAGATGGGTATTTTTGGTAAAATTGGACCTTGGCCTTTGAGAACGAAACCACGAGCAACATAAATGTTATAACCAAATCTGATTCCCAATCCTAACTAATCAATTAACAAATTAATTTACACATACAAACCTATTATTTTAATAGACTTTTTATACATATGCTCGTTTTTAATACGAATTATAAGACTTATTGTTTCGACTAATAATAGTGTAGGAATTAGTTATTTCACTCATATTTTTTAACCGACTTCTAAAAGAAGGAGGTTCTCAATTCGTCGCGTATATATATATATATATATATATATATATATATATATATATATATATATATATATATATATATATATATATATATATATATATTTATATATGTACACCGATTACTCCGGAACGGCTGCATCGATTTGAATGAAATTTTCTACGTTATGTTCAGGAAATTGCTGCGGTGGTTCCATATTTTTTTGGATGAAATTGGTGCAGTAATGTCCAAGATGGCGCTGCCAATATGGCGGCCAAAAATTAATTTTGTTCGATTTTCTCCAAAATTGGTATGAGGGAATTTTAGGGGTCGCACAAAATGAATCCAAAATATTTTTAAAAAATTCAATATGGCGGGTCAAATATGGCGAACAAAAAAATCAGTTTTGTCTGATTTTCTCCAAAATTGGTACGAGGGAGTTTTCAGGGTCCTACATAACTAATCTAAAATTATTTTAAAAAAATTTAATATGGCGGATCCAATATGGAGGACGAAAATATTAATTTTGTCCGATTTTCTTCAAAACTGGTACGGGGGAGTTTTCGGGGTCGCACAAAACGAATCTGAAATTATTTTAAAAAAATTAAATATGGCGGATTAAGAAGGCGGAAGAAGATTATGAATTTAAAATATTTTTTGAAAAACTCAATCTGGCAGATTCAATATGGTGTCCTAAAAATTTTACATTTTTTGATTTTCTCCCAAACTAATATAGGGGTTTCTTGAGGGTGTAAATTATGAATTTCAAAGTATTTTTTCAGGATTCAATATGGCAAATCCAAGATAGCGGACTAAAAATTTTATATTTTTCGATTTTGTTCAAAGGTGGAACTGGATCGTTTTTGAGGATGTATATAGCGGATATAAGTCTAGAAATTTTAAATTTCAAGATTTCATTCAAAATTGGTACTAGGGGGCTTTGAAGGGTTTAGATTTAGATTAGATTAAGACTTAAAATAATTTTTTTGAAATTCAATATAGCGGATGCAATATGGTGGGTTGAAAATTTTACCTTATTCGCATTTTTTCAGCTTTGATATTAGAGGGTTTTCGGGGTAGTGTATTACGAATATGAAGTGAATTTTTTACAACTTTTAGGTTGATAAGATACAATATGAGGGACAGAAAATTTTACATATTCCGATTTTGTCTAAAATTCATATTGTGGAGTTCTTGAGGCGTATACGAACTCAATATGCAGTATAAAATATATCGAGCTAAGAAATTTACATCTCACGTTCTTTAAATATTGAAAATTGATATTGTGGGGTTTTTGAGGCGTATACAAACTCAATACGCAGTATAAAATATATCGAGCTAAGGAATTTACATCTCACGTTCTTTAAACATCGATATTGGAAGGTTTTGGGGCCTATATTATCATTCTAAAATTAATTTGAAGTTTAAGATAGTGGATTTACTATGATAGACTCAATATTTGTTTGACACAATTTTACTGGTATATGGAAAACTCTAAGAACCAAAGAATTTTTGGTGGTTCATTTTAGGGTGATTTACAACTTTGGATAAAATGGTACTTCTTTGTCGGCTTGGAGTCATTGCGAGGTACACTAATCTCGATTAGTTCTTAGTTCAAATAATCTATGGATATCATAATGAATTCTAAAACTAAAAATAAAAAAATATTTTTATAAAAAAAATGAACCGACTTTTAAAAGTACGCTAAAAAGTGAAAAATAACTATAAATTTTTATATGAAATTAAACTTTTGTGTGTATATGTGTTGATGTTATTTATTTAGTAGACGTATATATTCACTTGTTTTAAAAAAATGCTGTTTACTTCATATTAATGGTGTTTATTGTCTCTCGCATATTTTATCATAATATACAGGGTGGCGCACCACATTTTCGTCCGTTCATATACATAGAACGATAAAATATTTTTTATTCGGGATGTGAAGTAGACAGAGTGACTCAAAAAAATTTCACGCCAAAGTTGTCAAAATTTAAATGGAATGCCCTGTATATTATTACATATTTAGATAGAGCGGGCCAAATAAAAGTAAGTTACAGTTATGTTTCATATATCTAAGGCAAGCCGTTCTTAAAATTAGAGACGAAAATTTAAGAGGCGTGCTTACCTTGTCTATTCAAATTGTAATGGTTGAATAAATTCAATGAACAAAAGATGGTAATACTTGATCATCGATGCATAGGCCTCGTTGGGCCCTTTACATTCCACCATCGCTGCAGATTCATTTAAATTTTGAGAACTTTGGAGTGAAATTTTTTCAAATCAGTTTTAAAAATTCTTGGCTAAATTGATACGGTTTTATAAAAAAATGTTTGAAAAATGTCCTACTTCTGGGCTATGCGAGTAGTAAGTTGAAATTTGATATAGTTAACGATTAAATACGAAATTGTTAACTCACAAATATAAGGCTGACTTTGGGAGTAGCTTGAATTGTTTTTTTGTTTATTTGGACTATTAAATGACGAATTTTTTGATGATTGCGAAATAACTTTGTAAAGTATAAACATCATTAATAACTTCGTAGTTCTATTTTTAATTAAAACTTTAACACCTGAAACTAAATACTGTGACTCATCCCGACAACAAAATATTTATTATAATGACAAAATTAATATTTAATTATTTTGGTCGTTATTTATATTATTGGCATCATCATCAATAAGAACGTTTGTGTACTTGGATCGGTAGGTCATTTCCGAATTTAGAAAGTCCGTGTATTTTTCAAAAATTAGTGGAAAATATGCAATCATTTATTAATTATATTGACTCGCCTAAGTCGTCTTTTTAGAAAAAACGTGATCATATTATTTTATTTACAAGTATTAAAAAATAATGTTCAATGACTAAGTTTGCTGAAAAAAATAAACATGCCCATAATAATCTCTTGTATAAGCATTATTTTTGTTAGCCAGTTTTAAATATTTTATTTTTACAAAAAAGAACTAAGTCGACTTAAAAAAAAACACTGAAAGGTAAAAATTCAATTATAAACTTCTATCAAAGTGAGCTAATTTGATTGGGTGTTCAGTATATTGTAGAGGGCAGGTGCGATATAGAGGGTGACCGATTTTAAAAGACGCACGCAAATAACTGTAATGGGAAGGTCCAAATCAAAGAAAGTGTTGGAATAAAAGGTTATTTTCGAAGAAGAAATTGAATAATGACCTTCAATTTGACAGACTTGATCTTCAAGGTCGTTTTAAGCTTAGGTTGATTTTTTAAAATGAGATCTCCATTTTTCGTTGCAGAAATGGAAAGTGGAGAAAATTTCCTATCCAACCTTATAAATAACATAGGGGGTCAACTCAACTACATAGGTCATTTTAAGGTTAAAATATCAAAATAATGGAATTTTTCATGTTCTTTTAAGTACTTGAGGTAAACGTACCATGTGAAGTTTGCAGACTATGATTTTAAATATTAAATAACTTAATCTTGGAATAATTTTAAGGGGCGGTTTCAAGATCAAGGTCACAATGAGATAAGAATTTAATTTTTAACGACTTTTGTATTCAAAGTTTCCATGTTGGAGGCTAATTTTTCTTAGTAATTCACTAGAAAAATACAGTTTTCCTTGAAATGACCTTCAGATGATATTTGATTCCCCAAGTTATTCATATGGTTAGATGCAGAATTTTCTCCACTTTCCATTTCTGTAATAAAAAATATAGGCTCCCGTTAGAATATCAACTTGACCTTGGAGTTACTTTAAAGTTCAATTGTAAGATGAACATCCAGGACACTATAAGATTCCGTTTTAGTTCCTGTCGCTTTTGTGCTTAAAATTTCTCTCCATAATACTTGGCAATAAAGTTTGATTGTATACTAATTCACCGGAAAGGCACATTTGGCCTCCAAATGACATGATACAACCCCCTAAGTTTTTTATACCGTTGTATGGTAAATTTTCCCCTTTTTCCAATTCTGCTAAAAAATAACCTTTTGTATGCGAAATATACTACTAATTTGAAATATATGTATATATATATATATATATATATATATATATATATATATATATATATATGTTATGTCGGATATTCTCACGGGTGTGATGTGTAATCGAAGGTTTTCGGGCATCCCGTGTATGTGCTGAGTCCCTCTCAGGACTGTAAGGCAGCTGACTTTTCGGTGAAATCTCATTCACCATTTTCAAAGCTCACTGTATGGCATCTACGAGCGAACTCGTATATATATATATATATATATATATATATATATATATATATATATATATATATAGTTGTACTTTTGCTGAATGTGATTTCAGCACTACAACGGCATAATGTGGATATATCCACTGCTATTGCGTCTCACACGGAGGAATCCGTGAAAGCCGCATAAACATATATATGTCATCCGGCGGGAGGTCGGCGAAGCCGCGTTCAGTATTTGCATGCTTCCTTCCGATCTGTCCTTTGCACAGCCAGATGCATGTCGGTACCCTGATGAGTCTAGTAGAGACAAAACATGTACCTCTGCCGTATCACTGTGGCGGGGAGGGTAAGTTTTGACTTTCTTCTCGGTATGGTGGTACAGGTAGGCCATTATCTCGATGCTGGTGGAATAGGATAAATTGCGTTCTATAACAATTTATTCTAACTGTGCAACCTCTAACACAGAAAGGATATGATGGAGAGATGCTTGCATTTACTGTACGCATTTTACTTCATTCATATACGGAGCTGCATATAGTTGTACGTTTGCTGAATGTGATTTCAGCACAACAACGGCATAATGTGGATATATCCAGTGCTTTTGCATCTCACACGGAGAAATCCATGAAAGCCGCATTAACATTCATATATATATATATATATATATATATATATATATATATATATATATATATATATATATATATATTGTTGTATGAACGATCGCCTATAGGTGCAACATCTTACCTATAGATCCCGTCAAGTAATGACTTCAAATATAAGATCCAAAAATACGTAAGTACGTAAGTACGTAAACAAGGGTTTCTGAGAAAGGCATCGGTGGAACCCACTGACGAGTCCGCCACAGGTGTCAGGACGAAAAATGCCGAAAAAATTTTTAGTGGTCGAAAATTAGCTTGCACTTAAATCGTAACATCGCCGGCACATTTGCAACAGTATATATATATATATATATATATATATATATATATATATATATATATATATATATATATATATATATATATATATATATATATATTTATCTGATAACTTGAAGTTTTATGTTTTATTATTGGTTGCATTAGTCAAGGATAGAAATAGTTCGATAGGTTGGTTGAAATCGGGTTATTTTTTCCTCAAATAAGGGAAAAATAGAAACTAAAAATTGGGAGGTTAAATGCAGTTTGCTAAGTTGAGGCTTGTTTCCATCTCCAATGTAAAGGTATGGGGAGCTTGAAAGTCCGCTGAGTTGGTTCTAGTAAAGGCTGATACTTGGTTCTTGTTCAGTTTAAACAAGCTGTTTTTACCTATTTTGAATATTTTATGCACTTGTATATATAACAATACTAATGAATAAAAATTTTGAGAAAAATTCAATCAGTTCATATTACTTTTTATTGAAAAATGCCATAACGTGTTACAGTATGGTTATATTTTTTTAAATAAAATGTTCCGCAGGATTTTGTCAATTTATTGGAAATCCCATGTTTTAATTCATCAAAAACATGTTGTTTTTTTTTGAATATTCAATCACTTTTACTTGTTTTTATAGTAAATTAAAAAATTTTATTGTTGCCAAAAATTATTACTAATATTTTGGAATTTTACTGACGTAATTTTTTGGCGCGCATTATTATAATAATTATATCGTTTTATTTATTTAATTTTGTTTTTATTATAAATTTACTGGTGCATATCTAAAATAAGAGATGATAGGATACAACGTCACCCTAATTAGCAAACCTCGTAACTCCAAAATGATAAATATTTCAGGAGATTAATAAATCTCTTACTTTACTTTTATTTAACAAGTTTACTTGCAGACTTGTTTACTTTGATATAATAATAAACTAATATATTTATGTTTGATAAATTTTTTAAGCTTTACATTTACTTAGTTACCGTAATCGAGGTACAAGGTTTTCTTCACAAAAGGGAACGTTTTTTAATGATCCATAATTACCCCTCTTTACTCTACGAGTGTTTTAATCTCGTGGAGTAAATATCCCTGAAGATGCCTCGTGCAATCGTAGGCGAACCGTCGGATAATAATTCTAATTTGACACTATCTAAACCCAAGAACCATGATTTTCAACAATTCAAAGAGCTGTTATTAGGACTGTATTACAAATATTAAAAAGAAGTTCAACTAAGGAAATAGTTGCTGTTTTTAAAGTTCTTTCAGTGCATGAATTCTTTACTAAAAGCCTAATTTTATATATGCATAAAAATATTAGAAAACTGATGAATATTACTTATGACAGCATAATAACTCGGGCTGTTAGTTTTTTTTGATTGCAAGAAAGAATGATTTAGATACCAACAAAATGGATAAAAGGATAATCAGGTTTTTTTACCGCTTTTATCGAATCTTTTAGATACAGAAAGATGTAGAATAGTTTTATTAATAGTTTTGTATAAAAACCATTAGTAATTTTAGATAATTAGGGCAAATGGCGAATTAAATATCCAACATAGAATGGCTAATGCCCTCTACAAATGAAAGAACGAAAAGTTCGGGAATGGAATCGGAGCGAGACAGGTACTACCGGAAACCGCTGTGGGTAGTCTGGGGAGGAAAGTTCGGGGGTGCTTTTGTAGAACCAATAATGTTCAGTTACGATTTGGGGTTTGTTAGAGGCGGTATGTCTTGAAATCTGTTAAACAAAGTTATGCGACGCGTATACTTGGGGTGTTTAAGAAGGTTTTTAATTTTGATTTTCATCCATCTTCGGTAAACGGGCGACTTATGTATTGTAACAATTTAAATAGCTTGTGATTTACATTTTAGAAAGCTGTTTAAATGTATTATTTTCAAAATTGGGTTTATTACATTGTTATTAAAATAACGGTTAACAAAAGTATTTAGTTACTTTGGAAAAGTTTATCGAGATAATTTTAATTTTCTCATTATAAGTAACTTCGTCTCATTTATTTTTGTTAAATAGATTTAAGTGTTTTGAGAAACTTGTCTTGTTTAATTTAATAAAAACCTTAACGTGACTAATCTCGAGGACGTATTGATGTGAAAGCTTAAATACAAGACGTTTGACTTGACCGGTTAGACAGCGGCTTTTCCTGAGTCTTGAAGTTGTGTGGTATTGGTAACCTGAATATCCTGCAGTTGTTTAGCACTAAAACTCCAAGAGCCTAAGAAGATCGACCAGTGAGATTTAATTATAGGGTTACAAAATAGCTATTAATTGATACGGGGCGAAATGGCCATAAGCTACCAAAATAATCCGTTTGCAGGAATCCACGATCAAATTTTGTCACATCATTTTAAATTAATTCGTCAGCATAAGAAACCAAAAAAAAATTGAGTTCTTATCAGTTTTTAGGCTGGAAGCAAGCACTCGAATGGCTTTCTGAATTCATTAACAAAAACTCCCGTATACATATCGTTAAAAATACCACTGAAAAGAATATGCTATTTCCTAATCTAATAATAGTTTAGGTTTTCTGATTGATATTAAAACCGGGCATATGTATAAATAGTCGATTAAAATAATGGATTTGTAAATTAATTGTTAATTGGTTAATTAGGATTGAGAATCAGATTTAGTTATACCATTAATGTTGTTTGTTGTTTGGTTCTCAAAGGACAAGGACAAATTTGATCAAATTATCCATCATCTACTGCACTTAAAATTGTAACTTTGATCGATGAAAAAAACTGAATTCGATAGTCACGGAGCAATCTGCGGAGGGCAAAATTTGCATACTTTACAAATATTATGTCATCAACATATATGTATATATATATATATATATATATATATATATATATATATATATATATATATATATATATATATATATATATGTATATATATATGTTTACGGAGTTAAAATAAAATTATTTTTAAGCATTATTTTTATGAGCGTAGTTATTTCCAATCTTGTATGGCTTCACATGGCTTCTTTATAAATTTCTTAATACGAGTATAATCCTTTATATTTCGGGAATAACAAACAAAACTAAATATTTATCATTGAAAATGGTTTCATAGTTTTTCAAAATATTCTTCATGGTGATTCATGTACGGGAACAAAAAGAAATTATTGGGTATCAAATCAGGGCTGTATGGCGGATCACCTATAAATTCCATGTTTTGAATGCTCAAAAAGTAACTTATTTGAGCCGATGTGTGAGAACTCGAATTGTCATAATATAGAATGACAGTTTGTTTTCATTTAAAAAAGTGGAAATTATTCACTAGATCTACAATCGATACGTCAATGAAATATCACACTACGCAACTATTAGCATCGATATACCTACTCAGTTGAAAAGATCAACTTGTTGAGAGTCAGATAAACAACCACTTATGGATGCTGAAGGAAAATTTCTGGAGAGAAACAGCTAATACATAGAATAAATAAAAGTCTCATTCTGATGTATGTAAATGTTTGATGGAATAAAATAAATGAATTTGAGGCCTTTGCGAAAATTGGAATTTTGATATAATTTGATCAAATGAAAGCTGACTTAACAGTGAGGAGTATGCCTCAATTGGTTTAAATAGTTATGTTAATGTCGCTGGTTTTTGTAGCGTTGCTCGCTTGCTTGGTGATGTTGGTATATTTGTCAGAGAGAGCGTGAATGCTTTTGTGCTAAATAAAATCTTAGATATGTCGGTGGAAGCTCATTTTGAGGTGTATGGTGTGACTTAGAAATTTTAACTGTATATAGGTCGCCAAATGGTAATTTTAAAAGGTATCTTAGTGAGTTGGCAAACACATTTGGCTGCCCGGATGTTAACAAGAGGATCGTCGTAACTGGGAATTTCAATGTTCTTTTTCATGTAAGTTCGGGAGAAGCTCAACAACTCTGCTATCTTTTCGAATTTATGGGTTAACTAACACAATGATAGAAAGTACATAGGGCCAGTCATGCTTAGATAATATTTTAACTAATCTTATACCCTCATATTTTCAAACTGTAGTGATTGTTTCGTTTAATTTGATACTGAAACAGAATTTTAAGCAATCTCTTGTTCGGAGAACTTCTAGCCCAATTACAGATAAAGGATTATTTAGATTATGTGAGCTTGTAGGTCGTTTAGATAGGTCTTTCATGATAGCTTTGAAATAAACGTTGATGTAAAGTGTAAACAGCTTGTAGAACAGATCTTAGGGGCACGTACTAGAAATTCTCGTTTTAGAATTCACTGGTTTCTTAAATCCCTAACTTTTTTTAAGCATTCACGAAGAATTATGCTTTCAAATGATATTATTAAAAATTATAGTAAATTTTATCGTAAAATGATTACACAAAAAAAAAATGAGCCGCGAACGACTTTTAACAAACCAAGGGCACTTTCTATATGTGTCGAGTTGGGGTCTGTACCTGATAGATCTATTGTGCCCCCCTACTGCTGCCAACTCGTAAAAGGTACCTTATCGGCTAGAGCAGGTCCTCTAGTCCTATTTACCTTAGAAACCTTAGATGTTGGACGGCTTCAAGGTGGGTTGCTCCATTTCTTCGATTTGGTGTGTCCCCAAGAACCGCATCTTAGGGTTTTTTAGAGCACTGCACTCTGAAAGGATATGAATAGAGGTTTCGTCTTCCTCCTCACAGACTCTGCACTCTTCTCTTTCTACCAGTTGGAGTTTTTTGAGGTATCCCTTCAGGTGACAATGCCTCGTCAGGGCCCCTATCAGAACTCTGAGTTGGTTTTTACTTAAGCTTATGCATTCTTTGAATCTCGTCTGGTCGTAGTTCCCAAGAAGTATCTTCGCAATTCTTGAAGGGCACTTTGGGATGTTGGTAAAAATAATAATCCAATCAAAGTAACGCCCTTATCCACTACAGTAAACGCCAGTACTTTCAATTGATGTTTCTTTAATATTGCCGGAAAGATTACAAATGGTTTACCGTGAGGTTGTAAAAATTATGTGACTTTTTATGGAAGGTTATATATATATATATATATATATATATATATATATATATATATATATATATATATATATATATATATATATATATATGAACAAAAAAAAACAACTTCACGTTGAGAAACGTTTCTTAAAATGAAATTTGTTATATTGTTACCAGTTTGAAAAATACCCCTGCAAGGGTTGCTTATAACCTTAACATTAAAACCGTAAAAGGTATTAGGGAAATTATAGTATATCCGATGTGCAAAATTACAAATCTACATAATATGTGCACATAGAGGCAGTGTACGTCGCACATTTCTTTAACGTCGTTTCCTTAGTAATCATACTCCACGATCTTTTGTGATTAGGCTTTATTAGACAGTATCTTATTGATTGAAAAAGTGGTACTATTGGTAATGATTAAGTGGAATGAATTACTGTTGATTTCGGAACAATTTTAGTCTGACTGATAATCTTCAAATCCTACTTCAACAATAATGTCTTCAATTTCGCTTTTCCCCCCCTTGATGGATTTCTGTAGATTGTTCTTAGAAGAAAGATGCATCAGTTGTCTCTTCATTGATACCATAAGAATCCTCATTTGTTGTATTTGATTCAACACAGGCCTTGACAACTGGTACATACTGATGAACAAAATAATCTGACTTTTTTACAGCCACAATTTTTATTACATCCCTTCTTATAATTATTATGGTACTTAGCCTCAGTAGCAACTAAATCATATTCATAGTCAATGCGTGCAATATCAGCTTTTACAACGTGATCAGATCGAGTCCGTGCTACCTTCAGAGCAGAATCTTTAAATTCAAGTGTAGCAACTTGATAAATTTTGCGCCGAACATTTTACGATTTTTCATTTTAAGTCTCTTCTTTTGTTTCACCGTTTCAAACTGAACAATATTTTTTAAAACAAGAAACCGACTCACGACACTGCACATGGATTGTCACATTTTGCTTGTATTTCAGGTGTTCCAGATAACCATGATTTCTTTCAACACTTCAGTCTGTCAAAGTCTTCATTCAACGGTCAACAACAAGCAAAATTGTGGCATTTTTTAAAAATTATTTAAGGGCACAAATTGAAATCAAAAATATTATTAATAAACACGTTTATTCACTGCAAAGAAAAGTTTAATACTAACAGTAGTTGTTCCATTTACGCCCTTTAAAAAAAGGACAGGTATAGAATCGTCGCCACTCGAATAGTGGAGTATCAAATAGATGTTGCTCAAGGTTATAAGGGCGAATGGAATTAAAGACTGAGTGTATATTCATTCAGAATCATTTAATTTGTACGCATTTTAATGTGTATCACATAAAACCAATACTTCCATAGTTTTCCTTACATTGAAAGTCGAATGACGTGCAGAGGTTGCGTAAGAGTGCATATTAGTAGAAAAAAAAGTATAAGAACAATTTTTTTTGTAGAAAATTGCATGATCTACAAGTTTTGTTTGGCCTATTTACGAGAAAAATACGACAACCTTGAATACAATTTTTTGCAGCTCTATGCGAATTTCTGCGAAGTTAAACGTCTATTTTGACTAGATTATATCGCGAGTAAGTAGAACTAATTTCCTTAACATCCAAGAAGTAGACTCATGGCGTGTTTTTTACGTGTTGCATGAATTGATTATAATAATAATTAAGTTAATATCATTTTTTCCGGTAATCAGGTGATAGTTCCAACACTTAGTTTAATTCGCTTCCAGCCCCATTCTTCGGCATATGGATATAGTCCAAATCGTTGAAAGTAATCCTGAAAGTGTATAATGAAATTGTTGATTTTGTTAGTGATAGTATTAAAATATTTACTTTTATTCTTGTTCCCAGTTTGCCAAAATGCTTACAACGAATAGAATTTATCGATGTTTTAGGAGTGGTACCTCTATGCAAGGCTATGAGAAAACGAAAAAAAGAAAAAAAATATATCCACACATCACTGCTCAATCAGGAGACGACCGTAATATCGATTTCCTGTTGACGAGCTATCGAAAATATTTAAATTAATACAGTATTTGTCTTTTAGCATAATAAGTTTACTTTATAAACTATTAAATTCATCCCCCCCTCACCCAAAAAATGTAGAGAATTTTACGGTCTTTAAGATTGAAAATAATGATAACGATTAATTCAGCAAAAACAGCTCATAAAATATTGGTTTTATAAAAATACGCTTTATTAGAAAAAAGGACAAAAAGGTTTGTATTATTTTTGTTATCATATAATCCGTTTTCGAGGTCTTCGCTGCGACTAAAGCACACACTGTGCCCTCTGAAATATACACTCAGGAACAACCCACTAATTTCAGTCAAAAAATCAAATTTTTGCCCTGAGTATTGGCGTAATAGAACTTTTCAATATAAGAACAATTTAATTGAATGAAGTTTATTGATATTACAAATCGTGACTACGTAGTAGATTCGCGTAAATGTAATTGCTTCATCTTGGAAAATACGTAACATCAACTAGACTTCATTAATGATCCTATATCCTGGTTCTTCAAGGTTTTGATGTGATTTACCATGCAGAGTTAAATAGACGACCAACAAATTTGGTAAAAATATTTGCTGTCATTTACAACTGTTCTATGAATTATGTTTATGATTTTTTTATTCTTTATGAAGCTAATAAATGATAAATTTATGACGCTGTAAAGTCTAGTGAATTTATGTCTGGGTTGTAATTTATGGGATTTGATCAATGTATTATTTGATTATCATATAACTGAATGTGATTTGAGCAAATTAAAAATAATACGAAAAATAATGTGAAATTTTGTTATCGCATTTTGCATCGGTGGTGAAAGAATTGAGATCTAAATGGGAGCCAAGCTCTGTTCCAACAGAAACATTTTCTCGATTTGTACTTTGGATTTTTTGGAAGTATAATTAAATCAAGAAATGTAAATATAAATATGTTCTTGCTACTGAAAAATTCATTTTAATAAATACTTTGTTTGAAGTAACATATTTAAAAATTTGCAAAATGAGAATTTCAATCGCAGACAGATATTTTTTTATATTCTTTAAGACTGAACCATGATTAATGGATGATTTTAAATTAGAAAACAGTTAGAACAAATGCTCAAAGTTATAGAGGAATGGGAATATAGGAATTGTGTTCTGATTTTGATAAATGTCACGTCTTAAATATGACTAGAAGAAATATTCAACCGGAAGCAGTTAAGACGAACTTAACTTAAAAAAATCTATTCAAAGCACCAACCACACATACATGCTTTGCTCTCAGCAACTCTTGTGAAGTTATGAAATGGAGCAGGACGGACATAGAAAGCCTGCAAAAAACTCAGCACACTCTTGAAAGAGGTTCAAAAACATTATCTATCTAGTGCTACTGAACGGGCAATTCTACTAACATTCCTTGACGGAAGCGGATTGGATGATATTCGTAAACAAATAGTTTAACAAATAACAAACTTACATTCGTATTTCCACAGGCAGACGATTCAACCTGGTTACTGTTGAAGTATCCTGAATTTTTCATCGCTTGCTAAATAAGCTTTTTTATGCACGATACCCAAATTAAATTATCCAGGAAAATGTGGATAAATTAACGTTGAACTTCTAGCTGAGGCAGATATGGACATCGAATATCAAAGACATAACAGGAGGATGCATTCGCTTTATCAAGATAGAATAAGAGGCGCCATTCAATCGCAAATATTTTCCACTAGGCGTTAGCAAAGAAGTTAAAACGTTTATAGATAGAAAAAGTCGTATAATGCCAATACAGCCCGAAATACGTATTAGAAAATTAACGTTCTAAGATGTACTGGGATCAAACCGTGCTATGTTATGGACCGAGCAGCTTCTTCTAATAGAATATACCTTATTTTTGAAGATAAAAGATCTAGGCAAGTTATATTAATCGAAATCGCTGCCTCTAAGGCAGCATGCACTTTTGTTGGAGAAGTTAAACAGATGTGGTTTACAGGGAGCTGCTACATGGCTATTACAGTCATATCTCTCTTGTAGAACTCAGACTGTTTGCGTAGCTGGGTCGTACTACCCTTCATGTGGCTGTGGGTGTCCCTCAGGGCTCTATTTTGGGGCCAGTATTGTTTTTACTTTATGAGAACAATGTGAAGGTCGATATTAAGACTGGTCCAGTTTGTCAGTATGCCGACGATACGTCAAATGTGTTCGTGATTTGTTCCTGGCTTCCTCGGGTGCAGTGGAGGCAATGAAGCTTTGGTACTTTGAGAGTGACCTTGCACTTAACGTAGATAAAATATGACTGAGTTTGTATATGTAAAATTCAATAATAAATCCATTCCTAATATCGAGAATATAAAATTTTTGTTGCTTATAATTAACAGTAATCTCAGTTGGTATCATCATGTCATAAATTATTGTAAAACTAAATAGTTACAGTGAAAATGTAAGCAGACTTCAAGACGTTTTATATGTGGATATCATTAGAGTTTTCAAATTAAGGCAAATATAGTCTGTGATCACCTGTGGCATTTGTTTTTGGATACATCAAAGGATTTAGAGCGCTTGCTCTTAGGGGTATGCTAAAATTGCATCCCAAAATTTTCTGAAACCCTTATTTTCAACAACTGGAAATATTAACTGCGCCTTCTCGCACTCGTAATTAAGAGAAATCGAGACTTATTTCAAACCACTAAAATATGTATATATTCACTAAGTATGAAAATAATTACTAGAAATGGCTTTTCCAGAATGTTACCCACCTATTTCAGGATTGTTAAAAGTTTCTTATTCTCCTTGCTTTTACATTGCTTTGTCGCGTAAATGATTTGGTTGGCAATAAAGAATATCATTGTTATTTATTTTTATAATAGCTTAACGGACCACCATAATGAGAAGATAACCAAATACAGATATTTGGAGGTAAAAATTCACATACAGTGGGAAATGAATAATGTCCAAACGGTTCTCATAATTCTATCAATAACTAGCGTAATACCAAAGATACTTCTGAATAATATCAAGAGACGAACACTTGAATAATACTATTGAAAAGGCGACCGCTCGAACTGTCTGGAAGTTTATGGAAAATGTAGTAGATTGTAACGTCACCGAGGGCTTCGTATTATTACAGAGCTTAATTTTTCTGATGTCTGATCTGTCTTTATCTTCGATGAATGAATATTCCTTGGTGGGTGTGCGAAATCGGTTTACCTAAATCGATGGAACAATAATTTTCTTTATTACTGAGAAATAGTGGGTGATAAAGTTACATCAAAAGAGAAGTGGTATCAAAAGAGCCTTTAATCTATATATTACACCATGCATATAAAAAAGTAAAATACATCACAGCAAATGTATAGTACATTTACATTATGAGGATATAAATCCTAAACACAAATAAATCGCGAAGTTACGTGTACAAGAATCTTAGTATCATGTCATAAATTTGATGTCTCTGGTTTAGCGGAAAGTAGGGCTTGAAATAGTTCGTGTTATACAGCATGGCGTGGTTCTTCCATTTCTTCTTCAAGTTGACTGGAATACCACTCTGCTCGTTATACCAGGACATTAATTTGCCATTAATAACTTCAATAGATATAAAACTAATACGCATATACAAATTCTTATTGAGGCTTGAATAAATAATAAAACTGGACATTTTTTGGCAAACTTAAAAAGTTTATAAAAAGGTTACTCTCTTAGCTGACTGTTGTTATCTATTTAAACCTTTATTGGTAAATACGGATTCATTGAAATTTTATTCTTAAAAATAACAGAAAAATTTGTTTTGAATCACCCTGTTTGTATGTAAGAGTGTTAATTATCACAATTTAACAACAAAATAATGAGTTCCTTATCAAATTGTAACAATAAACCAATTCAGGAAACGAAAAATTGTTGGTTTTTCCCAACTTTGATTATTATTTTTTTTTTCAAAATATTTTAATACCTTAAAGATAAGGTCTTGTACTAACTTTTAGACATATGTATAGGGTGTAGTGGGTTTATGGCTCATAGCTAAAACTTATCAATAAACTATATTCACCGCAGTATATAGTTACTAAATGTACATATTTTAAAATATTTGGGACTCAACAGGGTACGTCAAAAACTAACAAGACATTGTTGATTCTGTCACACTTAAGGTAAGAACTAAAAATATTTAGAAAAAAACCAATAAAGGGTCCGAATCTGAAAAAGTTCAAATTAAAAAAATATCACTTCTTGATATTTTTGCTTTGTTTTATAGACCATTAAGAAACCTTTAGTTTCAGACTTTCATACATTACATGAACAGTCAAAAATTTGATTCATGTGCAGTTTTATTTTCTTGACGCAGCCGGTATAGCCGGATGTATTTCGAAAAAAGATTATGGTATGTCCCTATTTTCAGCTAAAAAATGAGCTCCTAAATAATTTTCTTCCGAAACTATTAACATTTTACATGGGAAGAGGTACATGAAAATCGGCAAAAATTTTGCATTGAATCTTAAAATTGTGTTATATGGAGAGCGAATAACGAGATCATTCTTAGGATGGTGGACACAGAGAGATAACTTATAAACACCATTAAAATGAGGACTAATGAATATTTTAGTCTAATTATTAGATGCCGAAATATTATGTATTTCGTCTCATAAGATAGTCGTAGATTGCAAGGGATGGATTGTTGGGAAAAGGCTCTTAAGGCTATGCAACATCAGAATATGGGCGATATAGAAATTGAAGATATGTAATAAATGGTCGATGAAATAAGTCAATTTTCAAACTCAGACATTGACATTGGAAGAAGAAGATGTTTCAATCGATATGAAATTGATAGTCAAATAATATTCTATTTGGATTGGGCAGCACATTAAAACCTTACATTGTACCATTTTTAGAATTTAGTACCTGTGTAAAAGTTTCTATTGTGAATTTGCAAAAATTTAAATATTTCTTCTTCTTCTTCTTCTTCTTCTTCTTCTTCTAGGTAGAACCAAGTTCTGTTATCTACACAATGCCTCATCGATCCTCGTTTGACGTCGAAATCCAGCTGTCTCTCCACCTTTTGGGGGGCCGTCCAGGCGGCCGTTTGGTGTTTGGTTTCTCCTTCTTCACGGTTTTTGCTAGTCTGTCATCGTCCATTCGTTCCACGTGATCTCTCCACTGCCTACGACGGTTTCGAACCCACTTCACAACATCCCCCACTCCGCTGTCCTCGCGTATTTTTGCGTTTCTTATTCTATCTCAAACTTGTTCCCGTGATCATTCTCAGCGTTTTCATTTCTGTGGTTCTCATAATTTGTTTTGTCTTTGTTGTTGCATTTCTTGTTTCTGCGCCTTAGGTTAGTATCGGTCTTACACAGACCTTGTAAATTTAAATATTTAGAACGTTATTTTATGAAATTAGGAAAATGTGACAAGCCTAACAGAAGCTCTAGCACTCAGACAAGTTTACGAAAACTATGAAAACATGACTAGAGCCGAACACGAGTTCTGACTCTCATAAAGATCAGAGAAAACTAATACAAATTTATAGAAAATACGAAAGTGTGATTCAAGTTCAAGACCATTTTCAACTTTCATAAAGATCAGAAACTATAGTAGTACGAATCGCAAGGGTTTCAAAATTTTATCGAACGACTGACTGACTAATGACAGTACATTAGAAGATCCGTTGTTATGCAGGCAGCACCCGTATTGGTTTTAATCGGCATGATAATTAGAGGAAATTTCTGTATTTTGACATCTTTTGTAAACGGTAAACAGTTCAAAATGGAATAAAAAGTAATTTTTGTTTGGTATATTTATCTCACGAATTTTGAAAATCCGAAAAATATTGTTAAGTAGAAAATATATCATAAAATATTTTTCTAGTTGGAACTAGTTTCACAACAGATGCGTTATGTCTGTATGTCATGGCCGTTTTTCTCAGGAACTACAAGCGCTATCAAATTAAAAATTGGGTTAATTATAAAATTATAACAGCAAAGAGACATTGCCGTCCCCTTTTTTCTCCACTGTAATAGAATATAATATTCCTTTTTGATTCATGTTGAATGAAACGGAACCCTCGGAACCAAATTCTTATCTCACCACTTTTAATATATTTTATTGCGTCTTAAAATTTTTCACGGCGTATTATGTTTATTTTTAAGCTGCCTCTTAAAACACAAACTAAAAAAAAAAACAAATTTGCAAAAATTACTTTACCATGGACTCAACCAATAAATCCTAAAAATAAGAATTAACGCAAAAACACTCATTATGAGATTTTAACAATTAAAAAAAATGGTAAAAAAAACATATAAAATTTTAAAAACAGAGCTATTATGGCTAAAGTAATTATTAATAAATTAATATTAATCAAAATAACAATAAACATAAAATACTAATTTTAAGGCGTATAAGGATTTGACTTGAAGCGATAAGGTACCATCTTCTTTATACCAGGTGGTCGTATTATGATTGTAGTTATGACATAAGAATGTTATATATTTGTTAACACGTTTTCTTCAAGGAAAAGGCAAAATTCCTTTGTTAGAATTAGTAATTTTAACATATTAATATTATTTTTTAATTTTATTTTTGTAATAAATTGTGAAGCGTGTCATTTACATTAATTTATGAAATATAGAAAGGTTTTTAAATTTAATCTCCGAGTTTTTAATAGTCCCTTCGATAAAAAAAAATAATACAAATTTTAGGATAAAACAATAGATAGGGGAAGGTGGTGTAAAGCGGGTAAGCTTTAAACCCAAAAAATTGTAATTTTTTTTATTATGTTAATGGATTTCATTTTATTCGAACAGATTGGGAAGTTTAAATACCTGGGAGCACATATAACAAGTAATAGGGCAGTAACGGAAGAAGTACGCACACAAGCCAACAAAGCGACCATGATATCAGGGCAACTAAGAGACATAATCTGGAACAATAAACATATGACGGTTGAGAGCAAAGCAAGAATCTACAAGGTCTGTGTAAGACCGATACTGACCTACGGCGCAGAAACAAGAAATGAAACAACAAAGACAAAACAAATTATGAAAACCACAGAAATGAAAATGCTGAGAATGATCACGGGAACAAGTTTAAGAGATAGAATAAGAAACGCAAAAATACGCGAGGACAGCGGAGTGGGGGATGTTGTGAAGTGGATTCGAAACCGTCGTAGGCAGTGGAGAGATCACGTGGAACGAATGGACGATGGCAGACTAGCAAAAACCGTGATGAGAGAGAAACCAAACACCAAACGGCCACCTGACGGCCCCCCAAAAGATGGAGAGACAGCTGGATTTCGACGTCAAACGAGAATCGATGAGGCATTGTGTAGATAACAGAACTTGGTTCTACCTAGAAGAAGAAGAAGAAGAAGAAGAAGATTTTACTCGATAGGAGAGATATCGAACGTAAAAATAAAACAGCACGATGTTGTCATTTTGTATCAGCTAATTATTTATTATCAAAAATTAGACTTTTAAAAAACCCGGGGGCCTAAAGCAGGTAAGCAAAGCCACAAATGAGACAAATATCTCTAAAATATATAAATGAGGATAACAAAAGAAGAAATTACACTTACAACATCTTAAAAACATTAAATAATAACTTAAGACTATAATTCATTGTATTAATTTTTTTTGAACCATGTTGAGATATCAGTTATATGACTATTATAAAAAAACTTGTTTCTCTTTTAACTTATACTTATTTAAATAAAAATCTTAGACTCATTTAATCAGTCTTCAGAAATAGAAAAGTCTCAATCATAAATGTAACAACACTCAGACTTATATGACTTTGACATTGACTAACTTTACCTAATTAGGTAATTTTGTTAATAAAATAAAAAGTCAAAAATTTCAAGAAAATAAAGCTATCGCCTCGTTCTTCACATAAATTGCAGAAATAGGAACCCATTCCGGAATAACTAGTATAAGCACCACCCCAAGCTCACTCTTCGCATTGTCCACATTTAATCTTATCTTCCTCAGGTGGGTACACATAAAGAGCGCCACAAATATGACAAATATACTGGTTTACAGGTTTTTTCTTTGATGCTGTTTTTCTGGTTTTGCCAATTCTACTTGTAGATGGAAGATCTTTCAAATTTTTTATTTTAGCAGTACATTTCTTTTTTTCTTACTTCTCTCTTTTTCGCTCTTTAATCGGTGTATTGGTTAATACTACAGCTGTTTGAATTTTTCCCTTGCAGTTTATTTTATTTTGGCTCAATTTAGGTGTAGTTCTGATATCTATAGGCTTTATATGAGTTATTGGTGTCAATTGATCTGCTACTGATTGGAGGGAAATGGCACTCACTGGCATTGAACACGAGGCTTTGTCTATATAAGTTGGAATCTCTTATTTTAAAGGTGGAGCAATCATTGCAACTTTTTGTGCTGCAATAAACTGCAAGAGAATTACTTGTAGGAACTTTACTGGGATTGTGGTCAACGACTAGAGCCCTGTCTGTCAGACTGGATGACAAAAAGTCTGCATCGTTAAATACATACCAATTTGTATCCTTCTCATATTGAGGAATTATTCTATCGACATGGCTCAGTTGAAAAACAAAAACTGCCTATTGAAAATAGGTTTTGAGAAGTCCATGTACGCAACGGACCAGGGGCTGCATGCGATGTGTTCTGTGAGGAGGAAGCGAGACGAAAATCACATTATGTTGTGTCACATATTCTAAAGTCTTAAAAAATGTATGAGATTTATGGTTATCTAACCAATATCACCTTTTCTCCGAAGTTGGGCGAGTAATTTCTACAAAATAACCAAAAATTATTACAAATGGGACAGTAGTGTTGACAAAATATCGATATATAAAAATATCGATATTATTTTTTTAAAATATGAGTATTTATGACTAGTGTTAGGACGATATATGAATAGTAAAATGTATGTATCGGCGTCGATAATTTTTACCATTTTTCTCGCCATTTATTTAAACTATACAATCGTAAATAAACTATACTACCCTTTATACACTCTTTTTTATTTACCTAGATATTCTATTGAAAGAGAACCCAATTTCATCTTCCATTGTCTATGATAAATTATCGAAGTCGAGATGAGAGGATATGTTAGTTGATGTCAATATTATTGTTGTAAAATGTACATATGTATTTAATTTAGTTCAGTTAATTCAATTAGTGAGAACTAGCGGTGTCGTATGCCGGAAATCTTTCAATTGTTTGTAACTATTTTAAGAAGTTTGGCATAAGAAACGTTTCATGTAATTTGTGTGTAAAAATAATGTAATTTTGATTTATTCAATAAATAGTTTTGATTAAAATTGAACTGACCTTTTTTTTTAATAGAGTCGATGTATAATATAATTTTTTGATATATCAAATTCTAATATTGATATTTTTAAAAATATCCATATATTGAATATCCCATATTTTTCTTAACAGCCCTAGCTGCAGATATATTATGGGTGTTGTTCCAAGACCGTATTATTGAAGTCATTACAAACCTTAGGTGTAACATCATCTGCAAATTTTGTTGTTGATCTGATATAGTTTTTATAAATTTTCACAAGCGATTTTGTAAATGCTTACTTTCGTACCCACAAAAAAATTACAAGTTTTACAGCACCTTGTATAACAGGAAACTATTCTTTATTTCCTGGTGTACCTTTATCTATATGATTATTTCGCATTGCGTTCGATTTAAAACATTTATTAACGGTAATAAGTGGTACTTATTTAGTACTTATCTGAAAAAATAATTTGTTATTCTTTTCTTGGATTACTTAATCCTTACGATTATTTGAAAATATTTTAGAGGAAAGATAAATTTATTAAATTTTACTACTTTTGGTTCTTAGACAATAGGTTAGCCTTGGATTAATTTGTTTCTACTTTTAACTCTTCTTCTTCCTTTAAAATGTTTTTCTAGAATGTCATGACAATAACCCTCAAAAACTGATATTAGAGAAAGAATGAGAATTAGGAGAGATCTGGGTAAAACGATAAATTGTAGTTTAAATAGACAAGATATGTTTGTGTAAAAGAAACGGAAGATAGATAGTGAGTGAAGAGCTTTTAATATATATATATATATATATATATATATATATATATATATATATATATAGATAAGTTTTTGTCCGTGTAATTTAAAATAAAATAAAATAAAATATTGGCGAAGCGGACGTGAAAATTTGTCAATCTACATGATTCTCGTATTAAAAAGTGCGGAGCACTCCAAAGTATGGAATAACTCCGGGTCCGACAGATGGCGACAGCGCTGTTTCGTCCTAATATGGGACTCGTCAGGCCACCGCAGTCGGTACAAACCATCATCTCGCCTTTGCATCGTATAAGCCATACTTATAATCAAAATACGGCAAATAAGACGACAAAGGCGACATCTCGATGTAGATTGACAAATTTTCACTTCCGCTTCGCCAATATTTTATTTTATTTTATTTTAAATTACACGGACAAAAACTTATCTACATATTTATTTACTTGTTTGGCTTTGAAACACGCTAAACGATGCTCTCATGGTGGGATCGTTTGGTGCGGCACGTGGCTTTGGCTGCTTAAATAGCGGTATGCTTGCTTGCCAGTACCGAAAAATGCGACCCCTATCTTTTGGGCAGCACGTTTCATGTACTCGATTTTAGATATTTCTGTTTTAATTCACCGTCGCGCCACCATATGACGGTTCTCTTACAAACTTTGTTAATCTGTATGGTTCTTGTATTATCAAGTGGACCATCGAGATGTCGCCTTTGTCGTCTTATTTGCCGTATTTTGATTATAAGTATGGCTTATACGATGCAAAGGCGAGATGATGGTTTGTACCGACTGCGGTGGCCTGACGAGTCCCATATTAGGACGAAACAGCGCTGTCGCCATCTGTCGGACCCGGAGTTATTCCATACTTTGGAGTGCTCCGCACTTTTTAATACGAGAATCATGTAGATTGACAAATTTTCACGTCCGCTTCGCCAATATTTTATTTTATTTTATTATATATATATATATATATATATATATATATATATATATATATATATATATATATATATATATATATATATATTCCCTCTCAGGACTGTAAGGCAGCTGACGTTTCGGTGAAATCTCATTCACCATTTTCAAAGCTCACTGTATGACGTCTACGAGCGAACTGACGCCTGCGACTCGGGTACTGTCGGTCCTTTGTGTACGTCGGACGTGTTCGTTTTCCGAATGGTTCTGGTCAATCAGGTTGCGAGACCTGCTGCGCGTCATCGGCCCTGTTGCCAGTGTTTGGGGTTGCGTTGCCGAGTTGTAATCTGTTTCTTTACTAAGTGGTACTGGTTGATCTTTTGTAAGCAGATTTCTCCAAGTATTAGGCACTCGCTTGCTATCATTTCTGCTATTTAAGTTGTTGGGCCTCTTTGCAATTTCAATGGCTTCCCTTATAAGTTTTGTGGATAGGTTTTCACATTTTGATAGCATTTTTGTTCCTGAGAAATTTATCTTATGTCCTGTGTTTAATCAGAATTGGGCCAGAGCAAAAGAAATTGGTTTTTGCTTGACAGCGTTTATATGTTCGTCTCTTCTGACGCTTATTTTGCGGTTGGTTTGACCTACGTAAGATGAGCTGCATTCTCCGCATGGAATTTCGTACACTCCCTGGTTTTCTGTGGTGAAAATGGTTTCAATGTTGTGTCTCTTACATAAGGAACAAAAGCTTGGGAGCAATTCTCTTGGTTTTCGCGATTTTTTGGGGCCAAGTGTTTGTTTTTTAGAGCCTTGTCTATATATTCTTTTTTATAACCGTTTTTTGTTAGGGCGTCTTGCAGTACTTTCATCTCTTTGTGGTAATTTTCTTGATCTCTAAGGGACTGCGATCGAAACGCAAGTGATTTCACTACTGCAAATAATTCGTGGGGTGGTGATGTGAATCTGCGTTGAGGTATCTGTTGGTGTGAGTAGGCTTTCTGTAGACAGTGTGCGAAAGCAAGCCATCCTCTTTTCTTTTCAGTAGGATATCTAGAAACGGTAGTTTTCTTTCTTGTTCTGTCTCCATGGTGAATTTGATTTTTGGATGTATACTGTCTATGTGATTTAGGAAACTTTTGAAATTTTCTTCTCCATGTTGTCAGATAACGAATGTGTCATCTACGTAACGCAGCCACAGTCATGGTTTGTGTGAAGAGGTTTCCAAAGCTTTTGATTCAAAGTCTTCCATAAATAAGTTAGCGAGTGCAGGAGATAGCGGCGATCCCATAGGGGCTCCCTCGACTTATTTATATTGTCGGCCTTCGTAAGTAAAATAGGTGTTATCAAGACAGTGTCTATCTAATTTGATGATATATTTTGGCAGATTGTATTTGCTTTCTATTACAAAAAGAACTTCTTTGACTGGTATTTGCGTCAAAAGTGATGTTACGTCGAAACTAACTAGACAGTCTTTTTCTTGTAAAAATCTAAATTATTTTATACTGTTGAAATCTTTATAAAAATTGCATTTAAAATAACTTTTTCTAATATTTTTTTCGATATTTTGAAATATAACCCCACTTTTGAAGTTCTTTTTGGAAATAAGTTAAAATTTGACAGATAATTGATGCCAAAGTCAAACAAGAGTAATTAAAAAATGAATTTTCCAAATTGTTGAATTATTTATTGGTGTTTTTTTCTGAAATAAATTAAAAGATAATTTAATGACGATTATTCGCAAATAATGCAGCATCATATAAAATTGCAACATAACTATGAATATTTATTGTGCTTGTGCAATTATGATTATCATTTACTTTCAATCAAGAACAGAATATGGATGAAAACCAAACATATATTTGTGAATCGCTCTGAAAACAAAATGAGCTTTGCTTGAACTCCAATGTGTTGGTCTCAATATTTTTTAATCAAAAGGCGTGAAAAAACATCAAATTATGGTAAAGAGCTTACTTAAGCATATGGTCAAAATTTTTCGTCACCCTTTTTTCGCTCATTTTTTGGAATTTTTGAGTTAAATCAATATATTCAAATTTTTTCGATCATTTTGAATCCTATTGACAAGACTGAAGCATATCATCATGGCCAGAAGCAGTGTTATTTTATTTTTAGTTACGCCTGAACAAGAAAAATGCCTCAACGATGTAAAATACGTTTTCGTTACAATTTTTCCCGTAGAATTAAGTGATGTATTTGTCAGCTATTTCCTACTGTTAATTGTCCAGTAGTTTATCAAAAAAATATAGAGTTTTTTAATAAAAAATAATGTTTTAGTTTAATTCGGGTAATGAAATTTTCAATTGGTCTGGTAACAGATTTCTAAAATTATCAATTATTTCGTCAAATGATAATTTCAAAAATGGCATTATCAATTACTGCGTTAATTGATAATTTTAGGAATAAAACTATGAATTACTTCATTCAACAATAATATTTCCCTAATTATCAATTGCTAACTAATAATTATATTAATAGATATTATAGATAGAAAAAACAACGAAGAGGTAGCAAGATTGAATCATCTTATATACATGGATGATCTTAAACTGATGGCTGCTACCAAAAACCAGCTGGAGCAAATGCTCAAAATTGTCGAGGAGTTCTCCGGGGATATCGGAATGCAGTTTGGACTTGACAAGTGTCGTATTTTGAACATCGTTAAAGGAAAGATACAACCGGGTGCATTTGAGATGCAGAACGGTGAAACTATTGCTGCAATGGAAGCAGAACAAACATACAAATACCTAGGTATGAAACAAGCTAAACGAATTGACCATCGCACTATGAAGGCCGAATTGACAACCGAATTTGTCAGGAGGGTAAGACGGGTGTTTCGAACTAGTCTAAATAGTAGAAATTTGTTTAAGGCGCTCAACACGTACGCATGCTCTGCGCTTAGCTACTCTTTTGGAATAGTAAAATGGAGCAAGAAGGACATCGAAGGCCTGCAAAGAAAAATAAGAACACTCCTAACAAAAGCACTCAAACACCACCCTTGGGGTGCTATTGAACGTACAATGCTTCCAAGACACCAAGGAGGAAGAGGATTGGTCGATATTGGTAAGCAGCTCGATTAACAAATAATAAACTTACGTTCTTATTTCCATAGGTTAGCGGACTCTTCCACACTACATCGAGCAATATGCGAGGCAGATGATTCAACGCCGCTACAGCTGAGGGAACGGGATATTGCTTCTCACCACCGAACAGACCAAGAGAAGTTACAAGCTTGGCTACAGAAGCCACTTCGTGGACGGCATCCAAATGAGGTCAACCAGGACAATGTCGACAACTTAGCGTCGAACTACTGGTTGATTTCAGGACAGATGTTTTCGGAAACGGAGAGCTTCTTGTTAGCTATCCAAGACCAGGTTCTTCCGACGAAGAACTATCGGAAATTCATTATCAAAGATCCCTCAATAGAAAATGACCAATGTAGATATGGCTGTCGAACATCAGAGACGATCCAGCACGTAACTGGAGGATGCCAAGCGTTTGCCGCAACCGAGTATAAGGAACGATTCAGCCGCTAAGATACTACACCAAGAGTTAGCAGATAAGTTAAAACTATTGTAGGAGGAAAGGTGCCTTACTACAAATATAATCCAGAGCCTATTCTTGAAAACAACGAGTTCAAGTTATACTGGGATCGAACGGTCCTAACAGATCAAACAGTTGCTCATAACAGGCCAGACATTATACTAACAGATAAAATTTCCAGGCGAACTACACTAATCGACATCGCTGTGCCGAACAACAACAACCTAAGGTCAAAGTACAATGAGAAGATCGCCAAATACAGAGATCTGGAGGTGCAAATCCGCAGACAGTGGGCAATGAACAGCGTCCACACGATTCCTATAATACTGTCAACAACTGGAGTGATACCAAAGAACCTCCTGCAGAACATCAAGGGACTGGACCTTAGTGAACATCTATATAAACCGATTCAGAAAGCGGTTCTCCTTGCAACCGCGCGAACCGTCCGAAAGTTTGTTGGAAGTGCAGAAGACCACGCCACCTAGGACCCGATAACATGGAAAGGGTCCCCACAGAGCTTCATACTTTTGGTGTCTTTGCATACCTGGTATGAGTGAATAATTCCTGGAGGGAGTGCGAAGCCGTTTGGCTTGTAAGTCTAGATATTCCAATTTTTGAAATTATCTGTTAAAAAATTCATTTATAGCATTACCAAATATTAATCTGCTAATCGCTGATAAAGGCATACATCCACACCTTTGGTAGACTTTTCGATGTAACAGTAAATAAATTTGCTTCTAGAAGATTACAATAAATGTAAATTAATATTATTAAAAATGATTACCAACAGGTATGTAAATTTCAAAGACAAATTCGTCAAACCTGTGCTATTTTGTTCGATTCCTAACGAGAATTCCGAAATTGCGATGATTCAAAGATTGCACAATTTTCGCGTATCATCCTGTATGTGAGCATCTTCATCCGAGACGTCGGGTAGTGGGAGGAAGATGCGGAATACAGATATAAATAGTCAATGATTAGGAAATAGTGAATAATTTTCATAAATAACGATTTTAATAAATACAACGACCTTAAAAGAATTATTGGTTTTAGTTCTGTGCGTAAGGTGGTTGTGATTTGACCAATACCAGGATTAAATTTTCTCAAAATGAAATATTTAGTTTTGGTAAGTAGAAAGCGGACAATTTTATTATAAAATTGTTTAAATATTTATTAAAATAAAAAATTAAATCGAATTTCTTGTGTTCTAAATTCAAAATTTTGTAGATAGTTTTAACATTCCTCAAGTATTTTTGACATAAATATTTAATATTCGCAAGTTGTCATTTGGCTTGTTTTTTCCACAATTTATGCTGATAGTTTTTTTTTTCATTTACATATAATAAAAGAGGATATTCGGGAATCAGCTATCAGAAAACTTTTCCAGAAACTGTAAAGGATATATGTATATTTTACATGTTATTTAATAATTTATTTTAATTTTTTGGGGGAAGGGGAAGAAAATTTCTCCAGTAGGAAAAGAAACGAATATACTGGTAAACACTTTGAATTTCAATTGCAAATAAGTTTTGCAGTAAAGTGAGTTATACATATTTTTTCTGTTTAAATTGTATGTTCGTTGATTTTTTATACAAACATAATTTGTAGTATTTTAAAATGCCAATAAACAATAACAGGAAAGTAAATAAATTAAATCAGTTTTACAGATACGTATTACGTTGTTTTTAAAGGTTTATAAAATGAAGATTGCTGACTGTAAACGTAGTTTGAAACTAATATTTCGGACTACTGAATATATTTTATATTATTTTCTAACTTAAAATCTATAAAAAAGTATTAACTAATAGTAAATAATAATAATTATTCACATACATGTGCAAACGCTTGAATAGTTAGTATTTTAATAATCATAAATGGATATTATCGGTAATAAATCAGGTGTGTTTAGTACAGTAGCGGTTCGTGACTCTTTAGACAGGTACTGCCAATACGTGGAACAAAAGATAGGACCATTATAAAACACTAGCGACCCGCCCCGGCTTCGCACGGGTGCAATGCTGATACTAAATACACTACAGAAAAACTGTGACTATTTATTTTATTTTTACAACAATTATTACATCGGCCTCCGACGCGCTATTTATAGGCACGCTGCCGCCGCCCCGGTCGGCCAGTACCGCCGCAAGCGCTACTTCCCGCAATTTTAAATCTGCAATATCTTCGAAAATATTCATTTAAATCTTGTGCTGTAAAGGACCATATAGATCTATATTAAATCAACAATGTATTTAAGCTATTTAATTGGATAAGGATTAATGCTGTATTGGTTAAAATCGCTTCAAAATTTGCCATTATTTGTCGTAAAAAGTAAATGACAAAAAAATGTTATTGTGGGATATCCATGAGAGATAGACATATACCATCGCGGAGTTTTCTGTAGACCTTTTCAATGTGTACAAATAATTAGTACATTATTTTGATAAATCTCGTAGGGTTCAGCCTGCGTTTGCAATGTAAGCGGAAAAAAAATATGATAATTAACGACATCACATTAGAAACCTCAAAAATAACAGTATTCCTCCACTATTTAATGGATGTTATTATACATATAAACCTTCTTCTTGAATCACTCTATCTATTGAAAAAAACCGCATCTAAATCCAGTGCGTAGTTTTAAAGATTTAAGCATACAAAGGGACATAGGGACAGAGAAAGCGACTTTGTTTTATACTATGTAGTGATGAGACTTTATTTTATTCTACATAAGAACAAGATGATTTGTTTCTTATTACGACCAAGTTTTATCACCTCCAAACAACACACATATAAAACAAAACAGTTTATGTGTTTTCTCACTGTCTCATAGTCAACAATTTTTATCATACCTATATATTTTTATTAAACTTCCGAGAGCGAGCCTTTTTCCAACTTCTTCTTTGTTTTTCAATGTTTAAATCAGGCAATGGCGATCCTAGTTCTTCTACTCTAATTTTTTTCTTTAAAGAGAACGCACTAAAAGAGTTTAAAAAAGAAAAACCAACTTTTTAGTCATAGCGACAAATAAAGTGACTTTTAGTAACAAAACAAAAATTCTCCGGTAAATACATAATAAATAACTAAAACTAAATTGAAAATAAAATAATTTATTAGGAAAATTCGAAAGTAAAAATAATCAAAAAAGTTCTATCTATTCTACCAACCGTCACTTGTTAGCAATCTTTTCAATATAAGCTTCCCGTTTTGAATTGTTGAATAATAATTAATTAACATTCCTGATACTGAAACTCCTTTCTAAAATCTGGTTTGCCATAAAATACTAGTCAGTTGAACAAGTTGAGTTTAAGTTTCTGATTTAAACTGGTGGTTGTCTATTGGTCAGTATTTAAATAACCTTTTAAAAGAAGTTATTCGCGTTTAACCTTTTCGCAGTGACTATTTTTTTAAGTCAATTTGAATATTAAATAATGAGCACCCTGTGTATAAATTAAGTTAAAGAAATATTGTGACCTCCGCAATTTTTTAAAATTATTTTATAATGTAATTCTAAAAATAGGTTGACAAAGGTCGACAAGATAATACTTTGTAACATTAAAGTAACTAATCATAGAGTTCCAACCAGGTACTATAAAAATAATGATATGTTATTACTATTATTTTTGGCTAAATAATTAATTATTATATTACAATTTAAGTTTATCGCTAAATTTAAAAATAAATTCCTTGTTATTTGGTGCATTTTGTCAACACTTTTAAGAGGGACGCTACCATGGGACATTATGTTCAGGTTAGCACTGTAGGCCAGATAATAAAGAGATGTTACAATTAATTTGCACCCCAGAAGAAAGAACAAGTTCTGGTTAGGAAGATATTTGAGAGGTTATCGAAAATGTGATCTCTTTTAAAATGTAGACAAAATGCAGAAGAAAACAAGGAATTTATTTTTAAATTTAGCGAAAAAATTTAATTATAATATAGAGGTAGTTTTCACAAATCAGTCAGAACAGGATCTGACGATATCAGAAGACAATTAAATAGTTCGATGGTGTTCTTTTGAGACGTTCCTCTAGTAACTTCTCTTCTAAACATTTTCCGCTAATTCACTATCATGCTTTAACTCTAAAACCGGGCTAAGTTGAAAGTAGTGTGTTTAAACTGACATAAGCAACAATAAGTCAAGTAAGTTATGAATCTTAAATGTACAAGCATAAAAAATAATTTTCTTTGAATTGGCAAAATAGGAGCATTTTGTTTATTTTCTCGTTACAACTACTTTTTCTACATATTTTAAGGCTTTATCGCTAATATCCTTAATATCCCTATACAAGTGTTTATTTGTTGACACATGTAATAAAAATTATAACAATATCATAAGCAAAATAAAACTGGTCTATTAGAAGATCTAATTTTCATGGCAACTACAGTAATTTTTCCAAATATTACTAGCCCATCTTGAAATGTTCTTATAGAAATAGGCTCAAACAAGAAAGAATTTTAAAAATTAAATTTAAGGGTTGCAACCCTTACGGTCAAAATTGCATTGGCCAGTTTGCTTTTCGCATTTAAAGTAATATACTATTTGGTTATTGGCAAAATATCAATTAGAACTAGACACATATTAAGGAATCTTTTGCGTTTACTGGTGGTTACAACAAATTATCTTGAAAAGATCAACTTCATTTTTGTATTCATTAAGTAAAAATATTTATTCAAACAATTTAGAGTTCATTTTGATTTTTTTTATGGAAATAGACACAAATGAGTTCGAATTTTTTAAAATAAAAATTAGGGTTGCAACCTTTACCAATTTGATTATTTGCAAAATATTAGTCAGAAGCTGCAGCATGCAGACAAATCTTTTTTTGGGAGGTAATTTTTCGTTTAAGGGTGGTTTAAGAAAATAATCTAGAAGTGGACAACTTTATTTATGCATTCAATTAACGAATATATTTTTTCTAATTTTCTTTAACTCATTTTGAATCTTCTTTATCTAAATAGACAAAATAAAAGTAGATTTTTCAACGTAAAATGTAGGGGTTGCAACCCTTGTGACCGAAAGTACATCAGTTAGTTGTACATTAACATTAGAAGTAATACGCAATATGCTTCATTGCAAAATTCCAATTAGAACCTGAGATATGTTGGGCTCACTTCCTTAAACTGTTTTTCCGCAAATAAAAAACAACTTGATTTCTGTCATTTTAGTGGTTTAATTTTGAAAGCTTCATCAGCAATTTTAAATGCATCATGTTTTTCTTCTACATGTGGAGTTATTTTTAAAGTAGATGTTAAGTCGTTGGAGCTTTTGCTACTCTCATTAAATGGTATGAGGTTGAAGGCTGTTCTGTAATAAAAGCTTCATCAGCAAGCACAATTTTTCACTTTGTAGTAGCCGGGTTTTATTATTAGGAAAACTGCATTTAGTTTGTCAGAAGCTCCCTATCCTTTAACCACGTCTCTACAAAATGGGGTAAACTTTTAGTTATATATTCTTGATACTGACGCAGATGTTCTTTAATTTTTGGGTTTGGTTTTTTTCGATTATCCCCAAAGTTTATGAAGTTTAAAACGCAAGCAGGCATTTTTTATTCTCTGAAAATAGACACATGAAAATTATTGTAAGTCGTATTTTAAAAGCCTAAGGAACATGTAGTTTCTTTTTGGTCTAAATAGGAAATGCTACGATTTGTATGTATTCATCCCCAAATATGTCAGGTTAATAGTCAAACTGAACGCAATTTACATGCCCAATATTGTCTTTCTGTTAAATTTTTTCACCTTTCGAGCTAACAAATGAACATACAGATAAAGTGTCTAAATGTAGAAAAACTCTTTCTTTTTAAGTAACCTAGTGATCATTAAAATTAAAGAGATAATAAGATCATTATAGTACTCTACTTAACTATTAGGTTCAGTTTTCTTTACAGCGAATAAATTGCCTACATTTTTTTTATGTTACCAAACCAGAGGTTTAAAATAATCACAGATTCAAAGGTGACATTTTGGGGCAACCAGTTTTTTTAGAAATTCGTAGAGGTCATTTTCTTAAACTAAAAATTTTGCTTGGTTTAGCAGGAAACTTTTATAATTATAAGAAAAATCGAAAGTTTCGTGCAGGAATAATTACATCACCCATATTCACTTTTAATTTTACTAAAATTTTTAATCTGTCCTGCAGATTTATGTATTAAAAAATAGGGTGATGATTATCTTATACAAAAGTAACAAAAAAGTTTTAAAAATTAATTTAACTCACATTGGCAATAAGCTTTTTTCCGTGTTATAAAACTGATATCACAGAATAACCAGTGCACGCACTTGTATCATAAGTGCACGCGTCCTATATGTGCTTCAATGGACGTTAAATCTTTAGTTGTCCGTTTATTAAGTTGTTGTTAACGGCTCGAAATTTGTAAACTTTGCTCGAAATGTCCTGGCGTCATTTTTAAATTTGAATATTTAGAATTCATTATACAAAAATAGAACTAAATACGTTAAAAAAAATCTAAACAATTAAATACGTATTTAATAGGATGTATTTAGTGTTTTTGAAAACCAGTTAGTTCTAAAAAAATTATCAATTTAGTTATGGTTTTTGCTAATTAATGCTTATACATCATGGGTGTTTTGAAAAAACCGGATCTTTAAGAATGGTGATGATCTACCAATTATAATTATTTAAGACAAATATTTGATTTATTACTTGTCAATATCCCGAATGACTTCTGATTGGGCATACAATAAATGACTAGTTGCATACAAGAATTTAAAAAAGATAGTATTAGTATTTGATAAAATGCCTGGAATTTATGCTATTTACAAAAGAATGAAAAAAGAAAAGAATTAATTATATATATATATATATATATATATATATATATATATATATATATATATTTATATATATATAAAACTGTTTTATTACCCCATATATTTATCAAATGAAAATCGAAAACAAAAAATATTTTCGTATGCACATTCCTATCGAAATAACATAATTATGCATCTAAAATATTTACAGATAAACTTAAAATAGATATTTTTAAAAACGTTTTCCTAACAGGTATAATTTATATGTATTAAACCACAAATTTTATTACCCGCGACCAAGAATTACCACCGAATCTCATATATAAAAATTTTATTTAAATGACACAGAATGCCTTAAAATTAATGGCATTGAAATTTATTCAACTCTTACGTAACATTTCTTATTTATTTGAAGATAATTCTCGAATCTTCTTCAAAAATGTTGTAACAATTAAAAAAACTTGTTCTGGAAAGTCCCGTGTTCTTTAAAAGGAATAAAATTATCATTACTCAAAATTTAATTCTTTGTTTATACCAGAAAAGATTGTGTTAGTGGGTTTTTATATAAGAATATTGTTAAATGTTAACACGTCTAAGATTTTTAATAGGTCTACAGGAAAACTTGTATACAAATTTATTTTTACTTAAAAGGTTGAAGCTTATAGGCTCGTTTCAATTCGCGTCAGACACAGTTTCTTGTGCGCAGTATTTTAGATGCCTTCCAACCAGAGTGACAAATAAGTTGTAAACGTTCCGTTTTCTGTTCTCTCCACGATTCAAATCTGGTTGAAAACTATCAGAGTGATTAGCGAATTATCTTCTGACTGTTCATTTGGCACATGCGTATTGCTGTTTCTTTGATTGTAACTTAACATATATGTATATCTTTAAAGTATCAAATCTGTTATATATATTTCTCCGTTGAATACAAACGCATAAAAAACCTTTATTAGCGATTTTAGAAAAGTGTACATGTATTTTAGTAAGGTTATGTTACAATTACAAAAATTAATCAGTTGTTCCAACAACATACCTAAATTGATTAGAGAGAGAGAGATAATTATTTTACAGATAAATGAGTTAAGAACGATTTGCAAACTGTTGTAAATCTGGTTGTGATTCATGGTTGGAATAAACCTATTATGTTTTAGGTATAATTTTGTATTGTCAAAGTACTGACTAAATTTAGAAATGACATATGACAGTGACAGGTATGAGTGGTTCTGGTCTATATAACTCTTATCAGTTGGTATTAGGTTGATACAAACTGCAGGATTGGACTTTAAATTTACTTCTCCATTTTATTAAAATATTTTGCTTTATGATAAAAAATAGATAGCGTAAAAAACTTGAATATAGGAAAAACTCATTTTTTTTGTGTATTTATTTCCAAAATAAATTATTAAATATTTCAAAGCAGTAAATAAAATAATAATTTAAGCTGTTTGGGTTAATATGGCACTTAACAATAGTATTTCTGACCTAAGGAAATTTCGATCTCTTTATATCACATGATCTATGTCATTTGTGTGTCAAATCCACTAGTTCTCTCAGTACTTTATGCATATGTGTGTTGGACAATACAAAGTAAAAAAATACATATTTGAGGCAACTGTAAACAAAACAGGCACATTTCTGCATTTACTCAAATTTCTTAATGGTACAATTTTGGCGGATATTCAGATTTTTTCTATTATTCCTTAAATTTGAACTAGTTTTTTTAAATTTTGTCTTCTCAGTGCGTGTTTTCTTACGAAGATTGGCAATCGTTACAATAATCCTAATTTTTGACAGTACATCTCTTTAGTCCTCTCATAGTATATCGAAAATACTGGTTTCAACCGCAAACTCAAGGCTTGTTAGTGGTGAAGTATTTCATTTTCATGAAAGTTACTTTTACCATCTTTATTCGTTGTTGGTTTCTTCAATGTGATCCAGTTTTATAGTCGTTTTTTCTTCTTATCCTAATAATCTTCATTGAAGCAAATAATTTAATTTATATTTCTGTTTCTTTTTTGCAGGTAGCCTTGGTGTGCTACTTCCAGCAATCGAGATCCGAAGAAGTGAGGTTGTTGGATTTAGAACCCAATGACGCTCAAAACGTTATTGCAGGTCAAGATCAAGCTCTAAAATATGCACCTAAAATTGACCATGATGTACCTGCGGTAAGATATTTAGGTAAGTATAACAGCTTTTTTAACTTATTAAATTTTTTCTAATGAAGACGCTAGACTAGATTATCCTCTATGGCGACAAAGGGTAACACCAATAACTCCTGTAAGGCTTTAGAAGAGTAAGAGTCTGTAATTGTTGCTGATTAGTTGCAACTTTCTAATAATTCACAATAGCAGTCTTCCAAGATGAAGTTTCTCAATTATTTTGCATCTTTTTCATATATCTTATTTATTTTCAGGCGAGGAGCCCCACAATGTTCTTGAAGACATTTACCTAGCAAAGCAATACCATGGACAAGATGGCCTAGGAGGATACCTTTACGGATATCAGGTTCCAGACATCGCCAAAAATGAAGAAAAGAAACCTTCTGGTGACTTGAAAGGAGCCTATAATTATATCAATGGAGCTGGACAAGAAATTAAGGTATTTAAAAAACAACAAACTTTGGTTCTGATTATTTAAATGTTTTACAGCTTCTTGTTTGTCATTTTTTATGCTGTAATTTAGATCTAAATATTCGTCAGTAAATAAAATTTCCAAAGTATTATATTTTAAGTGTAAAAAAATAAAATATAATCGTCGATTTATAGGTTGAATATTGGGATAATGGTAATGGTTTCCATCAAACAGATAATATTCCAGAAATCGCACCGAAACAAGTTGAAGATTCTCCCGCTGTCAAAGCAGCTAAAGAGGCATTCTTCAAGAGATGGCAAGAAGAAGCCGAGAGAAATACTCACCCTAATGAGTGAGTAAATTAAAACTTATCATTTCTTTTAACATCTCAAATTCATCTGATATTGTTTAATATTTTATAAAATAATATATTAATTCATTATGTATTTTTTTTCAGGAATCCACCAGATTATTACAACCAACCGTATCAAGGAGGTAAGCATGTTATCCGATTTAAGATAATTTTTTGTTTACTCGAAACGTTTTCCACCTAAATGTCAAGTAGTTGTAAGAGAGTAGAGCTTCAAGCACCTATTTCTGAATCCTTTTTCAAAGGGTTTTAAAATTATGAACCACCAATTTTTTCGAAATAGCAAAAGTATTGTTGACTTGAATGCTAACATATTTTTAAAGATGTATACAAGACCATTTCTTGATATTTCTTTCAATTATTACATTTATTTATTTTTTTTTATATAAATCTTTATATTATTTTTCTTTCAGCTGCTTCTGGTCCACAACCGGTCTACGCCCAACATCCCGGTGGTCAAGAAGATGATTCTGAAGGCGCTTACAGAGCCGATGATGAAGGAAGATACGTCCCAGAAGAAAACGAAGATTCCACCGGCCCACCAAAAGGATTCTTCTACGCTTTCGACTATCCTGTAGGTATCATCACATCAGACCAGGGAAGAGCTCTTAATGTAGAGAAAAGTGCAAGTCTCAAAAATGTTTATGAAGAAAATAAGCAGAGATTTGAGAGGCAATTAGAAAAGGGTGGTGCTAGTGGTGGCAGTCAATATTTAATTAATTAGGAATGTAGTTGATTGGTTTTTGTAGTAGCAAGTGAACCAAAGACGTTAGAAAGTTTTAGATATGTAGTATTCTGTAAACGGCATTATGGTGCTACAACTTTATGGTGATAAAAGAATATATTATATGACGTATCTCTTGAGTCATTATATATTTAGAGCTTTGTGAAGTCTTTTGCAAAATACTGCTACTAATTAAAAATTAATTTAGGATTTCTCTTACCCATTAACGTTAAATAATAAACTACCTAATGACTTTGGTTTTATGTATTTCGAAATTCTAGGTTTCCTATTTATTTTTTGCCACTTTTAGATATTTATTGTAAATTCTGCCATACTAGATTAAGAGTTGTAAAATAAAATAAAAGATTGTTATAAAAATATATAAAGCATTTTTGGATAAGTAGAGTTTTCTTTTTCCCTTTTTTACATTTTTTACCACTAGGAGACCTTACGCGTCCATTCATCTGTGTTTGTAACAGTCTTTTAACTTCGTCATTTTTCCTTCCTTTACGGTGGATTCTTGTAGATAGACGATTTCAATTAACTCAAAGATAGACGTAATGGAGAATAAAAAAAATTACGACACTTTTCCGTATGTGGAGAATTGAGTAGAATATCGTTGAATGAAATTAAATATGTTTTATAATATATTTATTTAGTCTCTTCATTCGGGAAATCTATATCTCCAATAGTAAATATTAAAAATCTAAAAAAAATGCAACATGCAAAATTACTATTAGGAATTAATTTCAACGAAAATTAGTGAAAATTGTGAATCGTTTCGCAAAATTGTAGCCAAATTATGAAATATTAATTGCAAACGTCTAGCGTTGGTCTTTTTTGTTAAAGCAGCACCCAACTTGAAAAACTAGTTACTTAATGAATATTTTAAATTATATTAAGAAGGTGAATGTGGAATACAAATTTAAAAGTAAAACTTGTGTAAAACATACCTCTTCTTCTCCTTCTCAGCGTTTCAAGTCCAACTTTTGATTTATGTCTCTTCAAGCTTTTTTTTTCCATTTTCACCGATTTTGCGCTTATTTCATTCCGTTGACAGCTTGAGGTCATCTGTCAACCATTTACATGGTCCCCTTTGATCGTAAGGTCTCCAAGACAGTATCAGTCTCTGTCTCTTATTTGTGTGACCACGAGCTACAAATGCTCATTTTTATTTTGGCTGTTTTCTCCACTACATCCACGACCAGGGGCGGATTCAGCCTCTCTCTTTGGGGGAGGGCAGTGATATCACAAAAGTATAGTATGGCAAGCGAAAGCAAGTTGTCGATGGGGGGGGGGGGAAGACGCCAGCAACATTCCCATTTCTAGTGTAAAAGTCAGGGTGGGGTCTATTTTTTTGAATTCGAAGCTCTTAAGGGGGGTGATCGCAAGAAAAAAAAGTTGTCGACGGGGAGGTGGAAGCCAGCAGCATACACATTCCTAATATAAGAAAATCGGGTCTATTTTCTTAAACTCAAAACTCTTGAAGGGGGGCGATCGCAACAAAAAACAAGTTATCGAAGGGGGGGGGGGTGGAAGCCAAGAGCATACACATTCCTTGTGTAAGAGGCACAATCGGGTTTATTTTCCTGAATTTTAACATCTTTTGGGTGGGGGCAATCGCCCCCTCCCCCTGGAATTTGCGCTTTTCCACGACTTTTGTTTTATGTCGATTCCATTTGTTGGTATTTCTGTTTTGTAAAGGTATTCCTAGCATACTTTTCTCCTTCTTTGAATGTTGTGTCACTCTCAGGTTACTCAAGTTCTTCCTAATAATGGTCCAATATTGAACACCACACGTCATTACCGGAATTATAAAAGAATCAAAAATTTTTCTTTTGTGATACATTGAAATGTTTTTATTTTTTAGGATATCAATAGCCATTGGCATAACTAAGAGTATGTGCCTCCCCCATCCACAGATTTTTGAATGCGCCCTACTATTTTGTACCCGTCTTGATCCTTCGCATTTATTCCTTATCATCAAGTAACTTGCGCCTTCCTCTCCGGGAGTCTGAGGGGGTCGTTATTTACGCCACTGCCTATAGCTCATTTTTCCATATACCTACTGCTCAGAATAGTTTCGTTCTACTCTTTTTTTTTTGTTTGGTTTTCTTTACCTAAAGTAATCTTTTGTTCCGGGTAAATATATTCATTCACTTTTTCGATTTCCTTATTAGCAAATTCTATTGATTCCATTGTCAGCATGTATTACTTTCGTTTTGTTTCTTTTTTAGATCTGCGTTCCTTGATTCTTGGTGTAATTACGTCTGCGTATTTCAGGTTAGTAACGCGTTTCCATTTACACTTATACCTTTATGAGATCATTCTGGTCTTTTAAATATATCGTCGAGGACCTGGGTAAATAATTTTGGTGATAGTGTATCCCCTTGTTTTACGATTTATTAAGAGTTATCGGGAGTGTTCATTTTTAAACGTTTAAGCAATATGTTGTACTCCCTTGCTTCATGGTTTCACCAATGAATTGGATGCATCTACTCACCTACTCTCCACTCTTTAGTTAGGCGGTGTGTGTATTACGCATTTATATTCTATAGTATCGGAGGCCCTTTTAAAGTCAACGAATCCCAAATATAACGGAAATTCATATTTTCATTATTAAGCACCATTTTCTAAAGCCCGCCTGTTCATAGGTTTAGTATTTGTCGAGCTTTCTTGTAAGACGTGTGGTTAATACCTTCACTAACACCTTTTTTTTCGATTTGTCGGTTGCCACTCTTTTTAAATAGTAATAATTCCATTGTTTTATTATCTTCACCTGCAGCATTGTTGTTCTTTGCTTGTTTTGGTACATTTATTATTTCATCACTTGTTACCTCAGATATGTCCCCCGATCCTTCATTTATAAGTTTTTGTCTAGAAAAACCTTCCATCCTGTTTATATATTCCATATTTTCTATTGTGTATAGATTTTAATAGAATGTTTTTATAATTTTCAGTATCTTTTGTTTATTTGTAGTTTCCTTACCTTTGGTATCTACCAGTGCGATTATTTGTTTTCTTATTCTCAATGGTATGGTTTGTTAATTTTTTCTATGTTTTTCATTTATGTTGTCGAATATTTTGATTTTTGATTAGTTTGTTTAATTCTACATATTCTATTGTTACTTTTTTGTCTTCTTTGTCCAGTGATCCATGTCTTTCTATTAATTTTTGTGCATTTTTACCTATTTTATCTGTTCTCTGTTTACATTCATTTAGAAAACATATACTTATATAGATATAGACACACAAGAAAGAGTAGTTTCTTCAGTAAGCTAGACCTATCTATCCATATGTAATTTGATGCCCTGGAACCAAATTTGAGATCCAAATGGTCCCATCAAGTTAAAGTTTTTCTTAAATCAGCAAAAATGATCGAAAAATATCAAAATTAGTCATTTCTATGATTAAATGGTAATTCTGGCTCAAACTGAACTCAAATTACTCCTAACACAGTAACTTCATACCTGAGCCTAACTTTTATGTACTTAGTTTCGCTAAATTCGACTCTGGCGTTCAGATTGTCGAAGTACTTCGTACCTCACGAAAATAATTCCAAAAAGCTGAAATTAGCCATTTCTAGGATTAAAAAGTAATTCTGACAACTCAAATTACTCCTATCGAGATAACTTCATATCTGGATCCCCCTATGGATATGTATTCAGATGCGTTCAATTCAAATCTGTGGTCCGAATTTCCTCATCGGGTCACAGTTTTCTGTAAATTCGAGAAAATAATCCTAAATCACCGAAATCGGTTATTTTTCGGATTGAATGGTGATTCTGATTTTTAATTAGTTAGGAACTGTTTTCAAATAAATACCGAATGATATTTGATGACATCTTCTGTATCAATGAAGGATTTTTAAAATAAAACCAAGTTTATTTTCTAAATATTTTAATTATCCAAATTACATTTTTAATATCAATCTTTAAACATATTAAAATTACATTTTTAAAAAGAATAAATAGTAAATAAATAAATAAATAAATAAAAATAATGGCTTTACCGAAATAAATATTCTATATTCAGAAATCAATAACTATTTCAGTCATATAGTTTTGGTTTCTTAATCCTTTGAAATAGAATTTTATGGCCAGTTAAGAGGATGAACTTTACAACTATGAATACAATATTCTACCTTACAACCATAAAATTCATATCTTCAAAACTTTAACCCCCTAATTCACTAATGTGGTTTAACTTTAAAACCGGTCTAGATTGACAGTAGAGAATTTAAATTGACAAGGGTAATAATAAGTAAAGGAAGTTTTGAACGTTTAAAATACAATTAAAACAATCTCATAATAAAAATAAAACTGGTCATCTAGAAAATCTAATTTCCTAGGCACCTAGATCTTGTCTAAGTCTTAAACCTTCTTAGTGAATGTTTCTAAATACTTCATAATTATTGATGTAATAAATATGTAAACAACTCTTTAACAGTAGGTTTTTTACATCGATTTTGCCACGTATTTTATTTTAAAAGCTTTCCTATCAAAATCATTTTCAATATTATAAATGCTTTAAAATTATAATGATAATAATTTTGGTCTCGCAGTGTCAGATAAGTTTATACCATTGTTAAGATATTAAAGTGTGTTATTTTTGAAAATTTGCTAAAAATAATCATTTTAAAGACTTTGAAGTTTTGTTCGATACTGAAACTGCAGCAGATAATATTAATACTGGCAAAATGAAAAAAATAATCTGAATAAACCTACAGGCAGATGGCGTATGTAAGAAAATGTTAAAAGTGACTAATACTTAGTTTTAAGTTGTACATTTATGAATGTATTATTTGATATTTGTAGGAAGTAAAACATTATTATATAATTTTGTAACATTAAACACGCTAAGAAGAAAAAATCCTACCTAAAGTATACAATTATATTTTATGTCCTTCTTACTAACAAAACTACTCTATTTATGGCATGGAAATGATAGTCTTCGAACATGGTTGTCTTTTTAAGGATAAGCTTCTATAGCTTCGTTAGCCAAAACCAACTGTTGCCCTCCAGGATACTCTATAGGAACCACCATGACAACTTGTTGCGGTTGCCCATTATTCGTTCCTCCAGTTATTTTGTTACCCGGAAAGCCGTTGAATATTATCGGAACCCTTTGGCTCAACTGTTGCATCCAGTTATTGAACCCACTGCCGACATTTTGAGTAAACTGATTGAAACCATTTCCTACGTTCTGTCCGAATTGAGAGACACCGTTGCCAACATTTTGCGCGAATTGCTGAACGGTGTTGGTTCCTTGGGTTATACCATTGCCGATATTCTGGAAAATATCTGGAACGTTAACGTGTATTGGAAGCCAGGGGGTTTGTTGGATCCATTGGCCGATAAAGTCAAAAGGTCCTCTTAATTGGGTGTTGGGACTGCTTTGTTGTAGATGTGGGTAAGGTTGGTAGTAATATGGCGGATTTAGAGGTAACGGTACTGCTTGGACCATTCTGAAAGGAATTAACTAATTACATAAAAGGGTAAAAAAAGTTATATTTATATTCAATTTATGAGAGATTTATCCAGGTTCCGTGGTTATTGGAAGACCTTTTTAAATGTCACATTATAACCTCGTCATTTTCAATTTATTGTAACGAAATCTTTAAGGCCCCTGTGTTCTAGTAACCCAAAAACAGATCTAAAGTGAAATTATAATAGAAACATTCAGAGTACTTTATTTCCTTGTGTGAAAAGTCGGGAAGAAACGTTTTTTTTTTGTTTACTCATCGAGTGGGGTATTGTTGGATAGATCTTCAAAAATAGAAATAAATGTTTTATATTAAATTTTTTAGTTAGTCGCTTCATTCACGAAATATGAGCCTCCACAGTACCTTCTTAATTTCTAGTGGTAAATTTTAAAAAACTGACAAAAATTTATATAATAGTGCTTACTAAATATATGCAGCATAATCACGGATAAATCAAGTCAATCAATTTGTGAGATATAAAAAAACTATTAAAAATTTAATATTTTGTTTACCCGGTGGAGTGGAGTAAGTTGAATAGGTCTATGTAAATGTAATTTAAAATTAATATAACTTTTTTTTATTTAGTCGTCTCTTACGAAATGTATGTTTACAATTATGATCCTAATTTATGATTGCGATTTTGGCGAATGTGCCAGGCAATACAGTACTTCTGCAAAAGGACTGCAGGTCGTATGGAGCTTCTTAATATGGAAGCGCCGAGTTTTAAAGGTTTGTTCCCGTATTTTTATGAGGGTGACGGAGGTTCTAAATTCAACCGCTATGAATGTTTTTATTATGTATGTACGTCGGTTACTCTGGAAGGGCGTGACCGAATTGAACGGAATTTTTTTATGTTATGTTCAGGAAGTTGCTGCGGTTGTCCATACCATTTTGGTTGAAATTGGTTCAGTAAAATCTAAGATGGTGCTTGAAATATGGCGGACCAACAAATAATTTTGTCCGATGTGTTACACGTACCGAATTTAAATAATTTCAAAATAAATCAATATGGCGGATCCAATATGACGGATTAAAAAGTTGACATCTCTCGACTTTGTCCAGAAGTGTTATTGGGGAGTTCAGGAGTGTAAACTAGGTATATATTTAAAATTATTTTGAAAAACTCAGTATGATGAATTCAGTATGGCGACTTCAAAAAATCTCCCGATTTTGTCTAAAATTGACATATGTGGGTTCTTGAGAGTGTAAATTACGAATTTGACCCTATTTTTAAAAAATTCAGTATGGCAGGTTAAAAATTTTACATCTCTTGTATTTAAATTGGGCTATTTCTGAGGGTGTAAATAACTATTTAAAAATTGTTTTAAAATAACAAGAAGCAAGTTGTAGCCGTCGGAGGGGGGGGGGGTGCCAGCGACATTCACGGCGCTAATGCAGCAGATGGGGCGAGTATATTTTTCTGAATTCGGGAGGAGCGATTGCCCCCACTACCCCCGCCTTGGATCTGTGTCTGGATACACATGTAGCTTCGTACATACTTCAAATAATTTATAGATATTACAATGACTTCAAAACTAAAAACGAAAAGTAACAATATAAATTTTTATATGAAATTGAAATGTTTGAAGTCAAAAATTTTAATTTTATAAAAAACATGTGCTTTTTAGCACCTTTTTTGAAGTCGGTTCGATTTTTTATAAAAATTTTATTATATGTTCTGACGTTCCAGAGCAAAATTGAAGTTATTTTTCAGTTTAGGTTTGACGAAAAAAGTCTTGAAACCCAAAAGAGGGCATTTAAATTGCGCAAGTATGTAGTTATTTAACAGATACCTAGGTGTCGACATTAGTACCAAAGAAGTAAACAATAAAGAAACTGTTACTTTTAATAGGCAAACTAGGTTAGTAGAGTTATGGTTAGTCCATATTTGTATAGTAATTAGCTTTTTATTTTATGTTAGGTACAATAATACCAGGTAACAATTTTGTGTCATCTTATTTGTGATATGAGCATTTGACAAAATATTGGGTTTAAAAGAATTTCTATTTATTAAATAAGGGAATACCTAAAGATGCATTTGGTTACTTAAACTAATTTTTTGGGGAATCTTTTTTGTCCATTTTTTCTGATTTACAAAAAAATTCTATTAATCTTAATTATACAGTGTGTTTTAAAGGAATAAAGACTACAAATATTTTGGTTAGTTCAGATTTTTAATATCATGTTTGTCATTGATTTTTTTCCTTTTTACGAAAAATGTTTAATTAGAAGTTTTTGTGTAAAAATTTGGTGATTAGGCTTTAAAGCAACTAGATATTGATCCTTCATTTCATGAAAAAATCATCTTTGGCAATGAAGTTAATTTTTTGTTAGATGACTTCGTAAACATGCAAAATTGTCACATTTGAAGTGATTTTTATCCATATACAGTCATTGATACAAAATTATATTCACAAAAAAAACTGTTTGGTATAGTTTTTGATTTGGAGGCATCATTAGTTTTTATCTTTCTTGAAAATGAGATGGTGCTGAAAAATATGTGGTTTCCACAAGACGGTGTAATAGGCTATATCTCTTGAGATAATAAATTTAATGAAAGATAAATTTGAAGAACGAGTAATTTCAAGTAATGTCGCTGAGAGCTAATTACCGAGATCGTGTGCTTTTTTTCTCTGGGGATAAGTCTTTAGTGTCTAAAGCAATCGTAAAAAATTCGCAAATATTAAATGATTTAAGAATAAATATTATTCGTTTCATTGGTTAAATGAGTGTCGAGTTACGTGAAAAATTTGATCGAAATTTGTCTTCTAGAATCGACTTTAACATAATCTCGAAGCGGCCATTTACAAGAAGCAATTTTAGGGATCCATTGATACCTCATACAGTTGTGTTTTTATTTCAAATTAACGTTAGAAAGCATTTATCTGACGATCCGTTATTTACACCGTTTCTGGTGAATCATAACGTAAATCGCACATTTAGTGATATATTATAGAACATCAAAAAATATTCGATTCTTGGATCCTTGTTTGTTTGTGCGAATGCCTACGCTTATCTAACACAGCGTTTTTCTTACTATTTTTACAGTATTATCAAAAATTTTCCTATAAAATAAAGTGAATATTGTCACTAATAAATAGGCAATGATTTTTACTTTGTAAAAATAGGCAAGTTTATTAAATTTTCACACAATTTATATCACTGCAAGTCGACTGGTTTTGGGGATTTTAAAAAAATGTTAGAAAGTCAAAATATTATATGCGGTATCGTATATTCAGTATAGCCAATACTCATTTATGAAAATTTATTTGTATACTAAAAAAACGTAATTTAGAGGTTGTTTACGGTACACTAGGATAGTTTTTCCAAAATCTCCGAACACTACTATCTACTACATCTAAATATCTTTTAAGCTTACCTAATTGTTACATATTTTATCATATTTCATATTAAAATATCGGCCATTTTAAGTTGGCGACTTTGAAATTTAAATTTTTGATATCGAGATACTCGAAATTTCTAGAATGTAATTTTTAAGAAAATATCTCTAAATTTACCTAATAATTACATTTTTTTTATGAAATTTTGTATAAATAGCCAGCCATATTAGATTAGCCATTCTGAATTTTAAGTTTTTGATTTAATATTCTTTTGCAGTGATCTTCCAAACTTTTTATGTGTAATTCTAAGAGAATTGTCTTTGAAATTCATCGATTTATTATGGTTTATTGATAAAAAAACAGTTTTTTTGTTTAAACAATTAATAAATATTTAACTGCCAATTCTCAAAGTATAACTTTTATTTAAAGCTATTTATAAATAAAATCAAAAGGTTTCAAGTCAATACAATATTCCTTTAATTATTCCGAAACTTTTTTTATTTTCAAACTTATACGTGGAAGAGGTCATGAAAGGAGAGGTCTGAAAAACTTCATGTGATATTACGTTGAATGAAGGGTGGAGGCATGATATTAATATATATATATATATATATATATATATATATATATATATATATATATATATATATATATATATATATATATATCACTCTTCTTTTATTTTGTCCTTTCTTGGGTTTAGGTTCTATACCCAATAAATACACAAAATTATTGATGTTTCGCCCTTTATTCAAGGCATTTTCAAAATTTCTGCCTCCTTGACATTTTGCTGTTTTGTTTCAGAAACAAAACAGCAAAATGTCAAGGAGGCAGAAATTTTGAAAATGCCTTGAATAAAGGGCGAAACGTCAATAATTTTGTGTATTTATTGGGTATAGAAGCTAAACCCAAGAAAGGACAAAATAAAAGAAGAGTGATATAATCTATGGTTCAAGAATCAAGAAAATATATATATATATATATATATATATATATATATATATATATATATATATATATATATATATATATATATATATATATATATATATATATATATATATATAGTTCGCTCCTAGACGCCATACAGTGAGCTTTGAAAATGGTGAATGAGATTTCACCGAAACGTCAGCTGCCTTACAGTCCTGAAAGGGACTCAGCACATACACGGGATGCCCGAAAACCTTCGATTACATATATATATGTATATATATATATATATATATATATATATATATATATATATATGTATATATATATATATATATATATATATATATATATATGTATATAAGCATGCAGAAAATCCTTTTTTAACAATAACGTCCATATTGTAATTATATTTTCTAAAAAATTTGTGCAAAGATATCATTTGATTTCTAACCAGTTATTATAAATACAATTATTTTACCATCGTTAAAAATTTTTTTTTCATAGCTAACGTGATTTTGTATTATACTACGACTAGAACACCGAATTTTTAATTGTTTCAGGGCTTTGACGACTTTTTTAAATATTTAACTTTTTGAGGTAAATATTTCAAAAACGGTTAGCAACATATTTATTTTTGAAAAGGGACTTAAAGTTCTATTTTAATATTTGGTAGTATACAGGGTGTTCCATTAAAAAAAAAGAATTTACTTAAAAAATACTATTTTTCCTGAGCCTTAGTTTTTTCTAATAACATCTTGCGATATAGAAGGAATCCAGCAATTTAAAGTTTTTTTTCTAATTCCGATAAAGAAATCAGCAAAGTTTGTCAAAATATAGGGAACATTTTTAAGAAGTTTTGAGTAGTTGTAAGTAAATATAAGTAAGAGAACGAAGAAATCTAAACCAATTTAAAAAATAATTGTTTCAAAATAATGTTAAAGATAATAAGTTAAAATAAATAGTGTCATTTAGTCATTATGACAATAAAGAATAAACTAACTTTAAGCAGCTAACATTTACAGCATTTTACTTATAAACATAATCAAAAATCAACTAACCTAGTGCCCGGCACTTGCATCGGCATAAACACAAGTTCTCTTTCAGTTCTCTTCGATACCGGTGAACCAATTATAACATCAATCAATATTAAGATCACGTAATGAATGGACCCGGCACTTATCTTCATTTTTTAAATTTAATCCGAACGAATGCCTCTTCAGTTAAAGACTATAAGCACTCAATTAAAATTTGATGAAGAAAGTTCTTTCTTCTTTCTCTGAAACTTTTTTTGGTTGGTGGGACGCGTTCATGCATATATCGAATAATTGTCTATAAAGAGTTTTGGTAGAGTATGATTGATAGCGAAAACGTTATTTTCTGTAGCCACTAAAATTGGTCAGAGTTAATTTTGCTATGTCAATCTTAAGATTGGGGCCCCATCATTCAAGAGATTTAAAAGGGGGAAGGGGTGAAGTACCAGGTACGTACAAAAAAGTAATGTTCTTTTGACTTGGATGATAGCACCCTGTAAGAGTTTCTGCCTAGGGTAAAGGAGAAGAAGCTGCAGCTTTGTTAAAATATTAGGTCATCAAACCCAATGGAAAGAAAATTTTGAGTAAAAATTTATTTGCTCTCCCTCTTGAATGTTAAGTCGATGGGTTAGTACCTCATCACTTGAAAATAAACCTTCATACTAAATGGCCTATTTTTAACCTCGAAAATAAGGAATACGTACATTGAAATTGCTAAATCCAAAAAAACTCCTGGTCCCGACCATATACCAGCAGAACTGCTTAAGGTTATGGATCAGCATTGTATGACCACCCTGAAATCACTGTTTAATAATATATATGATAGTAGCATAATTCCAATGACTGGCTTGTCTCTACATTTATCACTATACCGAAGAAATCCAACTCCAAATCTATTGGTGATTACCATCAGCCATATGTCACACATTTTAAAAATCCTTCTAAAGATAGATAATTCATGCCCGCCTATATAAGAAATGCGAAGAACATAGGTATCGGTACTCGAGAGGCCACATAAGTCCTTATACAGCGCTGGAGGGATATGAACTGCGACGTTTACGTGTGTTTTATAGACTACGATAAGGCTTTCCACCGCTGTCGACACAAAACAATGCTAAAAATTCTACATGAAACGGATCTGGATGAAAAAGATGTAAGGATCATGGCCAATTTATATTGGAATCAGAAAGCAACCATAAAGCTAGAAGCAAGTCGGGCTCCTTGAAGGTCAAGCGTGGAGTCCAGCAGGGGTGCATATTATCGCCCTTGTTGTTTAACCTCTACTTAGAGAAAATATTTAGAAAAGCACTAGAAGACACTACAGACGGCATTAGGGTGAACGGTGAGCTAATAAACAACATCAGATATGCCGACGACACAGTCTTACTGGCTAGCAGCTTAAAAGGGCTACAAAAAATTGTTAATAGGATTACACACACACAAGTGAAGAGTACGGGCTGGAACTAAATATTAATAAGACGAAGTATACAGTTATAAGTAAGTCCTCTGTTCAACACGGTGTCTTATACAGTAAAAACGAAGCTATTGAGAGAGTGGGCAGTTTTACTTAGCTTGGTTGTAACATCAAAGATTCGTGGGATCACTACAGAGAAATAAAGTGTAGCATAGAAAAGGCCAGAGCAATGTTACACAAATGAAACACATTCCTTGCTCTCGAGATATCACTATAACCTTCAAGAAGAGAATGATACAATGCTATATTTTTCCAATATTACTTTATAGCGTCGAGGCTTACATGATGTCTGAAGCAACAGCAAAAATGATCCAGAATTTTGAAATGTGGATTTATCGAAGAATCCTAGGAATTTCCTGTGTTGATCGAGTCACCAACGAAAAGGTCCTTAGAAGCATCAACTGCCAATTGGTTTTATACCATAAAATAACGAAAAATGGAATATCTGCCCCATATCATAAGAAACCCTGTCAAAGACCACCTGTTGCAACTATTCCTGCAAGGTAAAGTGGAAGGAAGGAGGGGATTGGGCAGAAGGAGAATCTCCTGGTTCGCCAACTTACGGAAGTGGATTGGCGTGACTTTCATTGAATTGTTCCGCGCTGCAGCCAATAAAGCGTGCATAGCCATGATGATAGCCAACTTCCGGAACGGATAAGGCCGAAGAAGAAGAAGAATCGTCAAGAAATGGAAAGAGTATAAGGAAGAAGAACAGTAAAGACATATAGAGCAGTACAATCAATCCTTATAGATCTAAAGAAAGCATATGATAGTGTTTCTTTAAACAAACTGTGAGACATAAAAGAAAACACAAATATAAATGTTACATTTTTCAAGGTTCTAGATCTTCTTCTTATTGCACCATCTTCATACGAACATTGGCGATCCAAATGAAAAACATATCGTTGCTCGAAATATATCCATAGTTGAGCAACAAAACCATATATATATATATATATATATATATATATATATATATATATATATATATATATATATAAGTTATTCAGCCAAGAATTCTGACGTCTTTCCATATATGTATATATATAAATATATATATATATATATATATATATATATATATATATATATATATATATATATATATATATATATATATATATATATATATATAAGTTATTCAGCCAAGAATTCTGACGTCTTTCAATAGAACTTATTCAATTATTAGCTTGAGGATTTCATATCGTTGTCCCCTTATAACGTGATCCAGATATTTAGCTTTTCTCTCTTTTATGGCTGAAAGCAGTGCCGAACGATTTATACGGTTGCCGTCTACAGAATGCAATGGTTTAGTACAAGCTCTTGGAAGTTCTTTGGAAGGCACGTAGAACCTAGGGTCCCGCGTTACTCTGTAAAATATAGTTGACCCGTAATATAGATATGTGCGAGAAATTGCCTACGTTATATAAAGAGCCTGGCATTTGAAGAAGAAAATGAACAAATGTAGTTCTTCCTACTTTCTTATTACATTTAGAACTAATTGCGGTGATTGAGATTCATTTCAACAGGATTCATTTGCTTTTCCATAATAGGGCCTGAAGTATATATCTCGCAGTCGTAAAGAAGTATTGGAAAAAAGTTAGTATCTTCATATACATACATATATATATATATATATATATATATATATATATATATATATATATATATATATATATATATATATATATATATATATATATATATATATATATATATAACTGTTCATGTTTATGAGCTTCCGATCCTTGAAATTATTTTGCCTCAAACATTATGTTCACAGCACAAGTATAAACTAGTCGGCTCTAATGAAGTCATCCAATAGCAATTTGCAAACTGATTAGTGTTGATTGATGTATGATTTCTCTACGAACTGGCCTTTGTTCAATAACTGTTGTGTTCAGTTATTTAAAATAGGAAACTTGTTCAACATCGCTGTTATTCAGAAGCAGGCTAGATCTCTAAATGTATTGGACAACTCGATCTTCCATTGCCTGCAAATCATTTATGCTGCTTGCTATGATTCCGGTATCATCAGCGAATCGTATGTTTTTAATGCCGCATGATCATATCTCGGAAAGCAAATTAGCAATGAACAATTTAAAGAATGAATGGTAACAATGACTGTAAGTAGACAGCTAATTTGGTTCGGGTATAACTAGAGCATGGACGATAAAAAACTGCCATACTAAATGTTTGAATAGTTACCGCCGGAATTAATCATGAAAGGAAGACCTAAGAAGAGACAGAAACATGTATCAGATGATTTTATTTGTATGTTCAGTCTTATCAGGAAAACTACTGAATTTTGATTCACTTCTCATCATTAATTAGGCCGTTTCAAGCATACAATCATGCTTGCAAGTTTATTATACAGCGTGGCTTGGGAAGTTCTTACCAAATGGGAAATTTTTTTACTATCGATTTTAAAGAAAAAAAAGTTTTCTTCATGAAAAGTTTTGCTTCGTGAGAAAATAATTTTTCGGTAATGTTAATGGTTTAAAAAGCATTTAAGTCTCATATGCCTTTCATGTAGTTTCCATACAAATGATTGTCTTTCTAGAAAAATTTTAACATGTTTGATATGTATAAATAAAAAATCATTTATTTGAAGGTTGTAGACAATGTTGAAGAATGACTAAAATGAGGTCGGACTTGCATTGTCTTTATTTCTATTTTTACGACGTTTCGATTAGGTTGTATCTCTAATCGTTATCAAGTATAAATTGAATGTTTTGTCTTAAGACTACGAGCTTATATAGGGACTGTGTCCGATGAAGCTCAACGTTTCGCTTCACTGTATACACCTCAATGATTTGATGTTACAAAGTAGTGGTTACCAAAGATTAGGTATCTCAATACTCGGTTTACTGAAGATTTCATTATTGTTTGTAATGAATGCTGCTTCTATAAATTTTCTTTTTTTATATTGGGTTCCATATATATTGCCGCAGCCTCAGACCATTTTATATGGTGTTGTTTATCCCAGGAATGTTCTGCAATACCTGATCTCGACGTTTCCCCTTTTTGTGTATGAGTTTTATGTTCCTTAATTCTAAGTTCTAACGGTCGTTTTGTTTCTCCAATATACATTTCACCACACTCACATGAAACTTTGTAAACACATTCTTTCTTATCGGTAGTTTTAGGTTTTGTTTTCGTTAAATGAGCTCTAAGAGTATTTCCTGATTTAAAGGCTGTTTTTATATTATAACTACTGGCAATTCGTCTTATTTTCTCCGATGTTCCCTTAATGTACGGAATGTGTTTCTTGCAGTCCAGTGTTCGTTGTTCTAAAATTATTTATAACATCGTTAATTAGTTATAAGGAGAACCAGTAAAACCGAAAGTCTGGTTGAGATATGTCGATGATACTTTCATCGTATGGAAGGGCAATGATCAAGAACTTAATGATTTCCCGAAACATTTGAATACCATTCGACATACAATTAAGTTTACCCTGGAAAAAGAGGTAAATGATCAATTGCCCTTCCTAGATGTCATGGTCAATTGTTCAAACGAAACTATTAAAACTTTAGTATACAGAAAGCCAACAAATACTGGACAATATCTTAATCATAGTTCTAATCATTCTGTTATAACAAAACGAGGAATTATACGCAACCTCTATAATCGCGCTATATCTAAATGCAATAATGCCGAATTATTGGAAAAAGAGGTAGCAAATATTAAATCCGATTTACAACAGAATGGTTATCCTTTAAAACTAATTGACGATGGACAGCAAAAAACACATTCCTTCTTCACAATTCCGTACATTAAGGGAACGTCGGAGAAAATAAGACGAATTGCCAGTAGTTATAATATAAAAACAGCCTTTAAATCAGGCAATATCCTTAGAGCTCATTTAACAAAAACAAAACCTAAAACCACCGATAAGGAAGAATGTGTTTACAAAGTTCCATGTGAGTGTGGTGAAATGTATATTGGAGAAACCAAACGACCGCTAGAAGTTAGAATTAAGGAACATAAAACTCATACACAAAAAGGGAAAACGTTGAGATCAGGTATTGCAGAACACTCCTGGGATAAACAACACCATATAAAATGGTCTGAGGCTGCGGCAATATATATGGAACTCAATATGAAAAAAAGAAAATCTATAGAGGCAGCATTCATTAAAGACAATAATGGAATCTTTAGTAAACCTAGTGTTGAGATACTTAATCTTTGGTAACCACTACTTTGTAACATCAAATCATTGAGGTGTGTACAGTGAAACGAAACGTTGAGGTTCAATGGACACAGTCCCTATATAAGCTCGTAGTCTTAAGACAAATACATTCAGTTTATTCAGTAAAAATAGAAATAAAGACAATGCAAGTCCGACCACATTTTAGTTAAAAAAATGATGTCATCTACCGTCAAGATTCCTTTGTCAACTTTGGTAAACTTTTACGTTTACTTTTTTAAGTTACCCGGTATGTCCTACATCAATTTTTTCTAATTCAAAGTTATTTTTTTTACAAAGCTGAACTTTCTATAAAGATGTACTTTTCCTTCTAAAATTGATTTTAAAAAAGTTTCCTATTTTGTAAGAACTTCAAGATATGTTGTATATATTTCTGGAGTCAAGAAACTTACTCAGTAATTACCTGAAGGTGAGGCCTGATCAGCAACGGAAATATTGTAATTGTTAATAATATTTTACACTACGTCTTCTATACAACCAAAATGATAAAAATTTTGTTGCGCTAAAACTACTGTTTGGAAACGTATTATTACCGATAATTTGAGTATGGTTTACATTTGTCTTTTTGATAATTTAATGATGTTTAATTATCCTAAAAAGTAGGTGTGAACAACAATCATAGTAAAATTTTCTAGGCAGATAAAAGTTAACAAATAAAAATTTTACATGTGAGATAAAACGAAAAAAATAACTGTAAAGTTTGTACGAAAGTATACTTAATGTTAAAGAAATATTACATGTTTCAAGATGTTTTATTGGCTTATTAATTACGTATTGTCAAGATACAATGTAAGAGGTGACAGGATTTGATTTATTTAAATAACGATAAAGATAGAGAAAAAGTATCGTAGATGATGGTATGTTCTGTCTCTTTTTCGTTAATATAGGTTTCATTAAAAGGTGTCGATAAAATTATATGGATTGATTTAAAAAAAAATTAATAAGAAAAATTGTTAAGAATGAAATTGGTTGCACCAAAAGAGATGATTTAGATCACATCTTTTAAGATTATACTTCTTTGTTGCTTTCTTTCTTCAAATCTGGTTTCTTCATACCGAGATTTTTTATATATATATATATATATATATATATATATATATATATATATATATATATATATATATATATATATATATATATATATATGAGTTTGCTCGTAGACGCCATACAGTGAGCTTTGAAAATGGTGAATGAGATTTCACCGAAACGTCAGCTGCCTTACAGTCCTGAGAGGGACTCAGCACATACACGGGATGCCCGAAAACCTTCGATAACACATCACACCCGTGAGAATATCCGACATAAAATATATATATATATATATATATATATATATATATATATATATATATATATATATATGTATACATAATAAAATAATTCTCGGTTAATGGGACATAAGATAGTCAATAAATATTACTCTCGTGTTAAAAAGTACGGAGAACTCCAAGATAATGAAGAAACTCCGGACCCGAAAAATGACGACAACGCTGTTTCGTCCTACTATGCGACTCATCAGGCTATTGCATTCGGTACAAACCATCATCTCGCATTTGTGTTCTATAAGCTGAATTTAAAGTTAAAAATAAAAAAAAACACAACGGCGACATCTCGATGGTTTACTCAATAAACAAGAGCAACACAAATTAACAATGTTGTATAAAACCAGCATGTGATGGCGCGAAGGTGAATTAAAAAAGATATATATATCAAAACTCAATATTCGATCAACATTGTTGATTTGTGTTGCTCTCGTGTTGTTGAGTGAACCATCGAGATGTAGACGTTGTGTCTTGTTTGGTGTTTTTTAATTTTAAAATCAGCTTTTAGGGCGCAAATGCAAGATGATGATTTCTCCTGAATGCAATGGCCTGATGAGTCCCATTCTAGGACGAAACAGCATTGTCGTCACTTTTCAGACCCGAAGTCTCTTCATCATCTTGGAGTTCTCCGCACTTTTTAACACGAGAGTAATATTTATTTATAACTTATGTCCGATCAGCCGAGAATTATTTTATTTTAAAATTCCTCCGTCTGAACTAACATTCAGCAAATATACAACTATATGCAACTCGGTGTGTGAATGAAGTAAAATGTGAACAGTGAATGCAAACTTCGCTCTGTCTTATTTTTTCCGAAAGGATGTTATGTTGAAAAGCTAAAAAATACTTCTTCCAAATCAGTTAAAATCTAATATGGCATCTATAGGAAATATAAAAGTTGATGATTATATTCAGAAATTCAAAACATTGTATTTAATATCGGAAAAGGTATTTTACGTGAAAATAAGAATATTGCATTTTAGCTCATAATATTGGATGGTACGTAGCTTTTGACGCTCGAGTTACGTTCTCATTTAACCGGTTATTTTACTGGCTAGATTTGTGATGGTAAGCTTCTAATTATAATTTATATAATTAACAACGCAAGACAGAACGTACATACATCACATCAATAATCTTCTTTGGTTCTGGTTTTTCGATGCGTGTTTTAAGTAGGCGTAGGCATGGTACTCAACGGTACACTTTATTTAATACCTAAATATGTAAATACCTTTAAGAAAAATCACATTTTAAAAATTTTGTCAACTGTCACTTCAAAATAAGAAGCATTTATTTGGTTGCATTTTATTTCGAGTGCATTAGTTTTACTACGTTCCTATATTGATATAAAATAACCTTGTTTACTAAACACTTCGAACATACCCCTGTAGAAGTAGCATAACGTCAGAACTAGGGCCCGGTTGTTTGAACTCTGAATAACGTAATAATATTTTTATTTATATTTCAAAAAGTGTTGATAGACAGTAGATATTTAATTTCTTGGTACAGACATGCCGATTTTATGCTATGCTTTTCTAATTGCATTATTTAAACGAGTATCATCGGTACGTCCTTCGAACATACCCCTGGGTACGTCAATTCTGAAAACAAAGTATGAATATATGGTTGCCTAAATTTTTTATTATTGTTATTTTCAATATGTAAACAATCTAACAATATTTACCCATAAAAATAAGTTTTTAAATCCTCTTTTTGTTAATATTAATTGTAAACTTCGCATTTATAGTAATTTCTAACACTTAAAAACACCGAAAAAACTCACGACAAGCAGTTAAACTGAAAGACAAGATAAGTAAATATGTTTATGTCTGTCAAACATCAAAAAAGCGTCTCCCCCACCGACCATAAATAGCCTTCAGACAAATCTATTGTTGTTTATATCTAGAGTATGATCGAAGACTAAACATGACAGAAACTATTAATTTTAGATATTACTCGTAATATTGTTTTTTTTTAGATGTTAATAATATATTGATAATCAAGAGTCGAATTTGAACCCCAGTCATATTATTTCACTATTTTATAATGATATGTTGTTAATATTTCTGGTTACGAAAAATATATGAAGTCCCGGTTTTCGCTGGATTTTGAGGATTTTTGTTTTTTATTTCACCAGATAGAAAGAGACATACCATGCCGTTTAAAATTATCACAAACTTTTTTTTGAACTTCAAGCCGGAATTCTCTACCGGTCACAGATATAAACACAATTTATCAAGGAGAAGATAAAGCTAGAAAAGCCTTGTTTAACAATTTTAAATTTATTCAATTACGTTTGACCAAACCGGAGTTGTCAGCACTTTATAAAATTAAAAATCCCCTCACCACTTTATTTTAATGGATAGAGTAACAAGTGTGAAACTGGTAATATTTGAAATTTCTTCAAGATTAAAATGCAACATTTTCAATACAACTTGATATGGCAAGTTGCAGGAAAGAATCATTTTCCCTAACTGACCATGTTGTTACGCTCTCTAGCGATCTTCATAACTTCTAAGGATTGTTCAGGGCCACTCTTATCAAAAAATATTTTGTTCAGAAGGTGTATTATTAACGAGTTCTGAGATATAACCAGCGTTCTCTCTTATTTGGCCACCCGGTACACAGAATGAATTAGAATATCAGCAGTAACAAACCAACATAAACAAACAATATATTAAAAAAACCAAAGCATTGCATAAACCAACCATATTTCTCTAATGTCGAAATAGATATAGTAAATGGGATTTTGGGTCCCCGTCGAATTGGCTGAAATCTATTTTTTCAATACCTTTTGACCACCTTATAAAAATTTCTCGTAAGCACAGAACCAGTAAATGCCATTTTAAGGAGCTGAGAGGGGTGCTATAATGTCAAAAACCGACCTGCAAGAAGCAGCGAAATGACCCAATGACTTAAATCCTAAGAATGATAAGCCAAAATGATTATTAGAATGGAAGTAAATAAAAAGGCTTTCCGCGATGACCTTGACGTCGACTTTAGCATTGTTCTTGAACCTCATTTTAAGGTCAAAACAATTTTTCCAAATGTCAACATCTATCTTTTGTGACAGGGTGTAGGTATGTGATTAAAGCAATATATATATATATATATATATATATATATATATATATATATATATATATATATATATATATATATACCGGGTGTCAACGAATCTATTAGACAAGTCATAATTTCTAGAGTATTATGTGTATCAAAATGAGAATTGGTACAGGTAAATGGTATGTGAAGGGGAGAGTTTTCGCATATTTTCCACTTTCCGGCCACTTCCGGCTTCACCGGAAATGGCCCCGGTTTTGAATTTTTAAATGGAACACCCTGTATATTTTAACATTTTTGGATTTCTGAGACAATTCTAGATCAGAATGTGACATTTTAAAAAATTTTTACGTCTATTTCATTTTTTTAGAGTCACTTTTAAAATTGCATCTAGGTGGCCATGATCGGACGCAAACTAATCTAAGGGCCTTTAGTTGCTAGTATGAAAGACAGGAATAAGACAAGTTGACAAAATTACGATTTCATTTTTAACTATTAATTTTCAAGTGGCGACCCCTTTTTGACAACTACTATTCGAAAAAAGCATTCTTTGACGAATCTAACGGTACTAATTTATTTGCGATTGGATTAGACATAAGAACAGAAATTAAATATTATTAAGCAAAATACTGGATAATTTATTTACTTATGACAAGTGCGCCATGGACAGCCATGATGCATAATAATTTGCAACTGTTTTTATTAAGTCTTCTTTGGAAAACAAAGCATTCACTTAAGTAGATAATGACAGTGACATACGCTCTAAGAACAGACGTAAAAGTTTCTTAATTTTCGTTAAGTTTAGTTTAAATTTTCGTTAAAATAATGTATATTCAAAGTGAAAAAGTGGATATGTTATTAATATTTGGAGAGTGTCATAGAAATTCAAGGAATGCTGCCGTGTTGTATGCTCATAGATATCCGAATCGGCAACATCCAGCCCATCAGTATTTTCCGTATGTCGAGACTCATTTTAGGCAAATAGGAAATCAAGAGGCGGAACAGAGGTTTATCATAAGTGAAGAGACTGAGATTAACGTACTTGCTATGGTTGAGGTTGATAAAACAGTTTCGTTAAGAAAAATTAGTCAAGAACTGCAGATAAGTTATGAATCAGCAAGAAAAATACTGAAAAAGCATGGATATCGAGCATTTAAATATCAGTTACATCAACATTTGTATACTGAGGATGGCGATAGACGGGTAGTGTTTTGTGATTGGCTGCTTCAAAATCATAGAGTTAACCCAAATTTTATCGATTTTATTCTATTTTCCGACGAATCCCGATTTACAAATAATGGTATGTTCAATATGCAAAATACTCGGTACTGGGTCCAACAAAATCAAAATGAAATGAGAGAGGGCAATTTTCAAGAAAGATTTGGCGTCAATGTCTGGGCTGGTATCGTTGGAAACAGAATAATTGGGCCAATATTGTTTCAAGGTCAGTTAACAGGGGTTAGATACTTAGGTTTTCTTCAAAATGAAATCGAAAATCATCTCAAAGATATACCTTTAGCAGTTTTACGGCGAATTTACTTTCAACAAGATGGAGCACCGCCTCACAATACTAGAGAAGTTCTTAATTATTTAATAGAGCATTTTAATAATCGAATTATTGCAACCAATGGTCCGGTACGGTGGCCAGCCCGCTCACCGGATCGTACTGTGCTCGATTTCTTTGTCTGGGGATATGTTAAAGAAATGGTTTACTATGGAGCAGCCCCAGCTACTCTTGAAATATTAGAAGAAAGAATTTTACGGGCATTTAGAAGTATAACGCCCCAAATGCTACAAAACGTGTTGAGAGAAACAATTGAACGACCTGAAATGTGTCGTGAAAAAGAAGGAATGCACTTTAAATATTTACTACACTAAACTTTTTAACAAATTCAGCTACTGTACTTCTGTACTTTCAAATATTTTAAGTGCGTCGTCTAAGTTATTAGTTTATGTTGTTAGTTTTTTGTTAATTTTGTTAAATTTTTAATCCAATTCCTGTCTTTCATACTAGTCACTAAAACTTTGCGATTGTATTTTTTTGACATCACCTAAGGTCGTTAGATTAGTTTGCGTCCGATCATGGCCACCTAGATGCAATTTTAAAAGTGGCTCTAAAAAAATTAAGTAGACGTAAAAAGTTTTTAAAATGTCACATTCTGATCTAGAATTGTCTCAGAAATCCAAAGATGTTAAAATATACAGGGTGTTCTATTTAAGAATTCAAAACCGGGGCCATTTCCATATGCGAAAACTCTCCTCTTCACATAACATTTACCTGTACCAATTCTCATTTTGATACACATAATACTCTAGAAATTATGACTTGTCTAATAGATTCGTTGACACCCGGTATATATATAGTGTATTCCACTACGAAATGTTACGATCGATTTCTCGGAAAATAGAATTTCGAAAATTTTTAAAATTTGGAAATTAACTACAGTCGATGGGGGTAATTCTGCTATATATTTTCAAGATGGTAGCACCTCCGGTTATACAGAAAGTTGATGCCTTTTGCTTATTTTAAATAGAACACCCTCTATGTTACTTCATTTTTAGATTCTACACAAAATTATAGACATATTTTATGTCCTGTGCCTAAATCTAAGTTTTTTTAAAGGTAAACCCTCATTTTTTTAATGTTATCTTATTTAGCATTAAAAATAAGGGTGATTTTGTATAAGGCTGTCTGCTCGAAAAATCTTTAGTTTTTGAAATATTGGCAATTTAACATTTTTGTAGTTTTTAGTATTAGTTGGCCATGACGGCGAAACGCGACGAAAGAAAACAATGACGCACTACAGAAATGACACTATTTCTTGCCATTTGACAATTGTTAATAAAAAAATGCCAGGGCTATTAAATTATACGCGCGAAGATTATTTAAGTTTGTTTATCTATGGGGAATGTAACAAAGTTTTACCAAGAAAATGTCAGACATTTGCTGATTGATATCCAGATAAACAGAAACCATCACGGAACAGTGTTAAACGAAAATTGGAAAATTTTAAAAATTATGGTATCACCGTGTTCTACTTCTGGGACACAGCTCAATATATAGAATTTTGTTGAAACACAACTTCCACCGTTGTGTAGAATCTAAAAATGAAATACCATATAGTGTTCTCTTTAAAATAAGCAAGAATGCATCAAATTCCGATATAATCGGAAGTGCCACCATCTTCAAAATATTTTAGCCGTAATTTCAAGATCACGTTGATGAGCATTTAAAATATATTATATAAAAAAAGTCATTTTCTCTTAAAATTAAGAACATGACTTTTAAAATATGTATTTAAAACAAGTCAACATTTAAATTAAATATTTATCTATATAAAGTACGTGGTTTTAATGAAAATACAATTTCTTTTAAATTGTTCAATACTGTTTCTCAAATTATAAAAGTGGTCGAAATTCTCCACACAAATATATTCAAGTTATAATTGAAATTAGCACTTACCTATTGTTCCAAGTATTCTATTACAACATTTGTATACTGTTTTAATGTTTTACACATTTTTTAGTCTGTACACTTCACAGCAAAACACATTATCTTATGCCTTAAATTATTAATCCTTTTTGTTTTTATTTATTTTATTAATTAAAATATGTATTTTGTTTTACTGTACTTCGCTTGATGTGGACTACATTTGGTAGACCATAGTGAGCGTCAGAATTTTCACTATTTTTCTCAATCAACAGTGGTATTATTGTTGTTCTATTAGGTTGGGTAGTTGTACTCAAAATTCCAATTGAATTAAAATTTCCTTCGGTGCTTGTCTCGTTATTATCTGTTACACCTTCGGTAGTTCCTATTAAAATGTTGGAACTTTGGGTTCCATTTGTTGTAGAAGAAAGCGGACTTATTTCATAACTATTACCAGAAGAATTGCCGGAACTGTATCCTGTTATACTGGAGGTACTACTGGATGAAGGTAATTTCGTTGCCATAGTACTCTTTGAGATAATCTCGAATAACTTCTCAGTACTGGTGACAATATCTTCATAATCAAAATCACTAGACTGTGATGGTTTTTTATTAACATTTTCAACTCCTACCATACTTTCAGTGGTACCGTTTGTTCCCAAATTAAAGAAAATTTGATCTTCAGGTGACAAAGTGTATACTGGCTTATCATATGTTGGAGGTCGACTCAAATCTTCATAAATATAATTTGAATGAGCGGCTTGAATTTTTTGAACAAAGAATTCGATTACAGGTGGAAATTTACTTACAGACGGAACAGGTGAGAATAATTTGTCGAATAAAGATTGCTCAGGTTTACTAGTGGTTTGTTGTTTTATATTACCACCTAAAAATGGAAATACATTTGGTAAATTTGGGAACCAAGGTTTCTTTTCATTGTTTTGGGTATTATTTTTGGAAATAGTATTTAATAAAGCAGGCTGTTTTATAGCAAATGGATTAGGTAATAGCTCTAACAATGGTTTTCTTTTAGGCAAATTTTTGTTCTTGTGATATTGCAAGAAATATTCTTCTTTACTTTTTCCAATACGGTTACCTTTTCTTACAATAAGACTGCTTGGTACTAAATCGATGTTTTTTAAATATGCATCACTTGTTTCTACCTGATAACTACCTAATATATTGTCTGTAATATTATTCGATTGTAAAGTATTTTTTAACGGTTGTATATCACTGCACACAAGATTTAAAAACGTTATTAATGGAAAAATGAAATTTAGTACTTTGCAAGACATTTTTAAAATAATAACAACACGAAAAGTACACTGTTGACTGGTTATTGAAGAAGTCTTATACTAAACGCTTATGTTTGTGGAAGTATGTTAAGAGATTGGTAATGGGGACACTCGGTTTTAAATATATTATAAAAATGCGAGATGGACTTTTTTGTTCGGTGAATGCAAAATTAAGTTGATGCTGAGAAAGTTGGTATTTTATTTAATTATAAAACTAATTTTAAAAAAGCTGCACAGGAATATAAATAAGAAAATAAATCTATTATTTTAAAAGAGCATTAAAAAGTTAATTATATTTTCATTATCAGTTTTAACTGCCTATTTTATAATGTTTTTTTTTATTTAGCATTAAAAAAATGGGCGACTTTGTATAAGGTTGTCTATTCGAAAAATTTACAATTTTTGAAATATTGGCAATTTATTTTTTGTATTGTAAAAATGCTAAATGGCTTACCTACACCGGGAAACAAGTTATTTTAATAAATGTTTATGGATGACCGTGTAATGGAACAAATATTAATTATTTTACACTGTTCAATGTGAACTATATTCCGTTAAAATGAATAATTAAATAATCACTCTGTGAATAGATTTCTCGTGGGAATAGGGTAGTTATATTTTTTATCACTATCCACGAAAGTCTAAAGGAAAAATAAATCAGTTATCGAGCTTACCTTTGATGATCTTTGTCGTTTAAATGTTTTCTTAAAAAAATACATAAAGTCAGTTAATTTATGAAGACGTATAAGACCCTCTCTTAGAATTGCCTATAAATCTGTCTAAGTAATCCTGCCCTGGTTATGTAAATAAAACCGAATGATAAGGTATATGGTATATGCACAAACCGTTAAAATGTTTTAGAATATTGAACGATTTTCCAATTATTAGGAAACAAAAGAATGATCAATTAAACTCACTATAATAGAAATATATCGTTTTGCCATTTGTAAAAAGAATTTTGATTTAATTACTGTTTTTTCTATTCACAAAAAATAACGAGTTAAGATGTTTATTGCCAAAACAGCCAAGAAAAGTGAATAGTTTTTTTTTACAGTCTTTAACATATATTCTTTTCATTATAGGAAGACGTAGGTTACTTTGTTTTACTACTCTGTTATATAAAAATTGGGATTTAGACGCTCAGAGGCCAATTCGGGAATCAAACATCCGGTATAGAATAGCTAACGCCCTCAGCACGTAACGATCGAAACCCTTGAACTTTAAGGGAAAGAAATTGACGTTTACCGGATTCCATCGGATAATATGGGTACAAACGGGAAACAGAGGGGTGTCGAGGGGTGTAAGACTCGAAGACACTCTTTTAAGGAATAGTAAATGTCAGTCATAATTTGAATGTCGTTAGAACGGTACCGTGAGTACCAGTGCCGTAGAATAATTACGTCACGGATATAATCGTCGGGAAAGAAGGTTATTTTTGTTTAATTTGGGAAATTAAGGGATTATCGCGAGTTATTTTAGTAGGAAACTTGGCGATTTTCATATGGTTCTATTAAGTAATATAAATAGCTGTTTTTTCGCGTTTTATTTCTTTTTTTTTTGTTTTATATTTTATTAAGCTTTGGGTTTAACGTTTTTGGTTAAAATAACGGCCGAGAAGAGCAACTATGTTAGTTTTTTCGTAATTGCTATTAGTTTTAAGTTTCTCATTGTAAATAGTTCGTTTTTATTCTATTTATTTTGTTAATAGGCTAAGTTGTTTTGAGAAACTTCTTTAATTCAATTTAATTAAAACCTTCACGCGAATTAACTTGCAGGCACGCTGTTGCGAGACCTACAAAACAAGAGATGTCTTCTGATCAACTAATTAGCAGTCTTTCCTGAGTCCTGAAGTTCTGAGTTGTGGTTGGTAAGCTGAAATAACCGTAGTTGTTTGGTACTAAAGCTGCAAGAGAGAAGATGCACGACCAGACTTCCAGAGTGTCTTTATTACTGTGAAATTTAATTGTAGGTTATTAAAATAGTTACTAATTAATATGGGGCAAAAAATGATTATAGATAAAATGATTAACGCTACCTCAATATGTCATTAGCAGCAGTCTATAATCAAATTCTGTCACAACCGCTCTAAATGGATCCTGTGCACTTGTCACACAGCCTCCATCGTTGTCAAATCCTCATGCAGTAGCATGAGGATTTGAATCACTCCAAAAATTGTTGAATAAAATATTTATATTGTGTTTTAATCTGTTTGTGTATTGATTATCTGAGTGTGATCTTTAAAAATCTGAACTCACCTGAGAAGAGAGTCAAATTAACAGGTAGGAACACACACACACATGTAAATATATATATATATATATATATATATATATATATATATATATATATATATATATATATATATATATATATATATAGAATATTAAAAAATTTTGAAAATTGAAATATTTTCAAAATTGATAAGAAATAATTGTAATTTATTATAATTATTTTTTACTTGACGCCCAACAAACAAACATTAAGTATTTTTGATTAAACTTTGACAATACTTTTTGAAAATTTTAGAATTCTTGAAATCAGAAGATAAATAATAATAATAAATAAGTTTCCAATATAAATTAAATTAAAATAATTTTATTTCAACCGCTGAGCGCGACTACCACTGAAATCGTCACAATTATATATATTATATATATATATATATATATATATATATATATATATATATATATATATATATATATATATATATATATATATATATATATATATATATATATATATGAAGTAAAAAGCGAACGTAGACGGAGCTGCATATAGTTGTACGTTTGCTGAATGTGATTTCAGCACTACAACGGCATGAAGTGGATATATCCACTGCTATTGCATCTCACAAGGAGGAATCCATGAAAAGCCATAGATATATATATATATATATATATATATATATATATATATATATATATATATATACATATATATATATATATATATATATATATATATATATATATATATATATATATATATACATATATATATATATATATATATATATATATATATATATATATATATATATATATATATATATATATATAATTAAAAAACCTAAGAAAATAAACCGTTATATTTCAAGAAGTACCGTTTATATCTTGCAGCCTGTCAAGTCAGAAATTTTATAGTTAGTTAATATATTATACAGGATGTTTAATTTATTCTGAGATATGAAGGTAATTATTTTTATTTACAGTCCTGTAGATAAGGTAAACCTCTCACATACACAATTTCATTTAACCTTTACCTCAAATTGTTTAACTTTGACATTTTTTTAAATTTAGTGTAATGTGTCAAATTTTTTAGTTTTTTTTGCCATTTCATTTCTTATCATGGAACATGGAAATTCATCATATACTTGTAAAAGAGTTCATTATGCCGATAATATAGAACACGACGATAACATTCCAGAAGGTAAGATAATTATTTCTGGATACACACACTATAAATTCTTAACCCTATTTTTAAATAATAAATAGTAAAATTTATCAAAAAAAAATCATGTTTCTTTTCATAATTACCTGCGTTGTTTTAGGAGAAATTAATTCAGTTGTTTCTGAGGGTTCTAAATCTTCAGTTAAATTTACAGGAGACGCCCACAGTGAAGTTTCAATTGGAACAAGTATTTTAGACACAGAAGAACAAGACGTGAGACATTTGAGGAAAAAACTTGAAGAATATGAATATAAAATTAAATATTTGGAAAATGAAAATCAGCAGATTAATTCGAGGTACGTGGTTTAGGAGTTTGATATTACTTGTAATATTAAATCTTTTCGCAACGATTGATCTGAGCTGATCCTTATTCTATAGTAATTATTATAAAGAAGGGAAGAAAATGAGTCACGAAGAATTTTTCTTGTTAAGAGGTAATATCTAGTGGAAACCATAAAAAATCATTTTTCGCTTCATTTCTTTAAAGTACAACATATCGGAGATATTCTGTGAAAATTTTGAGTGAATCCGATGAAAACTGGCGAAAGTAAAAGCATTTGAAGTGGACAGTTCTGTGCGAATGTTTTTTTTTTTTTTTGAGGGCCAAGCAGTAATGATCTTCGGTAACAAGAATTTTTAATAAATTAAAACAATTTATCATAGTTCATAAATATCCATTATTTCAAAACTCGCAAAATAAAAAATATAAATAAAACAACAAACATCTGAAAAAAAACATAGGTTATGTTTTCATACAAAATATTGAAAATAAACAGTTTCCACCATTTTTAAAGTAATCTGCTGAAAAGTTCAACATCATTTGGCGTAATGACCTTGGAAAAGGAGGCTTTAGACGGGAAATCTTCGGTCTTTGTCTTTTTTTAAATCTAGCAAATCACAATGCTTGAAATTTGACATATGTCTTATTACGCTACGCTTACATCCAGATTTTTCTTATCGTGTACTCTCAGATACGGATGTTCGTCGCGCTCATTTCAAAATACTTATATCTCCCGTCATATTTAGAATTTTGACATGAGGAAATGTTTAAAATATTCTTAAAAGGGTAAATAATAAATCTAGACCAAGACAATAGTTTTTTGAAAATATCCCTTAAGTACTGAAGTATTAAATAAATTTTTGATTAACAAAATGTAAATTATTTTTTAGCCTCATTAATGAAAGAACGAAATCATCGAAATTAGAGAAAAAACTGCAGTTTGTCAAAGATAACCAGGAAGTTTTTATGAGATTAAAAGAGGCGTACATCAATATGAAATACAATGAAGCGGCGGGTAGGAAAATGATAGAAATTAGAGAAAAATCAGTACAAACTTGGCAAGGCATCATTTGTAGTTCTTGTACGGAAAGCGAAGAGCTCAGAAGACAAATAGATATAATGATTCAGAAGTATAGAGAGTTGTTTGTCGTTTCACCGTAAGTTTGTTCTCATATTTTTTTCAGAACGACACCGATGATGCGTTTGGTTTATAGGATAAATAAATATGTTCTGGATAGAAAATGCTAATTTCAGTTTGTTTTACAAGATATATATATATATATATATATATATTTTTTTCTAATATTTTCTTGGGTATAGGTTTTTCATTAGAGAAACAAAGGACAACAATTTTCTTTCTGACGTTTCGCTCTACATGGCGAGCTTCTTCAAAAGAGCTTGGTATATTTATTTTACATCTACAAAAATTACAGAATTTTCTATATCATAAACATATATCACAGCAATTACATTTTTATATTTTCAATTTAATTAAAATTAATAAAAACAAAACAGATTTTAAAATAGTCTTATAGTTTAAAATTTAAAACAATACAAACAGGTTAAAATAGTGAAAATTATAAAATAGTACATACCTTGAAAGTAGTTTTGTGTGTATGTTTAAAAATAAATTCAAATATGATCTTTGGTATGCAATTTGTATAGATAGATTTATTTTTATAAAAAGCAAAAAATAGGAAAAAAGATTATTATTTATTTTTTAATAACGTTCTTTTACCTGTATGAGTGTATATGAAATCGTTCCAAGCATCATTACATTATTTCTCATATTTATTATAGAGTCGCTTCAAGCATGTTTTATTCAAAAATCAAATTATAGTATATCTGACTTAAATTTTTGACATCTTGCTTGTCATTTACAACATTTTTATCTTTTTTTATGTGTATCATTTCTTTGATGACTAATTTATGATAATTTCTGTCGGTATCTAAAATATGGGTGTTTTTAAAATCAAATTCATGCTTAGATGTTTGTTCATGCTTATGTAAAGATGTCGATGCGTTTTTAGTATACTTGTGTCCATTCACTCTATTTTCAATATATTGTGTCGTCATGCCAATGTATTTCTTAGGACAATTGAGGCATGGAATTGCATATATTACGTTAGATCTTTTTTTGGTGGGAACTTTGCTTTTTAACTTCGTATAAAATGACCTAAGTAAATTGTTCGCCTTATGGCATACCGTTATGTTATGTTTATCCAAAATATATTTTATTTTTTCAGACAGTTGGTTTACATACGGTAATGCAATGAAAGTGTTTTGTGTTTTGGTATTGTTAATTTTATTTTTTTTGTTTGAGTTATAATGTAAATAGGTTCTTCGTTTAATTATTTTTTTTATGAGTAGTTTAGGAAAATGGTTCATTATTAGGGTCTCTTCTACTTTTTTTAGCACTTCTGGGCGAAATTCGGGTGAAGATAATTTTATAGCTCGATCAACTAAGCCGATTATGACACTATTTTTTTGTTTATTTGGATGTTCAGAGTTAAAATTCAAATACCGGCCCGACCAAGTATCCTTCGTGTACCATTTTGTATGAAGACTATTATCCGTCTTATTCCTGTGTATAGTAAAGTCTAAAAAGTTTATTTTTTGTTCTATTTCAATTTCAGCTGTAAATTTCAGTTTTGGGTGGAAATTATTAAAATATTGTAACAAGCTATCTATTTTGTTTTCGGGTACAGCAGCCAAACAGTCATCTACATAGCGTTTAAAAAAGATTATATTAAAATCAAGTTTTTTCAATACTTCTTCTTCCACATATTCCATAACTATTTGTGCTATTGTTGAGGAGATTGGTGAACCCATAGCACAACCGTCTAATTGTTGGTACAAACTATCTTTGAATTGGAAATAATTATTATTTATTGTAAGTTTTACAGATTCTATAAATTCATTGAGTGTCAATGTTGTGTGTTCTTTTAAATCGTCCCATTTTTCTTCCAAAACTTTGGGAATGATGTCATTGGGTATATTTGTATACAAAGAAACTACATCTAGTGAAACTAATTTATAATTTGTTGGTATTTGTATTGTATCAATGAATTGTTTAAATGTGAAAGAGTCTTTTATATAGTGATTATTTTTTCCTGTGATGTTTGTTAGGCAATTTGATAAGTATTTGGACAGGTTATAAAAAGGGGACTGTATGCTTGAGACAATTGGTCTGAGAGGTGTATTTGGTTTGTGTAATTTAGGTAACCCATAAATTTTTGGTGCTATAGCATTATGTATTGTTAATTTTTTACTTTCTTCCTCAGTTATATGTTGGTTTTTTAATAGTTTTTTAATTAGTGCGTTATTTTTAGTTTGGAACGATTTTGTAGGGTCACTTTTAAGTTTCTTATAAGTGTTAGTATCATCAAGTAGTTCGTTTATTTTTCTATCATAATCAGATGTATTCATAATAACGGTTTTGTTACTTTTATCAGGTTTGAGAATAGTAATTTGAGGGTTATGTTTGATAAATTGTTTTGTTTTATTAATTTGTTTTTGTATTTTAATTTGGAAATTATTAGTTTTGGCTTTATTATGTCTGGTTTTTATTTTGTGGTTTGTAATTACGTTTACTATTTTAGATCTAATGCTATCTCTTATTTCTTCTGGTTTGTTATATATGGCAGACTCTATACTAGAAATATATTCATTTAGAGGTAGCTCTTTTTCATTACTGATTGGTAATGAAAAATTTCCGCCCAGGGCGAGTACTTCTGACACATCTTGTGGTATATCTGTGTCAGAGATGTTATTAAGCCATGTTTGTGTGTTTATTGGTATTTTGTCTTTTTCTTTGTGATTGACTAAGTTTAAAAATTTCCTTTGATTTTTTTGCTTTATATATTGAAATATTTTTTCATATTTTCTGCTTTCAAACTGAATAAAATTATTAAGGATAGTTTCAGGTAACATAGTTTTTGTAACTTCTATTGATTCTTTTAATTTAATCTCCAAAATATTCAAATTTTTTACATTATCAGTGATTGTTAAATTTAAAATTTTAGATTTGGTGTTATTCATTATATCATTAAGTTTACTTTCAAGGTACATACCTGAGAAAAAGCATATATGAGAGGTCTTAAAATTTAAAAACTTTGGAAAAATGCCAGCATGCCTGCATCGAAGTAAAAATATTCTTCTATTCTTCTGCTTTGATATTTTCTTATATAATGTAGATATTTCTCGAAGCTTATTAACACAGTCGATACCATACGAGTTTTTCACATTTTCAAGGAAAGTCATGATAATCCTTCTGTTGTTCTGTTGCAGTCCGGAAACCCTTGCAATTAATAATTTATTTTTGTATCTTAAACCTTTTGTTAAATATTTTTTTCTAATATTTTCTTGGGTATAGGTTTTTCATTAGAGAAACAAAGGACAACAATTTTCTTTCTGACGTTTCGCTCTACATGGCGAGCTTCTTCAAAAGAGCTTGGTATATTTATTTTACATCTACAAAAATTACAGAATTTTCTATATAATAAACATATATCACAGCAATTACATTTTTATATTTTCAATTTAATTAAAATTAATAAAAACAAAACAGATTTTAAAATAGTCTTATAGTTTAAAATTTAAAACAATACAAAATTATTAATTTTAATTAAATTGAAAATATAAAAATGTAATTGCTGTGATATATGTTTATTATATAGAAAATTCTGTAATTTTTGTAGATGTAAAATAAATATACCAAGCTCTTTTGAAGAAGCTCGCCATGTAGAGCGAAACGTCAGAAAGAAAATTGTTGTCCTTTGTTTCTCTAATGAAAAACCTATACCCAAGAAAATATTAGAAAAAAATATTTAACAAAAGGTTTAAGATACAAAAATAAATTATTAATTGCAAGGGTTTCCGGACTGCAACAGAACAACAGAAGGATTATCATGACTTTCCTTGAAAATGTGAAAAACTCGTATGGTATCGACTGTGTTAATAAGCTTCGAGAAATATCTACATTATATAAGAAAATATCAAAGCAGAAGAATAGAAGAATATTTTTACTTCGATGCAGGCATGCTGGCATTTTTCCAAAGTTTTTAAATTTTAAGACCTCTCATATATGCTTTTTCTCAGGTATGTACCTTGAAAGTAAACTTAATGATATAATGAATAACACCAAATCTAAAATTTTAAATTTAACAATCACTGATAATGTAAAAAATTTGAATATTTTGGAGATTAAATTAAAAGAATCAATAGAAGTTACAAAAACTATGTTACCTGAAACTATCCTTAATAATTTTATTCAGTTTGAAAGCAGAAAATATGAAAAAATATTTCAATATATAAAGCAAAAAAATCAAAGGAAATTTTTAAACTTAGTCAATCACAAAGAAAAAGACAAAATACCAATAAACACACAAACATGGCTTAATAACATCTCTGACACAGATATACCACAAGATGTGTCAGAAGTACTCGCCCTGGGCGGAAATTTTTCATTACCAATCAGTAATGAAAAAGAGCTACCTCTAAATGAATATATTTCTAGTATAGAGTCTGCCATATATAACAAACCAGAAGAAATAAGAGATAGCATTAGATCTAAAATAGTAAACGTAATTACAAACCACAAAATAAAAACCAGACATAATAAAGCCAAAACTAATAATTTCCAAATTAAAATACAAAAACAAATTAATAAAACAAAACAATTTATCAAACATAACCCTCAAATTACTATTCTCAAACCTGATAAAAGTAACAAAACCGTTATTATGAATACATCTGATTATGATAGAAAAATAAACGAACTACTTGATGATACTAACACTTATAAGAAACTTAAAAGTGACCCTACAAAATCGTTCCAAACTAAAAATAACGCACTAATTAAAAAACTATTAAAAAACCAACATATAACTGAGGAAGAAAGTAAAAAATTAACAATACATAATGCTATAGCACCAAAAATTTATGGGTTACCTAAATTACACAAACCAAATACACCTCTCAGACCAATTGTCTCAAGCATACAGTCCCCTTTTTATAACCTGTCCAAATACTTATCAAATTGCCTAACAAACATCACAGGAAAAAATAATCACTATATAAAAGACTCTTTCACATTTAAACAATTCATTGATACAATACAAATACCAACAAATTATAAATTAGTTTCACTAGATGTAGTTTCTTTGTATACAAATATACCCAATGACATCATTCCCAAAGTTTTGGAAGAAAAATGGGACGATTTAAAAGAACACACAACATTGACACTCAATGAATTTATAGAATCTGTAAAACTTACAATAAATAATAATTATTTCCAATTCAAAGATAGTTTGTACCAACAATTAGACGGTTGTGCTATGGGTTCACCAATCTCCTCAACAATAGCACAAATAGTTATGGAATATGTGGAAGAAGAAGTATTGAAAAAACTTGATTTTAATATAATCTTTTTTAAACGCTATGTAGATGACTGTTTGGCTGCTGTACCCGAAAACAAAATAGATAGCTTGTTACAATATTTTAATAATTTCCACCCAAAACTGAAATTTACAGCTGAAATTGAAATAGAACAAAAAATAAACTTTTTAGACTTTACTATACACAGGAATAAGACGGATAATAGTCTTCATACAAAATGGTACACGAAGGATACTTGGTCGGGCCGGTATTTGAATTTTAACTCTGAACATCCAAATAAACAAAAAAATAGTGTCATAATCGGCTTAGTTGATCGAGCTATAAAATTATCTTCACCCGAATTTCGCCCAGAAGTGCTAAAAAAAGTAGAAGAGACCCTAATAATGAACCATTTTCCTAAACTACTCATAAAAAAAATAATTAAACAAAGAACCTATTTACATTATAACTCAAACAAAAAAAATAAAATTAACAATACCAAAACACAAAACACTTTCATTGCATTACCGTATGTAAACCAACTGTCTGAAAAAATAAAATATATTTTGGATAAACATAACATAACGGTATGCCATAAGGCGAACAATTTACTTGGGTCATTTTATACGAAGTTAAAAAGCAAAGTTCCCACCAAAAAAAGATCTAACGTAATATATGCAATTCCATGCCTCAATTGTCCTAAGAAATACATTGGCATGACGACACAATATATTGAAAATAGAGTGAATGGACACAAGTATACTAAAAACGCATCGACATCTTTACATAAGCATGAACAAACATCTAAGCATGAATTTGATTTTAAAAACACCCATATTTTAGATACCGACAGAAATTATCATAAATTAGTCATCAAAGAAATGATACACATAAAAAAAGATAAAAATGTTGTAAATGACAAGCAAGATGTCAAAAATTTAAGTCAGATATACTATAATTTGATTTTTGAATAAAACATGCTTGAAGCGACTCTATAATAAATATGAGAAATAATGTAATGATGCTTGGAACGATTTCATATACACTCATACAGGTAAAAGAACGTTATTAAAAAATAAATAATAATCTTTTTTCCTATTTTTTGCTTTTTATAAAAATAAATCTATCTATACAAATTGCATACCAAAGATCATATTTGAATTTATTTTTAAACATACACACAAAACTACTTTCAAGGTATGTACTATTTTATAATTTTCACTATTTTAACCTGTTTGTATTGTTTTAAATTTTAAACTATAAGACTATTTTAAAATCTGTTTTGTTTTTATTAATTTTAATTAAATTGAAAATATAAAAATGTAATTGCTGTGATATATGTTTATGATATAGAAAATTCTGTAATTTTTGTAGATGTAAAATAAATATACCAAGCTCTTTTGAAGAAGCTCGCCATGTAGAGCGAAACGTCAGAAAGAAAATTGTTGTCCTTTGTTTCTCTAATGAAAAACCTATACCCAAGAAAATATTAGAAAAAAATATTTAACAAAAGGTTTAAGATACAAAAATAAATTATATATATATATATATATATATATATATATATATATATATATATATATATATATATATATATATATATATATATATATGTATACTACACTTTGAGCTCACTATTTTTGCATGAGTTTGAAAGTCTGATCAGAAAACTTAAATTTGAGTCGCCATATTGAATTATCCATGACCAAAATTTAACTATAAATTTTTCATATGAGGAAGTCTTTATTATTTAATTTGGGTTAGTTTTTTTGTAGATGAAGAACGACTTTAGTAGCCTTTTTATGATATATTGAAAATTATTAGAAAAGAGTGGTCAGAAAAAAAGAATAAAAATTATATTTAAAAAATCGTCAAAAGTCAATTTTTCCAAATAGAAAGCACCTATTTTTATAATTTTATCATATTAAGCATTAAAAATAAGGGTAACTTTGTATAAGGTTGTCTGTTCCAAAAATTTGTAGTTTTCAAAATACTGGCAATTTACCATTTTTCTATTGTAAAAATGTTATACGGCTTTTAAGTTTTATTAGCTGGCCATGACGGCGAGGCGTGGCGAAAATAAAGTAATCAAACCCTACAGAAGTGTCACTATTTCTTGCCATTTGACATTCATTAATAACAATCATGTGGGACGATTAAATTACACGCATGAAAATTATACAAACTTATTTATTATTTATAAAGAATGTGATAGAGTTATTTCAAGAACATACGATACATTCGCAATTCGATATCCGAGGAAACAGAAACCAACACTACCAACTGTTAAAAAGATTATAAAAAACTTCAAGACCTTTGGATCTATAAAAGTTAAAAGAAATAGAAATAAACCAGTAGTTAATAAAATAAAATTACAAAAATTATTTGAGTAAATGTTCAAATTGGCGCCCTTGAACTTCCAAACATTTTCGTACCTAAGCAGGAATTCTTCATGGATGGCTCTTCTTATTGACTGAGGATTAATTTCTTCAAATGCTGTTCTAACGCACTGCATGCAATGTTCCGTAGTGGTTAATGCGGTTTTGTTTACTTTATTTTTGATTGTCCTCCAAATAAAAAATCAAGTACTGTTAGGTCAATTGTTTTATTTTCGCCACGCTTCGCCGTCATGGCCAACTAATAACAAAACTTAAAAGCCGCATAGCATTTTTACAATAGAAAAATATTGAATTGTCAATATTTTGAAAACTACAAATTTTTGGAATAAACAACCTTATACAAAGTTGGCCTTATTTTTAATGCTTAATATGATAAAATTATAAAAATTGCTGCTTTCTATTTGAAAAAATTGACTTTTGACGACTTTTTAAATATAATTTTTGTTCTTGTTTTTGACTACTTTGTACTAATAATTTTCAAAATATCATAAAAAGACTACTAAAGTCGATCTTCGTCTATAAGAAAACTAACCCAAATTAAATAATAAAGACTTTCTTATAGGAAAAATTTATAGTTAAGTGTTGGTCCGCAAACGTCATTTTTGACATCTCCAAGACGGTGAGACTTAAGTACAGAACATTATACATAAAATATGTCTAGAATTGTACGTAGAAATCAAAAATGCAATAATATATAGGGTGTTCCATTTAAAATAAGCAAGTTTTCATCTACTTCCGGTATAACCGAAAGTGCCGCCATCTTGAAAATATTTTAGACGGCTGTCCTCCATGCACGTTAGTACACTGTCAAATTTTCAGATTCTTCCTAATTACAGTTTTCCCATAATCGATCGATAAAGTTTCCGGAGAATCACATTGTATAATTTAGCGATAAACTCTAAACTTGTCCTATTACATAACCTCAAAAGCAGTGATTTGCGTACTTTTAGATTAGACTATCGCGAAAATCCAAAGCAAAAGGCCTTTTATGACTTTAGATTCGGATTCAGCATGTCGAAAATCGGAAAACTATAGTCTGGTTTCTCGTTCTGAGGGCAGAGAAAATTTTGTTGGCTTGTATAACCTCTTAAGAGATAGTGCATATATTTTATAAAAGATTCATTTCTGATTAAAAAAGTGAAACGAAATTAAAATTAAAGATTGGAATTGAAAGGTTTTAAAACGTTTTTCTAAAACTCATCGTCTCAGTAATTTTTGCATTTCCTAAACAGTTTGTAATTTCAACGGCACCATACCAGCAAATTTTGGATTCGATATTATTTATTTTTTAGAAATCAGAAACTGAAGCGCTGTTCGAAATTACTTCGCTTTTTAAGTATATTTTGTTAATTTTTAGGGGTGAAATGGAACATCTTGTAAATACAGTCAAATATTTGAAAGATTTAATTGATCGAAGAGAAAAATCATGGGCTTTTAATATGGAGAGAGAAAATAAGCTCCAGGTATGTTTTATTATCAAATTTAGATGTATATTTGACATTACACAAACAAATATAACCTTTTAATTATGCTTCCTTTTTTAATTCCCAGTTGTACTCTTTTTAAATATCAGTTGTATACACATATCAAGTCCTCAGATTTCATTCTTAATATCTGGAATTTTAGAATCATATTGCAGTTTTGGAGAATGAAAATGTAGGGCTTAAGGACCTTTTGGCAAAAAGAGATTCGGTTGTAAATGAAGTTAACCAACAACTGGTGGTAGATGACAAATTAGCAAAGACTTTATTAGAAGAAAAAAAAGTGGATGAAATGCAGAAGTTTGTGGAATGCGTTACTAAAGATATGGAGAAATTAAAGAAAATTATTGTGAAATATGAAAAAAGATTTAGGTAAATATATATCAAGCATACTTATAATAAACTATTGATACTTTCATAAATATAGTTCGTTTGTCAAATCTGACAATAAAAATTTTGTGCCTCGATAATTCAATGGTTATTCGATTTATATTTTTAGGGAAATAAAAGAAAGATACCCTTCGAGATTTATTTCACCTTTAAATGATAAAGAAATTAAGATTGTACAACAAATCATAACCAAGTAAGTAAAATCAGTCAAAAAGTACGTCGTTATAACTATACTTAAATACTGTTTTTCTTTGCGATATATGCTACGGCCCAGATAGTAAGGTGACGCTTCAAAGACATCATTTTTTGTCATTTGTTCGACGTAGCGGACCAAAATGGTAACGTTCTGTGAGCGACTCAGTGACGTCAGTTTGCCACAGCCAAAGACGTCTTCTAAGGACTTTGAAATTGATGTCCTTGAGAGGTGTAAATTGTTAGTGCAGTTATTATTTAACTATATGTTAAAAAGAAGATAACATTGGAGAGTCGTTTGAACGTCTTTAAAATTTTTGACAAGAATCCGACCAATGATCCGGATCTTTAAACAGTATCTTTAAAATTAGTGTTTCAGACGTTTGGAATCACCAAATGTGCGTTTTGCCCATTTTTACTTCAAAGCAAATTATTTTTTATAAGTTTATATTCACTAGATAAAATCTAATCATTTGGTTTGCGGCCGGTAGTATTTCCACCTGCGGATGTACAAATTTGGTAGCTGCTTCGTGGAAATTCGGTAGATGATTCGTAAAAATTCAGTGGATCTCGGTAATTTTCGGTAAATTTTCGAAATGTTATATTATCCGCAGTAGCAAACTATTTATATGATATTATGGATGACACGGGAATTTTATATTATTTCTCATGTCCTAAATCGTAAAATGTAAAATACAAATATAAAATCCCTCTTTTTATAAGTCCAAGTCTAGGATTCACTGAAGGGCTTCACCCTCTTTGGGGATTCACTACAAAGAAATGGAATATTATCGTTACATTAGGCAACCTTTAAAACAGGTCTGTAATGCGAGTTAGCAACTTTCTAAATAAATTTTCATTTGATATACCGGTTCTGCATCGAAAATCAATTTATTTTTATAAACAAAAGTTGATCTTAGAATCGTGTTTTATCAAAAAATCCTCTATTACTATTTGAACTTAAAATTCGGTAGACTGGGTAATTGAAGAGAAAATCGGCAATCTACGGAAAATTCGGAGAAGTGGTAACACTGGTTGCCGGGTTACGGGCCGATAAGCCGATCATGCTTCGTATTCGTTCGTATTTCCGAATTTAGTTTTAGGGAGAATGTTTGAAAATTACAGACGACTGTTTGCAAGTTTTGTGTTTTTGTCAAGTTTTGCTTTGCGTTGTTTACTTGAAAACTTTGTCACATATACGTACACATTTTAATTTAATTATTGTTTAATGACAAGATTTAAAAATAATCGATAGCGGCGAATTTAAAAAGCTCGACTTGGATGTCAAAAATTGTACGTATAGTTTTTGTAAAAAACAGGAACTTAGGAAGCCCTTTTATTAGACTCAGTTATGGCGTCCTAAACGTATTTTGAAATGGGCTTAGAAAAGGTAGGTATTCATATGTCTTAGGTAAATAAAGACGTCATCTGTTACTTGGGGTCAGGATATGTTGTGTCATCAAACAGGTCCATATGCAGTTTTTCCACTACATGATGTTAAATTTAGTTTTAAAGATGTCTATTTCATAATTTATGCTATATAATAGTAACTCTGAAGTAAAACAAATTTTTTGGAGGATCAGAAGTTTTAAAATATATCATAATACTATATTTAAATTTTGTAGATACAACGCAAAGTTGCAAAAGAAAAGCACAGAAAAGCTATTAGAAATGGGAAGCGTTTCTGCCGACAGGGTCCTTCCTCAGGCTCATCGGCCGTCTAGTCCAATGAGGATCAGGACCGGAGATGGTTATCTAATGAGATCTAAGACGCCTGATGGTTCGAAATCCCCCAAGTCCTACGAAAAAAAGGCTGAATCCGCCATTATGATGATGGATTGTCTGTTTGATTAGTGTACCAAAGTATATTATTAATGTCACCGAGAATTAATTTATCGATATTATACTACTGCGAATGTAAAACTTAGTGTACCTGCTGAAAATCTGTGATAAAATATTTGCTTGATAATGTTAAGAAAAGGTAATAAAATTTTTAGGCGTCTTGGATAAGTGATTCTTGATTTTTTTCAAGTAACTTTTAATTATTGTGGTAGGGTGTTGATGGAGCCGGTTATGTCAGCAGAGACTAATACTGTAGGCGTATAATGTTATAATCGTTGACGCAGTTGTTGTGTTGAGTAGGTTTAAAGGTTGTGGTTCTACTACCAATAATTTAAACTACTTTTTTTAGTTTTTAGGGAGCGTCGCTTAGTTTTGTAAAGGTAGATACTAAGAAAAGTTACCGAATAGTCTCCGTTTCGAAAATTTAAATTTTAAATAAAAGTAGTGCTATGTTTGGAAAGTTATAATGAACATAATAAATTCTACATACTTATCATTAAAAAAGAGAAGAGACTTATCTGAATTTAAAATCAATGGGGTTAGGGCATAGGGTTGCTATACAGAAAAAATAGCCACTTTAAAGGTATACAGGCGTTATATTAAACACTGTGCTGCTGGGCGTTGCAGGAATCCTAAATCATCAACCCAATCCAAAGCCTACAATGTAGTTTTGGGAAACTTCATAGGCTAACATTCAGCTATTTGTTAAATTATTCATAAATAATGTGTTGGAACCAAAGATATTTTACGTTACAACAGAGACAGGCAAACAAGGAAAACCTTAGCCAAAATCCCCGACTTGTGTAAATGTATAGTATATCAAGGGTACTTGTGTAACTATAATAACCGCCAGTCTGTTTTGTTACTAAGTCTGCGCTATGTTTGTAAAAAATATAATGATGATAATTTAAAGTAATTTATTTTTTTTTATTATTTAAATATCATAATAACGTAATTACTGGAATATATAGAATATTTTTATCCATAAATAATTGCTTTCACCTAAAAGTCTTTGATTTCTAACTATAATGTTTGTCCAACCTAGAAGTCGTATTTAACTGCACAATCCGGCAAGGTTGCTTTGCATTGGCCATTGTGCTGTAATTTGTGACAATTGGCATTTCATCTTTTTCGTCCACACGTGATTTCATTTTAATGTCAATCGATTTTTGATACTATTATAAATATATTGGTTTGTCTTTTTGAAATTAAAAGAATAAATAAATAAATACACACAATACGAGCATTTCTTAAAAAAAAAAGAAGTGGTACGTGATGGAGGACAAGATTTTGTAGTGACGATTGTTTTCTCAACGTATTCATAAAAATTTCGGCTAGAAACAATGGCATAGTTTGGAAAGCGCTTCTGTTTGATAGCTTTTGTTAAAAGTTCATTTTATTTTTGATATTTTTAGACTGAAACGTTATAAATGGACACGTTTTAAAAGTGTACAGAAACTTATCTTAATTTAAAATTTTAGTGCTTATTTTAGCTTGCGGCAGTGACTTTTCTTTTAATCTTATATTTTACGAGGAGTTTCTGGGATTTGAATTGAAATGAACATAGTGGAGATACAATATTTAACAAAGCGGGATCTTGGTTGAATAGTGTTTTGGTATAAACTTTTCTCGTTTATAATTTCCATGGTAACGATTTAAATTTTCACGGCATTTGTAGGGAAGTTGAACATCAGTTCCCAATGAAGGGTTATCTTTTTTTTTTAAACAGTTTAGCCTGATATTCTATTTATTCCTAGGAAACATGCAGGAAAATTTAAATACTGGCGATGTATGATAATAAAAGTTTAAAAATATGAATTAAGAGACGAAAATTAACTTAAAAGCTTTATTCTTGAAATACTTATTTATGTTCTGGATTAGCAGCATAATGTTTTATAAACCTTGCGGATGGATCTGTGATTCCCTCGATCCATCGTGGCATCCAGTAGAACGGTATAAAGCTCTCTGCTAACTTGGGATAACTCTTTTCAAATATTTCTCTGTAGTAAAGCGCTTCTTTCGTTTTTGGTGTACAGTGAGGATATTTTTTCGTTGTTGCTTCCTGGTCGAATTGTTCTGGCATGCGTTTTTCGACTATTTCTTGTAGAACTACGAAGAGGGACTTTTTCTTAGATGCTACCCCATCACTAAAAGATTTTTAAAAAATATTTAGGATTTTTTTTAATAAATAGTTTGAATTAGTTGTTAGCATGTACAGGGTGAGTCAACGATTGGATGAAGTAGGTTTGTGCCTTTTCGGTGAAATTAACAAAGAAACTATATTTATTGTTTGATACAGTTTATTTTTACGCAGATTTTAAATTCAATTCAATCCTAAATAACGTTTTCAATTTTGTGACAAATATATTCAAATTTGGAATTTAGCAAGGCCAAGGACAAGTTAACATAATTTTTACCTAATATTTGCAATAAAAGCTACAGGGTGTTGAACACATCGGCTCAAATTTGAACAAGTTTAAATGAATAAATATCTTTTTTTTTAAATGGTACACCCTGTATATTTTCATGTTATTTAATAGAGTAATAAAAACCCTAAAAGTTTTGTTCAATATATCCTATACCTATTTATAATAGTTTTTGAGATATTTCAGTTTTTCTTATTTTCCATACTTTTTTACAGAAATAGTCTTCATTATCATAGTAGCCATGGCAAAAACAATGTAAAAGAACATTTTTCTGTGTGTCAAATTTATAACCGCAATCGCTTCTTTTGGTTTTTATGTAGTGTAGTTTGTTTTTTTTGCATTCATCTTATATTGTAAAATGAATTTTCCAAAGAATGAGTTAATAGATATGGTTTATACAATAAGAGAGGCTCAAAAAAATTGCCTTCTTGCTCAAAGAATTTACAAAATGAAGTATCCTGATCGACGCCAGCCTAATACCCATACTTTTCAAAACTTAATGCAAAGATTTGATTCTTCTGGTACTGTTGATTATCCAAACCGTAAAGTGGTCAACAAACCAGTAACTAATGAAGAAAAAGAACTACAAGTATTGTTAAATGTTCAGGAAAATCCTTATATTGGTAGCCGTCAGTTAGCAGCATTATGTGAAACATCACAATCCACCGCTAATCGTACTATCAAGAAATATAGGTATCATCCATATCACATGGAATTACATCAATAATTGCATGGACAGGATTTTGAAAGTCGTGTAAACTTTTGTCGTACAATAAATGCGGAGGAGATTCAATTAAATCCAAATTTATTATGCAAGGTAATGTTTAGTGATGACGCTACTTTTAGAAGTAACGGTGCCGTAAATAGACGCAACATGCATTATTATGCCACAGAAAACCCATTTTGGATTAGAGAGGTGCAACATCAAAACCACTGGTCATTAAATGTTTGGTGTGGTATTCATCATAATCGAATTATTGGACCCCACTTTTTTAATGAACCACTAAATGGCCATAGTTATCTGAACTTTCTACAAGAAGAACTACCCCAACTGCTTCAAGGTCTCGATAGGGATGAGCTCGACAGTATGTGGTTCCAGCACGATGGTGCGCTTCCGCATTACCATCGTGAAGTTCGTGCGTTTTTGGACCAACGATATCCGCAAAAATGGATTGGACGTGGGTGTTTCATTGAGTGGCCACCAAGGTCTTGCGACATCACCCCATTAGATTTCTTCCTATGGGGTTATATTAAAAATAAGGTGTTTGTTAATCCGAGGGTCCGAGAAAATCTGCAAAAAAGACTAAATTTGTGCATTGCACAAGAGGGTCGTTTATTCGAACACTTATTAAAAAGAAATAATTAATCTCAGTATTTAATAGGTAATTTTTTTGTTTCAATTTAGTATAAAAGTAAATATGTATTTGCCTTGTCGTTATTGTTGTGTTAATTTTTTCACATTATGTTTAATTAAACTATTGCCGTTGTAATATAACGAATAATGTATTTCATCATATTTAACCACATTATGTTTGTTTCTGTAGTTTCTTTTTATTATTTTACATGACTAATATGATAATGAAGACTATTTCTGTAAAAAAGTATGGAAAATAAGAAAAACTGAAATATCTCAAAAACTATTATAAATAGGTATAGGATATATTGAACAAAACTTTTAGGGTTTTTATTACTCTATTAAATAACATGAAAATATACAGGGTGTACCATTTAAAAAAAAAGATATTTATTCATTTAAACTTGTTAAAATTTGAGCCGATGTGTTCAACACCCTGTAGCTTTTATTGCAAATATTAGGTAAAAATTATGTTAACTTGTCCTTGGCCTTGCTAAATTCCAAATTTGAATATATTTGTCACAAAATTGAAAACGTTATTTAGGATTGAATTGATGCTTGAAAATGTGACTTTTTTTCTTTAAACTTAATTATCTCAGAAACTATAAAGTTTTGTTATAGTAAACCCTTAATAAAAAAGATTTAAAATTATAAGCTAAATCGAAAATACGATTCGTATATAGGGTGTTCTATTTAAAAAAATACAACTCTATGCTGTCCTAGTTTTTTGGCTCACCCTGTAGAGTCCTAAATATTTTCAAAATCTGCGTAAAAATAAACTGTATCAAACAATAAATATAGTTTCTTTGTTAATTTCACCGAAAAGGCACAAACCTACTTCATCCAATCGTTGACTCACCCTGTACTTAGTAATTTTAAATAGGTCAAACTATATGAGCTAAAAAAGTGTGCCGACATATCGAATAAAGTAAAACGTCTATATATAAAAGAGATTATAGTTCTTGTACTATACCTAAAAGCTTCTTTATGTCTCCAAAGAATATCGTGAGGTAAAATATCTGTGTCCTCAAAAGCTGATCTTAACAAGAATTTTTCTACGCCATCTTTAGGTTGACGTATTTCTGGTTCTGTGTTTAGATAATAATGTGTAAATTGAAGATCCAGGAAGGGTACTCTAAGTTCCAAGCTAAAAAAATACATTTTTTATATTCATGTTGGAGATAGTTTTTTGCAAGATTTTAGATACAATGGATTAGTTTTCCAGGTGGGGAATTATTATAATTCATATAATATTAATTAAAATGGTTTTGATGTTCATGCTGCTATAAGAACAGCTCATATAACTCAAAAGAAAGCACATCAGATAACACAAGATAAAAAATATCTATTGTCACTAATATGCTGAAATTGGGAATCTTGCAGATAACTGCAAAATCTTGCTACGAAGGGAGGAGAAAGCATTTCTTGAAAATATAATTTAATATAAGGAGCTAAAGCTATATATATATATATATATATATATATATATATATATATATATATATATATATATATATATATATATATATATATATATACACAATTAGATTTTTTGCCCATTTTTTGTAAATTGCACCACTGTTGCAAAATAAGACTCAATGAAATCTACATAAAATTTCTTAGTTTTGACAATACTTCATGCCAAACATATTTTGTTTAAAGTAGCGCCATATTAAAGGGTGTTTTTCTACAAAATCCAAATAGGGCTATTAAAATTTGGTCACATGTGATGCAAAGTTTATTTGTTTTTGACCCTGTGTAAGGTAACTTCATAAAATAACTGTTTTTGAAAACGTAGTTTGTGTCTTCTTCTTTTAAGGGTCCTGTCCGATCTCCAGGAGGTTGGTGATCACTATAGCAAGAGTCGTTCTGCCTTCCGCCATATAGAAAAGCTGTTCAGCACTGCGTATGCCAGTCCATTCTCGAATGTTTCGGAGTCATAATTGTTGTTTTCTTCCAGTTCTCCATCAGCCCTTAATTTTACCTTTGAGTATTAGTTGTAATAAGCGATATTTTTCTCCTCTCGGTACCCTAGATACGATATTTTTCTGCACTTTATTGTGGTCAATACTGTTCTCTTATATTCGCCCTTTGTAGAAGATCTGTGGTTATATTCTACCCATGAGATGCGAAGCATTCTTCTATGTAACCACATCTTGAAAGCCTCAAGATGATTGATTATTTTTATTTTTAATGTCCATTAATATTAAGTGTAGTATATTGGCCTTTTGCTGCTCTAGATGTTTGAATAGTCGAATTTGTAAGTTATTAGTTTGTTCAGAGATGGCAGCAAAAAGAAGAGTTGTTAAGATTGCGAAAATAAGCTTTTGTATTATTTTATGTTAGGAAATAAAATCCTAGTTTTTCTCAAGTTGTTTGAGTTATTTTCGGCCCCAGATACCACATTAAGAAAATAGTTTAATTGAAAAGACTCAAATTTTCTAATAAAAATCATAATATAAAAATTAAACGCATTTAAAATTTATTTTTCACCTAATGCAGACTTCACTGATGACACTGTGTACTTGTTTGTCTTAATTATAATGTGTATTACTTTTAGACACAATCTACGTTTTTAAAAATAGTTATTTTATAAAGTTACCTTATACAGGGTCATATATGTAATTGGGCCGTAGTTAAAGTTGGTCTGCTGCATTTCCTACAAACAGCTCGAGCGCAAGTAGCTCTGCCATTTGCATAGTCTTATAGAGGTGTTGGCGAAGACTCTTTGGTATTACTCCAATTGTTTACATCAATATTGGATTTGTCTTGACACTGTTCGTTCCCCACCGTATGCATATCTGTATTCCAGATCTCTATATTTGTAACTTCAATTAGTGTTGCTTCTTTAGATGTGTCATCTATTAAAATAAGGTCTGATCTATCAAGAGCAACTGCCTGATTTGTAAGTACAGTTCGGTCCTAGTACAGCTTGAACTCATTTTCTTCCAGTAGAAACTTCAGGCTGTATTTGTAGTGTGCTACTTTCTCTGTTTGCAAAACTCTGCGAACTCTTGGTGGTGAATTGTGTCCCTCCTTGAACTCTGAAAATAAACCATTTTGATGGTTTTCCGTTTCTATTACTCTTTTCGTGACAACCCGCACGAGAACCTATTCCTTGGGATATTTTGAAGCATCTTTAAAAGCTAACATTCTTAAATAAAGGTAAAAATTTCAACTTGCGAGTGGAAAATTCCTTTCAAGTTGGTAAAATGCTTGCTGACTTTTCTGGGGCGATACTTATTAAGGTATCTTTTTGGACAGCTATTTCAAGCTAAAATACTAGAAGGTTTCTTTTCTTACTTTCATGGGTGATTTACATGGAAAACATTGAAAACTTTCAGAACCTGACATGAGAGTGCTGTTGCCTTTTGATTCTGAATTCTTACTTTTGATATGTGACTATTTAAAGTGGAAAACATTGAACTCTTACCTTTGCGATGCCATGGTTCTATCTGCTCTTAATCCATCGAATAAATATATTTCTCTTAATAATCTTAAGCTGTCTTCATGTGCCTCTTTGGGACTTGGTGCGTCTCTAAAGTAAATATATCTACAAAATAAACATAATTTTACAATTGAGTTCTAGCAGTCGACTAATAAAAGAGCCATTGGACATTCTGGACTTAAATACTTCATTTCGTATTTAAAATTCTGAATTATTATGGCTCACTAGCGTACAGGATGTTAACAAACTGAGAATAACAGTGTCAATACGCCCGGTTAAAATCAGCCACTACAAAAGTAGATGTAGTTATATTAATTTAGTTCACTGAAATTGCGTTGTTGAGAGGCTACGGCCTCTCATTTTCACTAAAAAAATATTCAACTTACCCTTGCGCAACTTCATCAGCTCCTTCTCCGCTGAACACAACAGTAGTATCAGTATTGTCCAGAATATATTTTGAAAGTAAATACATTCCAATTGATGCTCTAACAGTGGTGATATCCGGCGTTTCTAGCGTATATATGACATCATCGAGAACTTTTGCTACGTCTTCTTCTGTGAAGATTACTTCATAATGTTCGGTGCCAATATACTTGGCCACCTGTCGAGCCTTTTGCAGGTCTGGACTGTCTTCCATACCGATTGCAAATGACTAAAAATAGAAACAGAAATAACTTTAGTAAGAATAATTGTATTTTTTTGTCTGGTAGAAAAATGTACAAATAAAAACTCCTTGAGGATCATCCTAAAATAACTTGTGTAAATGCGTTTTAAGGTTAGTCAATTGCCTAGCATTCGTCTCTCTGTCTTTCCACACTTATCTGAAACAACTTCTTACTCTAATATCTGGATTTTTGTACTGTTATAGGGGAGTGAACGACACACCCCGATTTTTTACCTTTTTCTTGGGGCCAAGGACGATTGGGACAAAATAAACGTCACTGGTTTTCTTGACGAATTAGCGAAGGTAAATAATTTCTCTCAAAAAGCTGCATTAAAGCACGACCGCGGAAGTGTTTTAAGCGTGGATGCATACAGACATAGTTCAATAAAAATTGTTCTTTTCCAGATCGATATACTATTATATAAAGAAGAAGAGGTTTTTGGTTTGCAATATGTAAAAAACAAACCTACTTAACCAACCGGAACAAAATTTTAACCCGAAAAAAAATTGACTTCTAATAAAAATAATGTTAAAAAGATAATGCATCAAAGCCTAGTATAATTGCGCTCCGCTAGGTGGCGGATACGCTCTCTCTTGCGCGTTTGAAAACCCCATAGAGGTAATATAGATAGAGTCGGAGTAGACAAATTTTGCCTATATTCTCTTTCAGTCAATCGAAGGAAAAATATACTGTTTAATTCATGGAAATTGTTCCTTTCTTTATAAGCATTTTGACTACCTAATGATCTCTTCAGTGGAGCTGTAACCGACCAAGAACAACATTCATAAAAATTTAATTTTCAAACTTTGCACTACTCTGGTGTATGTATAGATGTCGTTTGATTGGTGATTTATCGAAAAAGCTTGCAGGTTTAATATCCTGCTGATGGAACCATTAGGTAGTCAAATCGCGCATGGAACGAAAAGACCAGAGTTGTATTTGCAGGAAATAAACTGTCTGGATATTTTTCCTTTATTTCTTAGTGATATTTTAATTTTTAAGACAAAATTTTATTCTATATGGAAACGCTTGTCTATAAAAAATTCTGTAGCAAGTTTGGAGGAATATACTGAAATCTTACTATTATATACTAAAGAGGAGACATATGTTTACAAAAATATCAAGAATACTGAATCAATCATAATCAAATATTAACTGTATGTTTATTATGTATTCTGAAGTGTCATAGGATATATAAAGAGAAAAATTATTTATTGAAAGTGATAATAGGCAAACAATAATAGGCTCCAGCTAAGCGCTTTTCATTCCGGCCGATAGGTGGCGAGTCGCTAAGCTCTCATGGTCCTCTGTTATGGCAAATGTTGTCAGACTGAGGGAATTTTTCGTAATTTTGAGGAAAAAAAAAATTTTTGCAAATTTTTTTGGGGAAAACAAAAGTGAGAGGAAATTGTTGTGGAAAACTTAGTTATGGGAAAATGTTACGAAAAACAATCAACAGTTCAGTCTATTGAGTACATGGATCCCGTCTTCTGCCATTTTGCTTTGTTATGTTGATACAATAAATTTTCATCGTTTGGTATTTATAACATTTTACTGAGTAGAATATATGAGTTTGTAAGATATTTTGTTTAATTATGTTGCAATATAAATGCTAAAACTCCAAATAAAAATAGCAGTAAGCCGCCTTCGTCATAGCCGATAGTTTTTTCGAGCTAAAATTTTCTCGTACAATATTTATTTTTAATCTAAAATTGGGGAAAAGTTTATGAGGATAGTATCTTTTTGGGAAAAAGTAAAATTCAGTATGGGAATTTTCGAATTCTCTATCTGGCAATCCTGCGACAAGCCACTTCCGCAGTTGAGTTGGCTCCTCTTTGGTCGATCATTTTTGCCAGTACAATTTCTTTAAAGAAATTACTTTTGAGTAACAGTGCTGGCGCAAAAATAGTGCTGGTGAAGCAATGATGGGGATTAAAATGCACGTTTATTATGTTTAATTACCTGGATTTTATAAGGTAGGTTAATTTTTTTCGCTTCTTTAACCAATAAAGCAGCTACTAAAGATGAATCCAGCCCTCCTGATAGCAAACATCCGATTCTTCTATCTGCCATAAGTCTCTTTTTCACAGCCATTGTTAGTAATTTTGAAACATTTTCTTGATGTTTGTTGGGAATAAGGTCTGAAAAACCATAAAAACAATTTCATGGCAGTCAGAGCGTTCAATAAAATATAATGTGCAGCTTTAGGTAAGAAAGTGTTTATCCTGTGCGAGTATACTGAATTGTAATTTTCTTAATTGTATATACACTTACCTTCCCATGGAACAAATGTTTTGAATGACGGCTTGTCCCCTGGAGAAAAATATTTCTTGCTTTGTACCAGTTTGACTGTTCCATTTTCTAGAAGATCGTATTCTTCAAAAAAACCAGGTGGAAATGGTTCCAGCTTTTTCTTGTGACCGTTAAGTTCATCAGCTATGGCTGTCAAACCTAAAAATTTAAGATAGTTATTTTTATATATAGTTTTTAGATAGTTAAAATGCTATTTTCAACGTACAATGAAGTAAAAAGTTATACCTTTTGCTTCTGAACAAATTCCAAGTACTCCATTTTCACTGATCACTCTAAATAAGGGTCGCACACCATAAGGATCCCTTCCAAGAAATACTTTTCTTTTAGGAATGTCCACTATACAAAATGCAAATACTCCGTCTAAACTTTTGACACATTTCTCAATTCCAAATTTTTCGTAAAGATGAAATATACATTCTACATCACTGAAAGTTTCATAGTTGAAGTCGTGTTCTTTTTTTAGCTACAACAAAAATTTTCTGTTAACAAGTTACTGTTTTCCTCTTCCAGAAAAGGTAGACAGTTTATTTCCTGCGAATTCATTCTGGTTGTCTTTCCAAATGAGTTTTCATCATCTAATGATCTCATTCGTGGAGCTATAACAAACCAAAAATAAAGTTCACAGGAAACAACTGTCAATATAAACTTTCCATTTCGAGATCTGGGTCTCAAGGAGAAAAACAAGGTTTTTTGTATTTTATTCAATAAATGAAATGAGGTTTTTTAGATATTGAAGAATAAATAATATTACCTACCTCCTTTTGGTTGTAAAGTTCACCGTTACAAATTAACATACGGTGGGGAAACTGGTGAAGTTTCATAGGTTGCATTCCATAAGTGCAGTCTACAATAGTAAGTCTGTGAAAGCCCACACAGCAATTCTAAAAAGTAAATAGAAAGTAATATATATGGGGGATGGTAGAAAAAATATGTACTGAACTATTATATAAACAACTGACCGCCCGTTTCCTAGTAACCTTCAATAGTGAAAAATTTTTTTCTACTTGCGTGTCAAATTTGATTTTAATTCGTTCATTATTTTGTGTTTTATAATGTGTATTCCGTTAAAAAATGAGCTGTGTGAAATTAGAACGTTGTAGTGTCCAATATACACGAACGAGTTAGTGTCGTATATGAGGATGAAGTTTCATCATATTTTAACATAAAATATTGGTCAAAACATTATCGAAAAAATGATAGGTCTTTTGTTTGACTGTTAGGACGACAATTTTTCTAGTGTTACTCATATATTATTCAAATAATATTTGTAATGGATCTGGAGAGATATGGTAAGCATATAATGTCACCCTGTATTAATTATTTTGACTATATTTAACTTATACATATATTTTTTGTAGTAAGGAGGGAATTAGTCAAAATTATATGGAAAAAAACGGATTTAATTTTCTTTTCATATTTTCGAGAGAGGTGTAATTATGGTGTATTAAACTGTGTCTTATTATTTTTTTTAGCAATGTCTTTCGGAACAAATATATGTTTGAAGACGGTTTAAAAAAATGTTAAATATATTTTTGTTTCAATTATCGATAAAAAATAGGGGTCAGATAAAAGAATGTGTTAATATTTTCGCTCTTATCAGTTAAAATGATATCGTATTTATTAGTTGGATTAAATAAGTTAATAATTTTTTTTATCAAGGTTAGTACACACTTAATTTTTAAATATGAAAATGCTTTGCATACGTTATATTATGAATGTTAAATTATAAAAGTAATCATTTAAAACGGATTCTTAACATTTAGATACTTGAATGCCGATAGCCGTGATTACGATATACAAATATAATAAGATACAAAATATAAATAACAAGCTAAAATGTAAAGTTTGTTTCCTTGGTAAGAACTAATAATATTTTTAAAAGTTCAATATAATATGTGTAAAAATTTAAAACAATTTACAAGATTATTTTTGGGTTAAATCTCGTACTAGAACTTCTAATTTTAACCTTTATAGAAGTAAACGTACATTACCAAAATTATATTTAATAGTTGAATAATATAACGTAATATAATAAAAATTTAACTATTATATAATGGATTTCCATCAAGTAATGGCTAACACAATACAAAATTATATTTGTTTTTATAAGGTGCTACTGAAGATAAAGAATCTTTATGGGAAATAAGCTCTAGGGTTATTATATATATATATATATATATATATATATATATATATATATATATATATATATATATATATATACATATATATATATATATATATATATATATATATATATATATATATATATATATACATATATATATATATATATATATATATATATATATATATATATATATATATATATATATATATATATATATATATATATATATATAGTCAGGATATTTTCCCGATAAGATGGCGAAAGAAATTTAATTAGGATCATTAGATTTGTTGTATACAGGCTTTGCTTGCAAGGAGGTTGGAGGCCTCTAAATTCCTTAGTTGTGTGTTGCCCGCCAACGAGTATCATTAAAAACAATGTATTTCATCGAAGTGTCCGACTTCGATTTTGATGGGAGTGAATTAAAATGTTTGAATGAGATGAAGGTTTACCCGTATAAAAAATAATGGATGATATACGGTGGGGTGAAACCACCATATTTGATTTCGTTTTAAATAACAAGTAATTTTCACATTGTGTTATAAAGATGTCTTAATTAGAACTTGAGATATTTAAAAAAAAAATGTTTTTTGGGGGTGAAATTTAGGGGCGTTTATCTCCTCCTTAAAATGAATTTCCATCCAAAAAAAAAATGTATTTCTTATTTTTGTGTCCTCCACAACATATTAAAATTTCATTAAAATCGGAGCTGAACACTTCGGGGTTCATTTAAGACCACCACTTTATTGTTAGATTCATTTCTTGACTTACAGATTGTCAGATATTTATTGCGATTTAAAGATCGAGCCCTGTATTTTTATATTGTCAGATATCATCTGTTCGGTTGACCATCTTGGAATGTCAAATTATATCTTGCCATCAAAACTCAAATATAACTCGCAATAATCGAAAATAGTGAAACAATTATTCAAAAGGTTTGGGTAATTTTGTGAAATTACTTCGGATACAAAAATAAAATAATTATTGGATCAATGTTGCTGCCAATTACTGAAAAAAGATATTATATGTATGTAATCAACAGGTTAAATTTTTTTACTGATATGATCAAATATTTGTTTATCTTTAAAATGTTAATTGTGGTAAAATAGATTAGCAGAACTATTTATAGAGTTAAATTTGCTGTATAAGGTATTTAACCTTTTAGTTTGATTGATGCAAGAGAACATACTTCTTTCACCACTACATATTCGCACTATCAAAAGGTAAACAAGAACGAATTGGCAATTTAACAATTTAAACATATTTGTAAAGTCCACTTTACTAGTGTGTCCCCAAATTTGGAATAATCAAGATAATTTGAAATACAAGTAGAATAAATACTTTAGTTTTTATTAAAAAATAGCTGCGTGTAATATCAGTGGAAAGATAGAGGAGCTTTTATTTTGTCAAAGTCCTTTTTTTAATTATCTCCGAAAAATATGTCAATAAAAATTAGTCTGGTGGTACTATATAGCTTACCCATACATTAATTTATAATAGAATCTACATCGATTTGACGAGAGGCTGTAAAATTTTTATAAAACAATTGGACTGACTTTAAAAAAAAAAGCGCTAAGAAGGGAAAATTAATATAAAATTTTATATGAAATTGACGCCAGACTAATACTTAACAAAATATGATTCACATAAAAAAATTGAGAAATACTTTATTTGTAATGGCTTTCTTGCCATAACTTGGATGTATCTCGTGGTAGTAGTTATTTGTTTCATTGATAATTTGGCCCCGTCTTCAAAGATTTCAATTTCACATAAAAATTTATATTTTTATTTTTCGCTTTCTAGTGCATTTTTAGAAGGCGGCCCAATTTTTATTACAGATTTTATTTCTCGATTTTTAATTTTGAATTTAGTTGAGTTTGTAAGGTTGCAAAAAAAAATAACCATTTTACCCAAAGTTGTAGACCACATGAAACTGAACAATAAAAAATTCTTTGATTCTTTCAATTTTCCAAATACAAGTTTTGAATAAAATTGTACCAAACAAATATTTCGCCCGCTATAGCAAATCCGCTATGTTAAATTTTAAGAAATCAATTTTAGATTCGTAACTTAGGTCCTCAACACACCCCAATACTGGGGTGAAAGAACTTGAGACATAAATTCTTTACTCCGATATATTTAATTCTGCATATTGAGTTTGAAATAATTAATGTATATAGGCCCCAAGAACCTCTCAATATTAATCCGGACAAAATTGGAAAAATGTCAAATTTTAACACATTAGGCATATATTAAATTGTAAAAAAACAACGTATCTGTAAAAAATTAACTTCAAATTTGTAATCTACGGTTCCGAAAACCACTTAATATCAATTTTGAAAATATGTGTATAACATAAAATTTTCAACCCACCATACTGAATCCGCCATATTGAATATCAAACTTTTCAGTACCAATTTTGGACACAAACCGGATATATAAAATTTTTAGACCGTTATATTGCATCTGCCATATTGAATTTTTTTAAAACGATTTTAAATTCTTTATTTATACTTTCAGAAAAACCCTAGTAGCAATTTTGGACAAAATTCGGAAACATAAAATATTTACCCGCCATATTGCATCTGCCGTACTGAATTTTTTAAAAACAATTTTAAATTCATTATTTATTGTCTCAGAAAGCCCTCAGTATCGAACAAAATCGAGAGATGTAAAATTTTTAGTCCGTCACATTGCATTTTTTAGTCTATTTTTTCTGAATTGAAGCCATTGGGGAAAGGGGGCAACCGAACATAACCAATTATTATTGATCTTCATCATTCCTCCATAAAAAGGAATATATGCCTTTTTCAAAAATCTTATTTGTTCTATGGCAATAGCGCAAGTTATCGGCTTAAGTAGGTATTCCGTTTTGTTTGTGAAGATTTTTAGTTGTTTTTCTTGATTTTTTCGATTAAAAAAGAGCAAATTTATGAAATTTTTTAAACACGTGAAAGTTACAAAATTTTAACGATCTAGTTTTAAAAATGAAACCAAAATGAAAAGTTTTTCTGCTTTTTTGGAAACCTAAGAAAAACTTTCACCGGCATAGGGGAAATGTAAAGATGTTTTCAAAAAAAAAACGCAATTTTACTACTTCTTAATCTAAAAAATTAACATTACATAATTTAACTGGAAGACTTAATTTTTATCGTGGATTTTAAAAATTATGTAATTTTTAAATTTTCTCACCTTTACTTGTTTGTCGAATTCAACTCTCCATGCGTCTGGTCCTCTGTGAGTGATTTTAGTAAAGGCGTGGGCGCATAGGGTGTGTAGATTGGCTTCAGATCCAAAAATTGCCCAGATTCCGCACATTTTAGTAATAAATCTATAAACCAAAAGGCAAGTGTTAAATAACAATAATGTAAACAAAAATTAATGTCATCATTTTAAAAATACAGCTCGAGGTTCCTGAATATTTTGAATCAATGCAAGAAGCCTACTGATTATTTTCATGATACGGGGACGGATGAATTTAATATTTGGATTAACAATCCGTATTTAGCATCACCATTCTTCCATCCATAATACGTACTTTGCTGATATGGATGCTCGACTGAAAATGCAGAATACGTATTATGGAATGTTGGCGAAATAATGCGAATTAATACAGTTGCAATCGGCAGTGTACATAGCATATGTCGTTCCTTTCTTTATCTTATTGGTCTGAAGACAGTGATATATTTATGCTTTACTACAAACGTAAAGAAGATAAAATATGTTTATTCTCATATTCTCTTTCATTTTTATAGAATCCAGATCATAGTCGGCATTCCGTATCCTAAGGAAGTATTCGGATTAATACGTATTAATTTATTATTTGGATTGTACGGTCATTTTAATACGTATTCTCACATCTGCAAGCTAAAAATCAGCAATATCAAAATTGTTTTAAAACCTTTAAGTAAAGGATTAGAAAACAGGTAGAGGAGCTTATTTGTAATCAAATTAAAAAAAAATATATAAAAGATTATCTCCCGGGTCACGCTAGGTCCTTGGTATTATTTTTAACTATGTGTATTTATTTATACTTTTTATAAAAAAAATATAAATAAATATATAGTTTCATACTTAAAAATACCTCTAAATTTAACAGGTAACGCATTTTTTGGTTTGAGGCAAAGTTAATAAAATCGCATTGACAACGTCAATCAAAGTAAGGAATAATTAATAAACAAAATATAAATTTAACTTACCTTTTTAAATATATTTATTTCAAGTAAATAAATAAATTGTTCTTATTTTTAAATTCCACGAGGACCACGAAAACAGCTTTTATAAGTGACTGAATATTCTGATGCAATGTAAGGTTGGTTTTGCCGGATCGAAAACTGCAGTGTTGCCGATCATGTCAAGGAAAATTACTGCTTAAAAAATTGATAGTGAATTCATAAACATATCAATTTATATCATTTGTGCTGAATTAAATTTAAGAGAAATGATATAGTCATTCTTATCAAATTATTTGATATATATATGAGTCCAATATTTTTCGGAGAAATTACTGCAAATTATAGGAATTAGAAATTATCAACTTTTTAGATTACTGGCAAGCATTTTAAAAATGTATAAAATAAAAGATAAAATTAAATATTATCGTTGAGAAAAGTTTTTTTGTGATCGATTCATGCTTCTACAAATTAACAAATGTTACTTCTACTATTTTATGATACATCTTTATTAGTTTTATTGGTTGATATACGAATTAAGATAAAATTAAGAATTAATCCAGGCGGGGATCCAAGAGCTTCGAATTTGTCGCTGCCCCCCCCCCCCCCCCCCCCCCGCTGACTACTCGCTTTCACTTGTCTTAGTCTTCGAACATACCCCTGAAGAATTAGCATAACGATAGAACTAGGGCCCCGGTTATTTGAACGCTGAATGGCACAATAATATTTTTATTCATATTTGAAAAAGTGTTGATAAACAGTAGGTATTTCATTTTTTAATACACACATACCGATTTTATGCTATCCTTTTCTAATTGCATTATTTAAACGAGTATCATATGATAATCGGTACGTCAATTCTGAATACATGAAAGTATGAATATATGGTTGCCTAAGTTATTATTATTTTTATTTTTCAATATGTAAACAATATCTAACAATATTTACCAATAAAAATAGGTTTTTAAATCCCTTTTTTGTTAATATTAAATGCAAAATTCGCATTTATATCAATTTCTAACACTTGAAAACACTGAAAAGAGTCATGACAAGCAATTAAATTGAAAGAAAAGATAGGTAAACATGTTTATATCTGTCAAACATCAAAAAAGCCTATCCCTCACCGACCATAAACAGGCTTCAAACAAATCTATTGTTATTTAAATCTATAGGGTATGATCGAAGAATTAACCTAAGAAGTTGAATGTTCGTCAACTTCCGAGTTGCTTACAGTTAAGGCGGCATTTTTCAAGGTCATTTGTGTCAAAATAAAATAACCTATTATTTTGACCCAAAAATCGTCATTTTTAATACGTTGAAATTCAACGAGGAAAAACGATTCTTACCTAAAAGTTTCAAAAAATGCTTAGGAAAGGCATAATGAAGGGGAGAGTTACATAATATGCAAAGAAAAATACTTAAAAATAGCATTTTTTATTATTTGAGTACACACAAGTTTCTAGCCGTCAGAAAAGACATGTTTTTTTAATATCATTTAAAATCTAGCCAACATTTCACAAATTTTATTGAAGTCTTCCCTTGTATTTTTACAAACACTATTTTGTCTAAAAAATCACAACCAATGGATATGTATTTTAAAAAAGTCAACGTATATAAAAAAAAACTAGTAAAAAGTAACAAAGCATAATTCCCGGGTCCGCCCTAGGGCTATTCAAAAACTGTAATTGATGTGACCTGAACAGTCTGACATTGGTGTTCTTTTTTTATTTGCACTCAACAGAAGAAGACATTCGACTACCAACTAATAATCGGCGTAGAACGTTACTGTTAAGATACCGGAAGTTGATTTAGTTCGGCCTTGTTGGCGCAGCAGTCACTGCCGAATTATGAATGGAAATATTTCAAATGGGAATGATTTCTCTAGATTAGGATTCTACAAAAATAAATTATAACAAAATGTCATAAAAACAGATCTTGCATCTTCGTTACCTTTGTGATAATGCATAAGTATGTCACTGTCTTTAACAGATACGGAAAGGAAAAGTCAAAAAATATGCTAGGAACTTTCTGAACCTTATCATCAGGTTTTTAATTTCTTATTTATTGTTAATTTTGTTCCAAATAAAACTTTATTTGAAGTTTAAAAAACTTGTAGAATTCTTCCATTTCAGGAGATTTTTTCATAACATACTGTCAAAAGGTAAGAATTTTACTTGTTATAAGGTTGACCACATTGAGGACATTTTTTTAACATTGTGTATTTGATATTATTTTTATATTATTTGTGTGTTAAAACTTTCTAGCATCAACGAGTTATTTGGAAGCGATGATAAAGTCATTTAAAAAGCGAAAATGCATTGGAGTCCAATCACATAAGAAAATTCAGTTTAATGTTTATTGAAAAAAAATCCCTTGCTAGTATGACGAAAAAATCAGACAGCGTTGAGGTAAATTATAAACCTTTGTTCAGCGTTATTAATTATGAATTATAATTTTTTTTATTACAGATTTCATTAAACAGATCTGGAGATGTTGAAATTACAACTTATGCTTGTCCAAGGGAGATAAAATGTCACCATATTGGTACTTTGGACAGGAAACATGCCAGTAAAAATGTATCGAGATGAAAATGAGCCAGGAAGAACTAAATAAAATAAAAATGAAATTAAGCATAATACTGTAGGATTTATTAAGTTGTGGCAAACAGATACTACAGCAGGGGTAAGATGTAAATTTACCCATTATTGAAGACAATCTTTCTCTGATGGTTTTGTCAACTCGTCTGACAAAATTAAATATTTGTCATTAATTATATCATTAAGAAAATTGCAAAAGTTGCCACTAGACAAATTTGTAATGAAAATTGGTACCTAAGAACAAAGTTCACTTAACTGCGAGCAATTTGGTGACCATTTTATCAGCTTGTCTAGGGAATCGATATCCTGATGATCTGTTTAAAAATCTTATTGGTATATAAGTATTTAGTTAGAAATTATGAAACATAAAACCTTTTTGTTGTTTTCTATACTACTAACATTTAACACTTCCTTTATTAATACAGTCCAATAATATTTTAGGTTTCTACAATCTTTGTGGTATCAAATCCATTCAGTGGAGAAGAACCTATAATAAAAATGCTATAGATTTTCTTAAAAAAGAATTAAATTTAGATGTCAGCATGAACAAATACGTGAAAATCTTAATTTTTTGAAAAAATTGAAGCGTTACCTCTGTCTCTGAACATTAAGAGAAGTAACAGTACAGATAGAATATGATACTTCATGGAAAGAAAGTTTAGTAATATTAGGGAATTTTTATATTCATCAGTATTTACCAAAACTTTTAGGAAATTAAGTAATTTATCAAAAAATTTGCTAGGTTTAAGTAATAAATACATATTGTTTTAAAAGATGTTATTGTTAATATTTTAGTTTTATATAAATGCCATTAAAACGTCTTTATTTTGGATGTATTCAAATTTCATGTTTTTTTTTTAATTGTAAAAAATAAATTGGTTTTTACCTGCAAAAATTAAACAAAAATGTCCTAACCTTAAGAAATAAAACAACACCTACGAAAATATTTTCTTTTTATTAATACTTAAATAAAATTATATGATTTACTAAATATAAAAAACAGCAAAAAAATATTTATAATTTGGAAACATTTATTTATTCAATAATATTCCCCATCTTCTTTTATTAGAGGATACTGGAAATTAAAACACAAATGATATTCAAAAATCTACGAATAGCTCTTTCAACATATATTTTTACCCTTGCTATAGTTTGTGTTTCATACACTTTAAATTCTGTGGAAAATAAAAATAGTGGGATATTTAAGGATGCCTGCAGGAAGTAATTCCTTGATCAGGAATCATTTATCAGTTAGTATAAGATCACTAAAAAATTATTTGTTTCAAAATGTTCTATAACTTTTTTGTCCGATATAGATTCTGGATATGCCTTGCTCACAAAAATAATCATTTGGTGATACACCTTCGAAATCTTTCTGTGTTTATAGACTCTGTAAGTCTTCCTCGGACTTTCTAGGTTTGTTGGAATCGATGAGTAAATTTCTGTGCAGTGTAATATTCTACAATTTCTAATTGTATAAAATGCTGTTGGAAACAAGCTTTCGTCTTCATTAATTAGTCGAAAAGAACTTAACATGGTGCTATATTTGTTACTGTAGTACTTTACAACTAAAGCAGATGTCCCAAATCAAAATTTGATTAATATTTGATAGTAGTTTAATTTGCTATGCTTCATAATATCTAATATTAATTATTTACTAATAATTAAGTGTTTATAGTTTTGAACAGTGTGCCTCTGAATTTCTGCTTACACTTTTGTATGTTGATGGCATATCTTCTACAATGGAATTTGCCCTTTTACATCTTGAAGGGCCTAAAGATTCAAAAACAATTGCTATATCAGGCCCAGCTATTATTATTGTTTTCCACTGTGGAAAGAATGACTTGTCATCTGTTTCTTTCAAAGCTATTTTCCTGAAAAAAAAGAAAGTTTATATAAATATGCAGTTCTCTTAAAAAAAGTAATACTATTTCTTAAAATTTCATTTCTAAATATTTTCTGTTATATTTGTAGATTTCAGCCAAAAAAAATATGATGAACAGGCCTCTTAAAAAAAAGTTTATATTTTGATATAGATACATACCGTTTCTCTGGAGAAGGAAATTTAAGTTTCCTTTGAATGTTAAATTTAAATATGTTGATCCATTTCTTTGATCCATATTTAAGTTTTCTTTAAATGTTAAATTTAAATATGTTGATCCACTTCTTTGATCCGTATTTACAAAATGACAGTTGCATAGTAATAAATATTTTGAGGGTTCTCCGTCTTCTGTCCTACAAATTTGAATTTATATATAAAATTGTAATAAAATGTATTGCCAGGTTTCTTCTTCAACATATTCCCTGACATAAATGCTATTATAAGTAGATACCTTATTAAAGAAATCCATTTTTTTTTGTTTCTCTTGAATCTGCAGCAAATGCAAAAAAGTTTAATATCTTATGGTCACTGTAATGCTTTCAGCCAGGTACAAAACCATTTTGGTGAATTTATAAAGCTAAAAACATAATAATTAATAAGGATTATCATAGAAACAAACACTGATTTTTGCATGCTATTTTTTGTAATGTAAAATGTACCATATTGTATCTATCTATTATTTTTGAAAAAACACGAGTCCCCACCTGCGATGAAATGCTTACGTCGTTTTATTTAAAGCCTTTTTTACAATTTTAAAAATATTTATGTTTTTCTGGCTTTGTGTTCCGATCTTGAACACATCACGCAAAATGTATTCTTTATTCCTAGAAACAATGTTTTTGTTTGTATGTCAATCTTCAACCTAATTTTTAGGTTATACGAGTCAAAATTTACAACAGCTTAGGTTGAAATTAAATAAGCTGTCAAGGTCAAGTGGTTAGTCGGGGCCAGACACGAACTTGAGATATAAAACGCCAGAACATAATTTTATTCCCGTTTTTGCTAAATAAAATGCAGGATGCCATATGTTTCAAAAAAAAAGAGACTCATGGATTGCTGATAATAATATCTGTCGAATTCGAAATCCAATAATAACTCCTAAAATTCTAAATATTATTCACTAAATATTTCCTTATTTTTTATTCTGCAACATTTTAGATTTAGTGGTAGAAAGTGACCAAAAAGTCATTAAATTTAGGTATTGTAATGTAAGATGTAATGTTTGAGACAACACCGCCTTCATCAATGGAGATTTCTTAAATTGAGGATTTACTATTTTTTACGCCCCTTAAGGGGGCATTAGGTCCGCCATTTTTGCCCATTTATCTGTCATTCACAACTAATTCCGTTGTTTTATACTAGATGTCACCCTTATGCAGAATGGGAGAAATAAATTTCTTAGCGTAAAAAATAGTAAATCCTCAATTTATGAAATCTCCATTGATGAAGGCGGTGTTGTCTCAAACATTACATCTTACATTACATTACCTAAATTTAATGACTTTTTGGTCACTTTCTAGCACTAAATCTAAAATGTTGCAGAATAAAAAATAAGGAAATATTTAGTGAATAATATTTAGAATTTTAAGAGTTATTATTGGATTTCGAATTTGACAGATATTATTACCAGCAATCCATGAGTCTCTTTTTTTTTGAAACATATGGCATCCTGGATTTTATTTAGCAAAAACGGGAATAAAATTATGTTCTGGCGTTTTATATCTCAAGTTCGTGTCTGGCCCCGACTAACCACTTGACCTTGACAGCTTATTTAATTTCAACCTAAGCTGTTGTAAATTTTGACTGGTATAACCTAAAAGTTAGATTAAAGATTGACATATACAAAAACATTGTTTCTAGGAATAAAGAATAAATTTTGCGTGATGTGTTCAAGATCGGAACACAAAGCCAGAAAAACATAAATATTTTTAAAATTGTAAAAAAGGCTTTAAATAAAACCACGTAAGCATTCTATCGCAGGTGGGGACTCGTGTTTTTTCAAAAATAATAGGTAGGTACAATATGGTACATTTTACATTACAAAAAATGGCATGCAAAAATCAGTGTTTGTTTCTATGAAAATCCTTAATTATTATGTTTTTAGCTTTATAAATTTACCAAAATGGTTTTGTACCTGGCTGGAAGCATTACAGTGGCCATAAGATATGAAACTTTTTGCATTTGCTGCAAATTCAAGAGAAACAAAAAAAATGGATTTCTTTAATAAGGTATCTACTTATAATAGCATTTATGTCATGAAATATGTTGAAGAAGAAACCTGACAATACATTTTATTACAATTTTATATATAAATTCAAATTTGTAGGACAGAAGACAGAGAACCCTCAAAATATTAATTACTATGCAACTGTCATTTTGTAAATATGGATCAAAGAAGTGGATCAACATATTTAAATTTAACATTCAAAGGAAACTTAAATTTCCTTCTCCAAAGAAACGGTATGTATCTATATCAAAATATAAACTTTTTTTTAAGAGGCCTGTTCATCATATTTTTTTTACTGAAATCTAAAAATATAACAGAAAATATTTAGAAATTAAATTTTAGGAAATAGTATTACTTTTTTTAAGAGAACTGCATATTTATATAAACTTTCTTTTTTTTTAGGAAAATAGCTTTGAAAGAAACAGATGACAAAGTCATTCTTTACACAGTGGAAAACAATAATAATAGCTGGGCCTTATATAGCAATTGTTTTTGAATCTTTAGGCCCTTCAAGATGTAAACAGGCAAATTCCATTATAGAAGATATGGCATCAACATCCAAAAGTGTAAGCAGAAATTCAGGGGCACACTGTTCAAAACTATGAACACTTTTAATTATTAGTAAATAATTAATATTAGGTATTATGCAGCATAGCAAGTTAAAGTACTATCAAATATTAATCAAATTTTGATTTGGGACATCTGCTTTAGTTGTAAAGTACTACAGTGACAAATATAGCACTGCGTTAAGTTCTTTTCAACCAATTAATGAAGATGAAAGCTTGTTTCCAACAGCATTTTATACAATTAGAAATTGTAGAAAATTACACTGCACAGAAATTTACTCATCAATTCCAACAAACCTAGAAAGTCCAAGGAAGACTTACAGTTTCTATAAACACAGAAAGATTTGGAAGGTGTATCACCAAATGATGTAATTATTTTTGTGAGCAAGGCATATCCAGAATCTATGTCGGACAAAAAAGTTATAGAACATTTTGAAACAAATAATTTTTTAGTGATCTTATACTAGCTGATAAATGATTCCTGATCAAGTAATTACTTCCTGCAGGCATCCTTAAATTTCCCACTATTTTTAATTTCCACAGAATTTAAAGTGTATGAAACACAAACTATAGCAAGGGTAAAAATACATGTTGAAAGAGCTATTCGTAGAATTTTTGAATATCATTTGTGTTTTAATTTCCAGTATCCTCTAATAAAAGAAGATGGGGAATTTTATTGAATAAATAAATGTTTCCAAATTATAAATATTTTTTTTCTGTTTTTTATATTTAGTAAATCATATAATTTTATTTAAGTATTAATAAAAAGAAAATATTTTTGTAGGTGTTGTTTTATTTCTTAAGATTAGGACATTTTTGTTTAATTTTTCCAGGTAAAAACTAATTTATTTTTTACAATTAAAAAAAAATGGATGAAATCTGGATACATCCAAAATAAAAACGTTTTAATGGCATTTAAATAAAACTAAAATATTAACAATAACATCTTTTAAAACAATATGTATTTATTACTTAAACCTAGCAAATTACAGATCAATATAATTGCATATTAAGCGATTATATTAAATGATAACGAGTAAATATGCATAAACCATAGATAAAATAGTATATTTACAATTAAATAATACTTAGATCTACATAAATATATACATTTATTTACAACTTTTTTGATAAATTACTTAATTTCCTAAAAGTTTTGGTAGATACTGATGAATATAAAAATTCTCTAATATTACTAAACTTTCTTCCCATGAAGTATCATATTCTATCTGTACTGTTACTTCTCTTAATGTTCAGAGACAGAGGTAACACTTCAATTTTTGTTAAATATTAAGATTTTCACGTATTTGTTCATACTGACATCTAAATTTAATTCTTTTTTAAGAAAATCTATGGTATTTTTATTATAGGTTCTTCTTCACCGAATGGATTTGATACCACAAAGATTGTAGAAAAATAAAATATTATTAAACTGTATTAATAAAGGAAGTGTTAAATGTTAGTAGTATAGAAAACAACAAAAAGGTTTTATGTTTCATATTTTCTAACTAAATACTTATATACCAGTAAGATTTTTAAACAGGTCATCAGGATATCGATTCCCTAGACAAGCCGATAAAATGGTCACCAAATTGCTTGCAGTTAAGTGAACTTTGTTCTTAGGTACCAATTTTCATTACAATATGTCTAGTGGCAACTTTTGCAATTTCCTTAATGATATCATAATTAATGGCAAATATTTAATTTTGTCAGATGAGTTGACAAAACCATCTAAGAAAGATTGTCTTCAATAATGGGTAAATTTACATCTTACCCCTGCTGTAGTATCTGTTTCCCACAACTTAATAAATCCTACAGTATTACGCTTAATTTCATTTTTATTTTATTTAGTTCTTCCTGGCTCATTTTCACCTAGATACATTTTTACTGGCATGTTTCCTGTCCAAAGTACCAGTATGGTGACATTTTATCTCCCTTGGACAAGCATAAGTTATAATTTCAAGATCTCCAGATTTGTTAAATGAAATCTGTAATAAAAAAATTATAATTCATAATTAATAACGCTGAACAAAGGTTTGTAATGTACCTCAACGCTGTCTGATTTTTTCTTCATACTAGCAAGGGATTTTTTTTTTCAATAAACAAACTGAATTTTCTTATGTGATTGGACTCAAATGCATTTTCGCTTTTTAAATGACTTTATTATCGCTTCCAAATAACTCGTTGATGCTAGAAAGTTTTAACACACAAATAATATAAAAATAATATCAAATACACAATATTAAAAAAATATCCTCAATATGGTCAACCTTATAAGATTACAAGTAAAATTGTTACCTTTTGACAGTATGTTATGAAAAAATCTCCTGAAATGGAAGAATTCTACAAATTTTTTAAACTTCAAATAAAGTTTTATTTGTAACAAAATTAACAATAAATAAGAAATTAAAAACCTCTTATAAGGTTTAGAAAGTTCCTGTAGCATATTTTTTGACTTTTCCTTTCCGTATCTGTTCAAGACAGTGACATACTTATGCATTACCACAAAGGTAACGAAGATGCAAGATCTTTTTTTTATAACATTTTGTTTTAGTTTATTTTTGTAGAATCCTAATCTAGAGAAATCATTCCCATTTGAAATATTTCCATTCATAATTCGGCAGTGACTGCTGCGCCAACAAGGCCGAACTAAATCAACTTCCGGTATCCTAACAGTAATTTTTACGCCGACTATTAGTTGATAGTCGAATGTCTTCTTCTGTTGAATGCAAATAAAAAAAGAACACCAATATCAGACTGTTCAGGTCACATCAATTACAGTTTTTGAATAAACCTACGGCCGACCCGGGAATTATGATTTGTTACTTTTTACTAGTTTTTTTTATATACGTTGAATTTTTTAAAATAAATATCCATTTGTTGTGATTTTTTAGACAGAATAGTATTTGTAAAAATACAAGGGGAGACTCCAATAAAATTTGTGAAATGTTGGCTAGATTTTAAATGATATTGAAAAAACATGTCTTTTTTGACGCCTAGAAACTTGTGTGTACTCAAGTAATAAAAAATGCTATTTTTAAGTTTTTTTCTATGCATATTATGTAACTCTCCCCTTCATTATGCTTTTCCTAAGCATTTTTTGAAAGTTTCAGGTAAAAATCGTTTTTCCTCGTTGAATTTCAACGTATTAAAAATGACGATTTTTGGGTCAAAATAATGGGTTTTTATGACGCAAATGACCTTGAAAAATGCCGCCTTAATTCTCATTTTTTTATTTGAGACTAGAAACAAATAAAAGTAAGTTTTTTTCAATTTGCAAGTGAATTGTTAATATAAATTCATAGTGCTATCGTTAATTTTTGACAGTATGAAACGCGACCATTAAGTTGTTAGTTTCTAGAAATTTTTCGACTTTATAAATCTCTTAAAATAGAAATCCCTATTATGGCGGAATTTGTAGAAAAAAAAGCCTCACTCGGACGCAGTTGTTTCACATATTTATTCATCACATCGCATACTTTTCACGCATACTAAAATATTATTATTTGTAAGCTTTCATCACGAACCTAACCGTGGCGTGTCGCTAGTAAGCATAGACGGAGGCGTAAGAGGTTAGTACACGAAAAAAGATGAATGACAAATTCAAATTCAGCTGTCAAAACAAAAATGACTGTAGTGTGACCTTATTGTGCTCGTCGTCATGTTGGTTTTGGCAGCATTGAATTTTTATTGAAAATTATCCTGAAACGCGCCAAATTAGTCGTCGGAGGTCAAAAAGTGCTCTCATTTACTGCGGGGTAAATAACCCCTACAATACTGTTTTCAGATATGTTGTATAATATAACCTATATTATGTGATTAATAAAAAACTTTTTCGGACATTAGTAATCTGCTTTATGCGGGTTTTAGGTTTTGTTTGAAATAAATGAAGATGGAAATATTTTTAAGGTGAAAAGAATAATTTTAGAAATTTTAGTGGTGCACTAGAAAGAAGACAATTTCACGAGCTTCGACGCATAATGCACTCCGTGAATAAAACAGTTTATGCACTTGAAGACCTCCAAGCTGCAACAGCCCATGAATCGAAGGTAGTAATTGTGATTGTTGTTAAGTTTTTAAATACCATAAAAATCTTTGTTCTTTCCCTGGATTATATTTATTTTATAATACTTAACAATCCAGTAATATAGGTAAAATATTTAGAAAAATATTTAGATGTAAAAATAGACCACAAAATTACCTTAAATTTGACCCATAAAAAGGTTTACTCCATGATCAGTTCATCCTTTTTCAAGTGCGGGGGCTCACAAGAAAATATTAAATACATTTCAACAGCTACATGTTATAGTATCTAAGAATGTTTGGCAACAGCGATTATACTGCAACCATATATTCAGTAGTAAGAAATCGCTATTCTGGACAAAATGGTGATATAAGTATTTAAAATTATACTCCTAAGAACGTTCACATCTACCTAACTGAAGTAATTTACAGTTGTCATCTTTAAAGACAGAACACCCAGCTGGAATTTTTGTCTTCCCAATATGACTTCTTGGATTTACCGCTTACCGATTACTAAAAAGGTTTAAGACTTAAATCCGATCTAGTTATGAAATTTAGATCTTCTAGTTGGCCAGTTTTGTTTTGCTTATGATATTATTTTACATTTGTATCGAACAGTGTGTCGGGAATTGATAGGAAATATATTGAGATCTCTGAAACTGTACGAGAACGACCGTTTAAGGGGAAAGTTTTAGATAGTTATATTAGTAATGTAATAGCATTTGCCAGTTGTTTCTATTTTGATTTTTGAGATATTTAAAAAAAGTGAAAAGTAGTTTTAAAATCTCACTATTTTCTTTATTTATGCAAAATTTTAAAAATCTGTAAAATAACCTTTGGGACAACTTTTCACGTATAATATGTTTGCATTTTCATATTGTAAACACAACGTTTTGGATTTCTGGAACAAGTATCAATTTTAATTTTTTTTATGAATGTCATATAGGATTTCAACTGATTCAGAAAGAGCATTTTTCTGGCTTTTAATAATAATATCATAAATAGATAAAATAACAAACACCACTCTCGGAGTGCTATTGAACGTACAATGCTTCCAAGACACCAAGGAGGAAGAGGATTGGTCGATATTGGTAAGCAGCTCGATCAACAAATAATAAACTTACGTTCTTATTTCCATAGGTTAGCGGACTCTTCCACACTACATCGAGCAATATGCGAGGCAGACGATTCAACGCCGCTACAGCTGAGGGAACGGGATATTGCTTCTCATATAGCCTAGCTCTAGATGCAGTGGCGTCCTGAATAACCGACCCCCTACTCGTTAGGGGTTAGCTTGGCATTTTGCTTGCTGGTGCTGCTACTAGCCTTCAACGATACTCTGGTGATTTTTTCTTTTCTTATTAATTAACTTTGCTTCTCGCTTAGGTAGGTGAGGTAGTGCGCCCGTAAATACCAGTGTAGCAAATTCACTTCTTAGATTCCGAAACCCCCATTTTGTATACCTTTTAAATATAACAACATACGAAGCATATGAAAAACAATTGAATGCTGATGCTCGCTGCATAGTCCTATATTACGAGTTAATAAATGCATACTATCTAGTCAACATATATTATTTTACATTATGTTTACGTCATTTCCTATGATATTTTTTGAATTCACATGGCTCGAAGGACTTTTCATTTTGGTCATCAGGCGTCTCCAGGGATCGTTCAGTTGCCAATAATTAGGAAAAATATCATTTTAATGGAGTCAAGAAGCCCTAAACATGACATGTATATTTAACTATTAGATACCATATTTTGAATTAAAACAGATCAATAATAATGTGTTTAAATTTTATTTGTACTATTTCTAAATACAGTTCAATACTTATTAATACTAAGGAAAATTCTATATTTAAACTATTTAAAATATTACTATTTTCTAGTAAAAATAGATATAATCCTTAAAATATAAAGGAACAACTGAAGGGCATCCAGGTATAAAGTTATAGTAGCTAAGATGTACTCTTCGGGTGATAACTTCTGCATAATAAATTGTGTATCAACAATAATAAATATAGAAAAGGCTATGGCTCCCAAAAATCCAAATAATAGGTGTGAAGCTGGTGACCAGAAGTATATTTGTAATACACCTAGTCCTACTAAAACTACAAGTGATGCAAACAAGCTGAAATATAAAATTATTAATTAAAATTCTTTTTAAAAACGTCTCTGGGATGGAATTAAACAACTGATGGCTGAAAATATTCCCTTTTTCCAACAGCGAGTAGCTCTTTTGGAAAATTCAAAATGGTGAGCCAATATGGCTTCTAGAAATGAGCGAAAAAGCATATATTGGAAAAAAGTGGTGGTAAAAAAATAATTTTGAGACCGGTTTTGTCGGATATTGGCTTAAAATATTCTTATTTGACGAACTTTTAAATTTACCATAGTTTATTTGCGAAATTCAATATCTAATATGTCACCTATAAGGGTGAAAAATCGCTAGAATTCACCGAAAATCCATATTAGTGATCGCAAAAGAATTGAATTGATCTAATTGGTATGGCATTGAAAATTCCGTTATATTTGCATATTTGCTATTTTTTAATTTACTTCATATATATATATATATATATATATATATATATATATATATATATATATATATATTTATATATATATATATATATATATATATATATATATATATATATATATATATATATATATATATATATATATATATATGAAGTAAAATACGAACAGTAAATGCAAACTTTGTTCCAACCATATCCTTTCCGTGTTAGACGTTGCACAGTTGGAACAAATTGCTAAGGACCACAATTTATCCTATTCCACCACCATCGAGATGATGGCCTACCTGTACCACCATACCGAGAAGAAAGTCAAAACTTACCCTCCCCGCCACAGTGATACGGCAGAAGTACATGTTTCGTCTCTACTAGACTCATTAGGGTACCGACATGCACCTGGCTGTGCAAAGGACAGATCGGAAGGAAGCATGCAAATACTGAACGCGGCTTACATATATATATATATATATATATATATATATATATATATATATATATGTATTGTCGTATTAAGGGAGAATGAGTGGTTTTTTAATAATTTTCGCAAAGTCAATAACAATCATGCCCTTTTCAGATTCCACGTTGTATTACCGGTTTTATTTACCGAATTTTAGTTAATTTTTTGAAGGGTTTCTTTCAACCACCTTTCGCGATTTTAACTATTTTTCGATTTTAGCCAGATGTCAACGCACTTCGCCATTATTCGGTATTTTTTTACTCATTTCCGACAATATGGACCTATTTATACATTTACCTGGTTTATTTGATTGATTTTATCCTTCAGGAAACGCGAAAGTTTCTTTCCGTCGGGATTAATTTATTGTAAAATATTTGAACAAAAAAAGTAAAGTTTCTAATCCAAGCTGATAAAGTAATGTACCAAAAATAAGGATTTTCATGACTTTTTAAAACACAACATGATCTTGAATTAATAAAAATAACTACAGAATATTCATCTACATTGAAACACGACAAAATGAAACATGATGCATTTGTAAAAATTCGAAAAATGAAAAAAAAAAAAAAAAAATTGTTATAAACTTGATTTTTATCGGTATGTCGATAAATTTGGGTGAGCGCTACATCGCAAAGTTAAAACACCCAAACTAAAATAAGACCTTATACGTCAAACACAGTCGGAAAATTTCTATAAAATTAATATTTTTCTATATATTGCAAAAATAAACACAGATCATTCATTATCATTTAAGAAACAAAAAAACTGTATTGGGGCAATGATTCGCAAAATAAGCTCATTTTTTCATAGTTTGGAGCCCGCCCACATATAAGAAGAATCATTAACATACTTTTGTAACTTCTTGTGTGGCTTAATTGTGAGTAGACCGACAATTTTTTCCACTACGAAAATTATTGTTTATTCGCTTTCCATTTTTTCCCGTAACACGTCGATTTCTCGTCGTAAGAAAATTTATAAATATATTTTTTCTTCCAATTGTAGGCGTTACATTATTAAACAAGAAGTGTGAAAGAAATTGTCCACCACTCTTAACATGACAATTACCAATTACCAAATTATTCAAATACACTGTATATATAAACTTACCCTGAATAGAAGGGATTAAGATCGTATTTACTTTGGCAAGCGAAGATCGTAAGACATAAAAAAACTAAGAAAGTTAAGACAAATGCTTCCAATACTACAATTTTTGGATAAAATGCCACCACTATTCCAACTGCTATACCTTCACATATTGTCTGAAATATATCGTATATTAAGTTAAAAATTAATACATTTTTAGAGAAAACTATCATAATTGCGTTTTGAACGGATCTGTTCCTTTTTTCGGTACTTCGTCACGTTGTCCCTAAAAAAAAGCCTATGGGACGCGGAATTGTTCCGTTTTCATTTAATATTAGAAGACAAAGACTCAAATCTAGTAAAATAGGACATTTAAAAAGTGAACCAAAAAGTAGATGTGGGATTTGAACGCGGACCTCTTTACATAGGCTAAACAAAGCACATTTTAGGAATATGTTTTTAGGTAAGTATGTATTTTACATTTTTGTAATTTTGCTTCATATTTATTATGTGTTGTGGTTCGTATTTTTGAACATCAATCATTTATCTATCTAGATAACAATGATCAAGTCGTCGGATATCCAACCACAATAAAGATACCTATAGTCCAAACGGTATATATCTTTACGTCAAAATTTGACATATGCATCAAACTAGTGACATTTATTTTGGCAACTGCAACAGGATCGGAGTGGTCCATTTTATTATTTTCCGTTATTTAACAAGAAATTTGTCGAATGCTTTATATGCAAGTTTCACAAACTAAATATCTTTAAGAAAGAAAAATGTTAAAAGTTTCGAAAACCACTAATTCGAATTACATGCCTTTCTTTGTCATTTAATACTTTAGTGTTTTTTCTGCTCTCAGACTTTATTTTACCCGTCTCTAATTTAGATATTTTAATGCTGATGATGAAAATTTGTGCTTTCGAAACATGTGCAGTACTTTGAACTGAACTAGAGCTTTTTAACACACTAGTGGAGTAGACTAAGTTTCCTCTTTTAGAATATTACTACACTGCGAGATGTACTACTGCCAAAAATAATTTACTTTACGTATTAATACATTCGTTAATAAGCATTGCCTTTTTAATGTGTTGCTGTTGCTAATAATTTTGAAATTTTAGAAACTTTTATTGTACTAAAAATTTTAGATACACTCTTTTTAATATTAGAATTAGTAGGGTGATGCTGTGATGGTGTGTATGTTTACTTTTATAACTGAACCTATGACTTTGTAATGTTTCACCTATGAAATTTATGACAATAAAAGCTTTATTTATTTATTTATTTTACAAAGTAAATCTTTTATATTCCAAATTATTGGTAACTATTTCGATAACAGAAAAAATTATACGTAATTTTTTTTGTCACCGAAGTTATTTTTTATTATAATACTACATTCAGGTATAACTAAATTGGGGTAGTCTAATTGAAAATTGAAAATAAATTGACTGTTCTAAAAACAGGTAAGTATACAATATCCTAGAAATTATAAGTGTTTTATACTCAATTACTCCAGAGTCTAAAGTCACAAACACTAAACACTACAATATTAAATAGCAGCACAAAGTGTTTAAACTATTTTATATCTTAATATAATAAGAATAACACAACGTTGTTGACAAAGTACATAAAATATGTTTAATAATATGTTATAGCCGTTATTACAGAACGACAAAGAAAAACGCATTTAGTGTGAGGTCAGGTTATGTATTAAAATTCTTCTCAGCTATTTTGTTTTTCTTCTTTGTTACGGCTTTGTAAGACAATTTTATCTCTTTCATTATTATGGATAGAAGTAAGGAGAGAAAACCACTAAATGTTTCAGTATTTTACGACTCCTACTGATCTAGAGTAGATAAGCGTTCTAACCTTCATATTTTTATAAAAATATAAACGGGATATTTTGTAGAATTATTATATTTTGGATAAAAAAACATGTTAAAAATTCTAAAACAAATATAAATGTTGGTTTAATTTTAGAAATCACTTATTTTTCTGTACTTCGAGAGGAAGACAAATAATCGAAATGAACAACCCTAGTTATATTTACGAGGAACATTTTTTGGGTGTATGGCAACTGAAAACCGTTATAATTACTAAATTCTTAAAGATATACACCGTTTGGACTATACCCCGAATAATCTCCGCCGATGCCCGCCCGCGCGTCCTGATTTGCAATTGTTTCAAAATAATACCTATGTTCTTGATTTTTTGTTTCGTGGTATGTTTAGGTAAATAAGTTACAGGTTTCAACAAGTAAGATATTATCTTTATATCGGTAAAAAATTTAAGTTTAATACTTACAAATCCTATTAGCAAAATGTAGTTTATCGGTGTCACTTTACTACAACAGCTTAAAAATATCAATACTGTTATGCCTCCAAAAAGGCTAACCAGCATTAGCCATATTCTAAAATAGAAATTCTCCATCAAAAAAAAATTACGATCAGTTTTTGGTTGGTTCATAACACAGGTCTACCAATACAATAATTGTGGCGGCTGATTTAGAATAAATATTCGTTTTCGACGTAATTTTTTGGCTGGAATCGAATTCGGCAAAAAGGTTTTGGATTAAAACAGAGTTTCAAAACTTTTCTAAACTATACAATTGTTTACAGCCAAAATTGTTATAAATGCGTAAAAAAAACTATACAAATAAAGAACGAAAGCTGGTTTAGACCATGTCAAATTAAAATTATTATCCGACGTTTTGACTACGATTACATGAGACATCTTCAGGGATCTTTTCTCAACGAGATTATAACACTGAATAACCATCGAGGAGCAAAAACCCAGTATTTATATCCGATTGGTGCTTAGCGAAACGTAATCCAGAGTTACAATCGATGTCTACGTGTGATATAGACTGTAACCTGTATCTCTATTAATATTATTTGTATATTTACAAATTACGATTGATCTTCTAATTTTACGTTTAAAGGAACTAGAAAGTGATGCTAGCACCTTAATTTCTTTTACATTATCTCCAGCTTCACTCCAGAAGAAAACCTTGCCATTAAACTAAGTAGCTCCAAGATTCTACGCCTCAATGCCCAATGGGCTGCATAAAATACATAACGAAAATGTACCTCTACGTCCAGTCGTCACCGCAATAGACTTACCAACCTACAAAATAGGTAAATATCTGGCCAAACTTTTACATCCGTTTACAGGAAAAAACTGAATCCTTTGTTAACAACCCTGAAAATTTTGTTAAAAGATTAAAACCCACCCAGTTAAAGATCGGAATGAACTTTCACCAGTGACGTGAGTGCTGTAATTTTATTTATGGGCTAGCTGTGCTCGTTTGAAGTAGACGTGTTTTTGTCACTGCGTTATAATTTTCGCTATGGAGCAACGTGCCGCAATTAAATTTTATTTCAAATTGAGAAAAAGTAGTTTGGAAACATTCGAATTATTGAAAACTGTATGGTGAGGACCCCGGGCCAAACAGTGGACGCACAATTCTACAAAAGTGTCCTGGATAGACTTTTGAAGCGTATTCGTCGCGTGAGGTTGCAATTGTACCGCATCGGTGACTGGTTTCTGTTGCACGACAATGCGCCAGCCCATTTCTCAATACTCATCACAAAATTTTTGGCCCAAAAGTTGTCTGTGTGATTCATCACTCGCCCTACTCGCCTGATCTGGCTCCGGCAGACTTTTTTTTTATTTCCCAAATTGAAAATACAGACGAAAGAAGAACGTTTTGAAGTCGTTGAGGCGATACAAAGGAATGTGAGCAGGGTTCTGAAAATTACTTCAGAGAAGGAGTTCTCCAGGTCGTCCGGCGGTTATACGAGTGCAGCAAAATTTGTAGAGAATGAGGAGTGGATTATGTGGAAAACTAAATAAAACTTTTTTCAAAACTCTTGTTTTCATTCGTAAAAAAAAGTTAGTCCCGGAACTTTTTGAATGAACTGTGTATGTATTTACTATTAGCCCAGTTATAAGCTCACTAGTGATTAAATATCCTCTATGTAAGTTTCGAAATGCTTCGACTTCAGTGGAAGCATACCCCGGAGCAGACGTTCCTTCCGACCATAACTTACTGCTTGGAAATCTGAAGCTAAAACCCAAAAAACTTAAATGGCGACAGAATAACACACGAATATACACACATAAATTAAAAAATGAGTCCATCAAGAACGATATTACTGAACATCTAAATAATAAGATAGATGAAATAAAAAAAAAAGGAATGGAATGCTGTCAAGAGCATAATTAAAGAAACTGCTGAAGAAACACTTGGAACAAACACGAAAAGAAATAAACAAAAATGGATGAAATCTTGGAGCTTATGGAAGAACGTAGACAATACAAGAATAAGGATGAAACAAAATACAAAAATGTCCACAACGAGATTAGAAATAAAATAAAACTAACAAAGGAAGATTGGTTCAATAAATAATGCGACGAAATAAAACTCTTAAATCGTCAGCATGATTTGTTTAATCTACACAGAAACTGCTGGCGTAGGAAGAAAAAAGGTAGGGAGATTATTACGGACGACAGTGGACTAGTCATTGTGGAAGCCGAGCATAAGGTTAAGAAATGGAAATATTTGCAACCATTACTCAATGACGAAAATAGAGGTGAACTTGCAGAAAAAGAAATAATAACAGGGCCTTCTATCACAAAAGGAGAAGTAACAAATTCAATAAGAAATCTCAAAAAAGAAAAAGCCATAGGATCAGATGGAGGTTGTGGTGACTTGGTTCTTTATTCCTATCCGCAGTCTTATGTTCTAAAAATATTTCTTAAAATAATACATGAACGAATATACCCGAAACTCGAACGAGACATTAAAGATAAGCAATTTGACTTCAGGAATGGCTTAGGCACAAGAGATACGCTATTTAGTTTAAATGTTTTAATTCAGCGAAGTCGTGATGTAAATTGCGGTGAATTTACCTGGTTAATTGATTTTGAAAAAGCTTTCGACCGAGTAAATCATCACTACAAGAAGATAATAAAAATTTACGTACTATTTCCAATCTTTATTGGAAACAAGGATCATTTGTTCAAGTGGACGAAAAGGAATCATAAAAATTCCAAATTCGTCAGGGTGTTCTGCAGGGTTGTGTGTTATCTCTTTAACTTCTATTCAGAAAACCTATTTTGGGAAGCTCTTGAAGAGGTAAAAGACGGTATCCCTCTAAATGGGGTTTTGATCAGTAATCTAAGATATGCACATAATACTGTCCTTCTTGCAGACACAGCTGAAGGCCTTTACTTAAAGACTGATAGAAAGGGTAAATGAGATCTGTGAAAAATACAACATGCGATTGAATATAAGCAAAATAAAGGTTATGATAATAAGTAAAAACGTACCCCAAAATGTACAATTTCGCGTCAGAGGTTCTCTTATTAAAACAGTATCATCCATCAAATATCTGGGCGCACAACTACATGATAAGAGAGAGCAAATAAAAGAAATAAAAATACGTATCGAGAACGCCAGAGCCTATTTCAATCGCATGAAAACACTATTATGTAATATGAAACTTAATCTGCAATTAAGAACTCGCGGACTGAAATGCTACATATTCTTTATACTGATGTACGGTGTAGAATCTTGGACATAGACGGAGGCTACATGTAGACGACTTGAGGCTTTTAAAATGTGGTGCTACTGACGTATGACAAGAATATCTTGGACACATCACATAACCAACGAAACTGTTCTACAACGCATGCGCAAGGAAAGACAAATCATGAAGGCCATTAAAGAAAGGAAGTGAGCATATAATGCGCAACCAGTCGCAGATGGCGGCACACTCAGAATCTGGTTTATAGGTTCCGACGCAGAAAGGTTTAAATATGAGTATGCAGATGTAGAAAGTGTACCAAAGGTGTGTGGGGAAAGCTTCGACGGACCCACTGATGAGTCCACCGTCGGTAGCTAGGACGAAATACCTCTTTTAGGGTCTAAAATTAGATTGTGACGAACCGATCGCTTCGGCACGGGTGCGGTCTCGTTTACAACATGGCGACCGTGACAGGACTTAGGCAGCAAGGGTTGCCTGTATTGCTGATTTATAGCAATGGGCCTGTAAAAGACCCTAAAAGCGTCCGCATCTGCAGTTTCACCAGGAAACACTTTCTATACATGCGGGATCTAACGATCTCGTCTGCATACAAAGTATTTGCCTTAGCGGGGTGATGTCGCAGATGGCGGCATACTCAGAATCTGGTTTAGAGTGAGTCCACACGATAAGAGAAATTTCGGCGTAGGCGTATTACGCCCATTTATGTTAAAAATGTCTCGTCCACACGGGCAACTTTTATTGTGCAGTCGTGCAGTCGTAAAGTGTTGTGTATGTTTTTTTTTTGTGGTAACCTAACTTTTTTCTGATTTTTTGATAATATTTATTTATGTATAAATTAAAATGAAAGAAAATAAAAAAATAATTGCAGCAATGTTGTTATGTAGAAAAAGAAAAAATTACAAAAGATAAGGACATTATTAATATATTCTTTATTAAAAAAACGGAAAAGTCGTCGCTACTAGGTCTGGTCTGTTTAAGAAAAACATTGGAGAAAGGCTTGGACATACTAATGATTTAATTCAAGAAATGCGAGAAAGTGATCCTGATTTTTTAAAAATATTTTCCTGTGTCTCTTGGTGAGTTTGAAAAGCTGTTGTTGGGCCAATAAATAGGAAACACGCTATGGAAATGTGTACAGCTATACCCTTATTACTAGGTTTGAAAAAACATTATGATATTTAGCTGATGAAATCAGCATGTGAAAGCAACATTGCGAATTCCGAGTCGGTAAACAGCGTTTTTGAAATTAGTCATGTTACTTGTGCGATGATATGAGACTCTTTAAAGCAAGTTTTATTTCCGAAGTTTGCCACTTCTACCTGGTAAAGAATTGCCAAGGAGTTCAAAGACGAGAGTTTTAATATAAAGTGTCATTTTAACAATCGTTTTAATAATTACAATTGTTTGTAGTTTTTAGAAGAATACATTACGTATGACACTAACTGGATTTCTGTTATTAAATTTCCATTAATGTTAATTTTTACTTTTTAATTGTTTATATTAGGTTTATATAAAATTTGCTAAGGGTAGGGTTACCAGACGACAGGAATTTTCTTGACATGTCTGAAATTTTAGCCCCTTGTTAGGAAGAAAGAGGAAAAAACTGCAATTGTCAGTATTTTTTTGAAATTAAAAGAGAAAAATTATTAATCATTCTAGTGAGAAAAAATAAATTGATTAAACGTTAACAAAATGAGTGAATTGTTAATTTAGTATATTAATAAATTTAGTTTCATACTTTTAATTGCTTGATGTTTCTTTTGGAAATTGCTGGACTTTTATAACCATTTCATGACATTCTTCACATGATATGTTCTTTAAGTTAACTTGTGTCTAGAGTAGAACCTTAACAGAAGACATTGTTGTAAACCAACTATTACTACAAATTATTAATTATTAAATTACTATATATATTTTTAAGTTACTTTTATGGATTAATAGATAATTATAGTCTAATATTTAATACTCCCTTAAGAAACAGTTATATCTTAAGTAAATTTATGTTCTAATAGGCTCAAACAAAGCATGCCTTAATCTCCGAAACTCTAAAACTTTACTTTTTACAGAGACCATTACTTTTGTTCATATTGTCATCGTTCTATAAATATTTTTCATTTCAGTAATCATGTAAATAAATATTTATAAGTTATATGTGTTAGTACGCCTATGACTGTAAAATATATAATTTAGATACAGAATAGAATTTAACTAGGACATGAACATTGAGACGAGATGAACTAAAATCAAAACACTACAATAGTAACATTAATTTAGTAAGTAAGAACAAAAACTGTTGTTACCTCATGAATTAGTGAACATTATAATAAAATATTAAAAAAGTAATATTAGAAGATTTATTTGAATTCATCGAAACCAGTGATAAACTAAAAGCAGAACTAGCAAAGTTATAACATTGGTGGTAGCGAAAGGCAAAGCTTATAACAATATAGACAGTCTGTTTCCCCTTAGTCCACTACGCTCCCATTAATGAGAAGACTCACTCGATATTGGCATTTGATGCTTTGATTGCAAAAATTTTGAAAATCTCACTGCCTTAACATACAACATTCAGACAAAATGTCCGGATATTTACAGAAACGTTAGGGATATTGTCAGGGAATCTTATTATTTGATCTGGTAACCATAGCTAAGGGCATGTCTGTGGAATAGCGTCTCGATATCAGAGATTGTCGTTGAATAGAAATTGTATTATATAATGGCCTTTATTTCATAAGCTTTAATTTATATAACGAACACATGTATTATTGCAATTGTTATAAAATTAATAAAAAAATTAACAAAAATCGTTTTTTTTGGAGGACCAAGCAGTAATGATCTTCAGTAACAAGCATTTTTAATAAATTAAAACAATTTAACATAATTCATAAATATCCATTATTTCAAAACTCGCTAAATAAAATATATAAATAAAACAACAAAGTTTTAAAAAAAATATATAGGTTATGTTTTCATACAAAATATTGAAAATAAACAGTTTCCACCATCTTTAAAGCAGTCCGCTGAAAAGTTCAACATCATTTGGCGTAATGACCTTGGAAAAGGCGGATTTAGGCGGGAAATCTTCGGTCTTTGTCTTTTTTTAAATCTAACAAATCACAATGCTTGAAATTTGACATATGTCTTATTACGCTACGCTGCCGCCCAGATTTTTCTTATCGTGTGGACTCACTCTTATAGATTCCGACGCAGAAAGGTTTAAAGATGAGTATGCAGATGTAGAAAGTGTACCAAAGGTGTCTGGGGAAAGCTCCGATGGTTCCACTGATGAGTCCACCGTCGGTAGCTAGGACGAAACACCTCTTTTAGGGTCTAAATTTAGATTGTGACGAACCGATCGCTTTGACACGGGTGCGGTCTCGTTTACAATAAACCAAAAATACAAACTTCTATAAATGGTTATGCAAGGCAAGATGGATGGTAAGAGAGGCCCCGGAAGACGATGAATTTCGTGGCTGCATAATTTGCGACAATGAACCGGAAAGACACCTGCTGAATTATTTAGAGCCGCTTTCAATAAGGGTACAGGGAGAAGAAGAAGATGTAAGTAATAATAATGTTCTCAATTCTTCTGTAAGCGAAGCAAAGGTCCAACTCAGCGACCTGGGTCCATTTCCAAAATTAAAATTTTTAACTGAATATCTATAAAAATCTTAATTCAAACTTACCGGGTTCGAAAATATTCCTTAACACCTGGTGTAAACATAAATATGGCTCCAATGCAAGCCGTAATCAATATTTGTGTGGTGAGCAATCCATATACTTTACGAATAAATGCTAAACGAATTGCCTGGGTTGATTGAGCTACAGTGATTTTGAAGTAGATAATCTTAAATTTATCTAAATCAACTTCTGTGCCTCCTATTTCTGGATCATCGGACACTATAAATATGGTTCTAGAAAAAAATTGTATTGTTTTATTTAGATATTTAAAATGGGATTTATCATGCGCTTCTCTTTGCAACATTTTTACTTTCGAGTTAAAAAAAATTACTGTACAAATGTAAAAATGTACCAAAAGAGTTTGCATGTCCAATCCCGCTTGAGAACATAAAGAGGTACAAATTCAAAAGGCTGGTTCAGAGTATAACCAAAATAAAAAAATTCATAAATAAATTCGCTAGGATTTCTATGACTTTGATTGGCGCTGTATTAAATGAGTTTTAGTGAAAATTAGTATTACATCAAAGACCTGCGTTCTTTGTTGGCCTTGTTGGATAATATTTCAAAATCTAGTCGTTTTCAAGAAATGTATTTGTGGCAATTGACATCCAAGATATGTATAGGGTGAGTCAACGATTGGATGAAGTAAGTTTGTGCCTTTTCGGTGAAATTAACAAAGAAACTATATTGATTGTTTGATACAGTTTATTTTTACGCAGATTTTAAAAATATTTAGGACTCTACAGGGTGAGCCAAAAAACTACGACAGCATAAAGTTGTATTTTTTTAAATAGAACACCCTATATACGAATCGTATTTTCGATTTAGCTTATAATTTTAAATCTTTTTTATTAAGGGTTTACTATAACAAAACTTTATAGTTTCTGAGATAATTAAGTTGAAAGAAAAAAAGTCACATTTTCAAGCATCAATTCAATCCTAAATAACGTTTTCAATTTTGTGACAAATATGTTCAAATTTGGAATTTAGCAAGGCCAAGGACAAGTTAACATAATTTTTACCTAATATTTGCAATAAAAGCTACAGGGTGTTGAACACATCGGCTCAAATTTGAACAAGTTTAAATGAATAAATATATTTTTTTTTTAAATGGTACACCCTGTATATTTTCATGTTATTTAATAGAGTAATAAAAACCCTAAAAGTTTTGTTCAATATATCCTATACCTATTTATAATAGTTTTTGAGATATTTCAGTTTTTCTTATTTTCCATACTTTTTTACAGAAATAGTCTTCATTATCATAGTAGCCATGGCAAAAACAATGTAAAAGAACATTTTTCTGTGTGTCAAATTTATAACCGCAATCGCTTCTTTTGGTTTTTATGTAGTTTAGTTTGGTTTTTTTTGCATTCATCTTATATTGTAAAATGAATTTTCCAAAGAATGAGTTAATAGATATGATTTATACAATAGGAGAGGCTGAAAAAAATTGCCTTCTTGCTCAAAGAATTTACAAAATGAAGTATCCTGATCGACGCCAGCCTAATACCCATACTTTTCAAAACTTAATGCAAAGATTTGATTCTTCTGGTACTGTTGATTATCCAAAACGTAAAGTGGTCAACAAACCAGTAACTAATGAAGAAAAAGAACTACAAGTATTGTTAAATGTTCAGGAAAATTCTTATATTGGTAGCCGTCAGTTAGCAGCATTATGTGAAACATCACAATCCACCGCTAATCGTACTACCAAGAAATATAGGTATCATCCATATCACATGGAATTACACCAAGAATTGCATGGACAGGATTTTGAAAGTCGTGTAAACTTTTGTCGTACAATAAATGCGGAGATTCAATTAAATCCAAATTTATTATGCAAGGTAATGTTTAGTGATGAAGCTACTTTTAGAAGTAACGGTGCCGTAAATAGACGCAACATGCATTATTATGCCATAGAAAACCCATTTTGGATTCGAGAGGTGCAACATCAAAACCACTGGTCATTAAATGTTTGGTGTGCTATTCATCATAATCGAATTATTGGACCCAACTTTTTTAATGAACCACTAAATGGCCATAGTTATCTGAACTTTCTACAAGAAGAACTACCCCAACTGCTTCAAGGTCTCGATAGGGATGAGCTCGACAGTATGTGGTTCCAGCACGATGGTGCGTCTCCGCATTACCATCGTGAAGTTCGTGCGTTTTTGGACCAACGATATCCGCAAAAATGGATTGGACGTGGGGGTTTCATTGAGTGGCCACCAAGGTCTTGCGACATCACCCCATTAGATTTCTTCCTATGGGGTTATATTAAAAATAAGGTGTATGTTAATCCACCAACAACAGTGGAAGATATGCGAAACAGGATTAGGGTTACCTGTAGAACAATAACGCCACTAATTTTGTCCAGGGTCCGAGAAAATCTGCAAAAAAGACTAAATTTGTGCATTGCACAAGAGGGTCGTTTATTCGAACACTTATTAAAAAGAAATAATTAATCTCAGTATTTAATAGGTAATTTTTTTGTTTCAATTTAGTATAAAAGTAAATATGTATTTGCCTTGTCGTTATTGTTGTGTTAATTTTTTCACATTATGTTTAATTAAATTATTGCTGTTGTAATATAACGAATAATGTATTTCATCATATTTAACCACATTCTGTTTGTTTCTGTAGTTTCTTTTTATTATTTTACATGGCTACTATGATAATGAAGACTATTTCTGTAAAAAAGTATGGAAAATAAGAAAAACTGAAATATCTCAAAAACTATTATAAATAGGTATAGGATATATTGAACAAAACTTTTAGGGTTTTTATTACTCTATTAAATAACATGAAAATATACAGGGTGTACCATTTAAAAAAAATATTTATTCATTTAAACTTGTTCAAATTTGAGCCGATGTGTTCAACACCCTGTAGCTTTTATTGCAAATATTAGGTAAAAATTATGTTAACTTGTCCTTGGCCTTGCTAAATTCCAAATTTTAATATATTTGTCACAAAATTGAAAACGTTATTTAGGATTGAATTGATGCTTGAAAATGTGACTTTTTTTCTTGAAACTTAATTATCTCAGAAACTATAAAGTTGTGTTATAGTAAACCCTTAGTAAAAAAGATTTAAAATTATAAGCTAAATCGAAAATAAGATTCGTATATAATGTGTTCTATTTAAAAAAATACAACTTTATGCTGTCCTAGTTTTTTGGCCCACCCTGTAGAGTCTTAAATATTTTTAAAATCTGCGTAAAAATAAACTGTATCAAACAATAAATATAGTTTCTTTGTTAATTTCACCGAAAAGGCACAAACCTACTTCATCCAATCGTTGACTCACCCTGTACATATACTCTAAAAACAACGATTATTTTCGATAGCTGGAATATAATTAAATAATTGTCATATTTTAATTTAAAATACAGCGTGTTCTGTAAGTACCTCCTAATTTCTCGAAAGCATACAGGGGAGGTCAAAATAACCCTACTTTGTCATAGAAAAAAATAAATAGCTAAATAAATAAATAAATATTTATTTCCAACAGGCCAACGGCCCCCTTACAGGAAAGTCAAACATAGATAAATAAGTTAATAGAATAAAGTAAATAAACTAACTAAAGGTACAGTTAATCTAAAACTAAGACTAAGGACCCATTCAGGTGCACATACAGCAGCAGAATGTCAGGTAACCGATTATCATCACCCCAATTGTAAGCATGCAAAATTGCTAGATAGAAATCAATCTATTATCAGTTTATATACAAAGAATAAAGATACTTCAACAAAAAATTTTTAAATGGTGTAAGTAAAAACTCTGCGCAGTATACTTTAAATACGTTAAATGATGAGCAGGAAGAAGATCACGAAACAGAACTTGATGCTATTGTGGATGATGAAATCTTTTCAAATATGGACAATATAAGTGCCTGTTCAAGTCAGTCAGCTACTAGTAATACATTTTGTATAAACTATCAAAACGTATGAGGGTTAAATACTAAAACAAACAGTTTTTACAATACAGTATGTCTCACACAGCATGAGTATGATGCAGTCGCACCGGATCATGCTCGTGGTGGCGGTCTCTTATTAGCAGTAAAAAATGTATATAAAAGTACTGTAATTGATGTCAACTTTAACGATCTAGATATAGACTTTATAATAGTTAAGATATATACTAACAAAATTAGTTTCATGTACATATAAGTAGTTCTAGTTGCACAATACTGACTAGAGAAAATTTTTTTGCATTCTTGGAATGTCTCGATTTTCTGTATGAGAGTAATTATATTATAATAGGAGATTTCAATATAATACACCTAAGTGAATATTACCTCGACAACAATTATAGGGATGCCCAGGTGGACCTTTTTTTTAATCTTTTGAGTTTTTTGGATAGTAAGCAATACAATCAAATTTTGAATATCAATCGACATATTTTAGATCTTGTGGTTTTACGTCTGCAGTGTAAAGTAGCTAGAAACACAATAACCTTTGTTGACGAAGATTCACATCATCCATTTCTTGTCGTTGAAGCACAATTGAAAGCATACAAACAGAAAACTTTATCAGTTAACAAAATTAATAATTACAATTTTAGAAAGGCAAACTTTAATTTAATGTATAGGCTGTTTCAAAATACATGCTGGAATGAGTTAAAATCTTTTAATGACATTAAAATTGCACTAGAATATTTTTATAACAAAATATCTCAAATATTCAATATTTGCGTTCCAAAGAGTAAAAGAAAAAAGGAATATCTTTTGGTTCACAAAAGATATCGTAATAACATTAAGAAAAAAGATAAATTTAGAATTAGAAGCAAAATACTAGATAAAGGATTGTGTTGGGAAAACACATCTCTGCTGCAGTCAAGAAATTCAAGTTCGTAATAAGTCAACTATACCCTTTGCTTAATAGGAGAAGCAAAATGAGTCTTAATAACAAACTGACCATTATTAAAAGTGTTTAGGTTAGTGCTGACCTACGTCTCAGCAGCGTGGGGCTAAGCTGCTGACTCGTGCATCAAAAGGCTTGAAGCTCAGGACAGCATAGTACTGAGAATGGCCTTAGACGCCCCGTGGTTTGTCAGAAACGCACAAATACGAAGAGAAAGGATATGGACTCCTTTAAGACAAAAGACTATTAAAGTGTTTCAAAAAGCTGAAGATCATGATAATCCACTGATTAGAGATGGAGTGGATTATGACCCAGAAATAGAAGCCAAAAAACATAAAAGACCTAGATTACAACTCTAGGTGAAGAAAACCAGGAGGAGATCCGACGAACCAAGCACGAAGAATGAAAAAAGAAGAGAGAAGAAAGAAGTGAGAAGAAAGAAATAGGGAAGAAACAGGAGAATGGCAGGACCCAAAGAAGAAATCCTCAAGGGCAGCACCATAGAATTCTAGGAAGCTTAAAGAGCCAGAGCCCAGGTCAGCTTACACTTTTTAGGCAATGTATGACAGACGCGTGCATGAACAGTGTGCACAAAACAGAACGAGATCAACTCTACGTTGTATGCGAAATGTAAGGCAGTGCGATGCAATAGGTGAACCGACAACTGGAGCGAAAACACTAAAGTGTGATGACCGGAGCTTTATAAGGCTACGACCCAGAAACCAATGGACACTCACAGTGCGCTTCGGTAGACTGTATCTTCACTACGGTCAACCGAAGTAGAATCGTGGGGATTTTCAGCCAAGGGGGGGGGGAGGTTAGCCAGTAGGAATCCGGCACTACTTCCACACTTCGTGTTGGTGTCTATGCAAGATTTAACCTCCTCGAAAAAAAAGGCATTCTCATAGTCTTAAATAAAACGGACTTTGTTCGACTTCAGAACAAAAGAAAATCTTATATTAGCGCGGCAGGGGAGGGTATGCTTCGGCGGCCATCTTGATAAATGGTAATTTGTGAGCCTCTCGCAAACGATTGATGCTATGACAAAATTAATAGAAAGATTGTTTCTGGATATATTTTTTATTTAAAATATTTTTAGAAAAAATATTACTTTAGGTACTGCGCGGCAAAATTGTCACTTTGTAGTTTTTGCTGAATAACATTTTAACGACTAACCTTGATTATAGTTATTTTCAATTTTATGCAGCATAAAATTCTCTGGCAATGATTTTTGTGAAGTTAGTAGCCTATAAAATAAAAGGGAGGAAAGTAAAATTATCGTGGAGGAGTTAAACCCATTTTTTATGTGCTGTCCTCATTAGGCCTAATCTACATTGGAAAAAGCTAAGTTAATTTCATTTTTTTTAAGGTCCGGCCATAGGTTTTAGAACTTGTGTAGTTTGCTGGCTAAGCTAACTAAGTTTTACATGTAGGCATGATCTACTAACTAATTGTAACCAAAAATTCGAGGTTAGAAGTTAATGGATAAAAAAATATATGCTGATGTCCTTTTTATGATCTTAAGTCAAAAATTTTCGTTTCGGTTGGCCTATTTTGATTGTGATATGTGATAATACTGTTGATTTTTATTTTACTTTTTAGCTTCGTCGGTTTGTTGTATAATACATCCATTCTCAGGTTTAGTCGCAGGTAAATCATCACAGCTCAGAATACTGTCACTATATCCGCTACCAGAACTATCATATTCTTCATATTCCATTGGCATCATCGAATACTTTTTCTTAATTCCTTTCTTATCGCTTACTATCCCGTTTTCTCGAAAATCTGACATGTTGAATGCAAATGGAAGAGATATGGTTATCTTTTCCTTAACCTAAAAAAGATTAGTAAAATTAATAACATTTATTAGGTTAACTGAGTTTAAATATTAAATTAAAGGTAACAATACATTCAGGTATAACAAGTAAAGATCGTTCATATATTGCTACTTTTTGCACAAGGATTAGCTCGTCACCTGGCGACAGTTAGGATGACTCCAAAGGTCAGTGTTATCAACACACTCTCGGACTAATACCGGCGTCCAGAGTATGTAAAAGAATCATGCTAAAATATTTATCTGCATCAGGTTGAACCTTTGAGGGTTGTTTATTTGGATTATTCATTCATAACAAAAAACTGCAGCGCTGCCAATCCGTTCAAGGTTCAATGTACTGCTGCCAGATGCGTAGACATACAAAAAAGAGTTTCTCGTTTAACTCATTTGCATCATTATACAATTTATATTGGGCGGAAGATAATCATTTAATAAATAATTCATAAAAACTTATATTGCTATCAGAAAATTGGTCCAGTACTCTTGGCAGCAGCTGCCAAAGTCGCGCTGGGAGCTCTCGGTGGCTGTGCGGCTTGATTCGAACGGAGATGTAAAATTTTTAAATAACGCTGCAACTGTGACATAATTTAATTAATACTATATGTGAATTTTTATTGCTGTTGGCTTGTTAGCTCTTAAAACGCTCCAAATTTCTTGAACCAGTTCTAAACCTGGATAAAGTGTGAAGAGAGCTACGACGAGTCTTAGTGTGCAATAAAACATCTAAATCCGATTATCTCAGAAAAGGCTGCTCGAAGTGACACCTATTTATAACTTTTTTGGATAAATTGGAAAGTTATGAAGCTTTAGATGTGGGCGAAGTGCTGCTAATGATGCTCTGTCAATGTATATCGTATATGTATATCGTATATGTATATATATATATATATATATATATATATATATATATATATATATATATATAAACTGTTGATCTACAACCAGCAACCATAGAAGATGCCAAATGAGATTTTGACGAAACGTCTGCAAACTTCTACAAGAAACGAATGAATGAATTCCCGGATTAATACTGAATCCCATGTTCCCGTCCGTGAAATGGTATGGTGTTAAAAAAGTGATTTTAATTTAATGTATTAGAATCTACTATACCGAAATAAATACCAAAGTTGTAAGCAAACGACGTGGCAGCATCGTGGTCACCAAGCGGTAGATGGAATCGTTAAAATATATGCAAAGATGATTATAAATCTGCTTTAGCATACGTGATCAAATGCGTCCGCAGGTAGTGAAGTAGGGTAGCAGTGGGGTGATAGTATGCTATAGTGATTTCAGCTGACACTTGATTACCAAGTCACTGGTTAGCAAATTACGTACGCGGCTTGGCTAGGTATAAAGACTTACTTGTTATCATAATTTTCGTACCCTTTTTATAACTTATATTCATCACGTATCATATTTTAAGTCATATTTGGCTATGAGTAAAAGAATAAGTGCATTCGTGAGTGATTAATTCTATTTTAAATAAAATTGAAGTTCGGGCTGCAATACGCAGCCACCGAGAGCTCTGCACTTGATTTTAGCAACTGCTGCCAAGACTTTTGGTCCGCTATTATGATACCAAAACGAGTTTTTATCACCTGCTGAATTATTATCTTTCACTTATTATACATTGTATAATGATGCCGACGCCACATTCAGCGTTATGTAAAAATTTAATATTTCCGTTCGAGCCAAACCACGCGGCCACCGAGATCTCGACGCTCTAAAGGCAGGTTTTCCTAGCAACGCACATTTTGCGTGGCATAGAACGTAATTCGGCTGACGCAACGCAACAACCAATGCGCTGCCTAAAAGTGTTTTCCTAGGATTGTCAGTTGTGTGACGACCGTCGCAATGAATTTATCTAAAATAAAAGAAAAGTTTGGCTTTATTAATATTACAAGACGAAATTTTGAAAGAAGAGATTGACTTATTAACCACGATTCATAGTGGTACTAGAAATTCTACTAGTCAATCATTACAAAATAGAAGCAGCGAAGGAGCATTTAAATACTTATCCATAGACATCTGCTTGACGACGAAGTAAAATTTAAAGCGTATTTTACATTTTGTTCATTTTATTCCAAATTGTGTCCTTTTTGAAAACATTTTTAAACTCTTGAAGCTTTATGTTCCAAAGAATAGGGTAACCACTCACTATTTCTACCAATTGCTCATCCTTGGTAGACCTAAAACGGATCTGTTGTTTTTGTGAACTAATTTTCAACAAAATATTGGAGCACTTTTTTCACTACACGCAGCGTACAACTGAATAGACTGCTCTCGGAGCTGTCGTCCTGTTGCGTCGACCGTATTAAGATGACGCACGTCGTTTTTACGCAGTGTAGGAAAACGCCTGCATTTGATTTTCATTAGAGAAGTTCTCGGCATTTTACGCCGACCGTATTAAGTTCTACGCCGCGTAAAATATGCGCTGCTAGGAAAACCCGCCTTAAGTTGGCATTTGCTGTCAAGGCTTTTGTACCGATATTTTGAAGGTAGTAAAAGCTTTTATGATTTATGGAATTATTATCTTTGGTCAAGTATAAATTTTATAATGATGTATATAAGTCAAGTGGTCAACTTATTTTCACATGTGTAAGTGTCTGGCAGCTGTACATTAAACATTCAACGGATTGTTATAAATGATTCAAATAAACAGTTCGCAACGTTTCAGCCTGATGTAGATAAATATGTTTTTTTTTGCATGTACTTGAAGCACCGTTGTTCTTCATTAACCCGAGTGTGCGGTAGCAGAACCGATTTTTCGTGTTCCGAATAGCACATTTTAATATTATTGCTAATAACACACTAAAATTATTGCTGGCTTTCAAACTAAATAGTGTAAAAAATAAATGATGAAGGAAGATGCTTAGCAGGCATATCCTTATAATTTTGTCATGTCTGTCGGTTTGTATACAGGGGCGGATTCAGCCTCACTCTTTGGGGGGGGGGGGGCGCGATGATATCACAAAAGTACAGTATGGCAAACGAAAGAAAGTTGTCGATGGGGAGGGGGGGGGTACACCGAAAACATTCTCATTTCTAGTATAAAAGACAGGGTCGGGTCTATTTTTCTGAATTTGAAGCTCTTGGGGAGGGGGGGTGCCAGCAGCATACACATTCCTAGTATAAGATGCAGAATCGAGTCTATTTTCTTGAACTCAAAGCTCTTGGGAGGGTGGGGGCGATCGCAAGCATACATATTTCTATACTCTATTCAGGAACTAGAGAGAGTAATAACACTGTTACCGAAACCTCCAACGTACCTGCTTCAGTGCCGCAGGTAATTGAGGACTGCCGTTTTTATATATTATTTGAGATTAGTGAGATACCCAAAAGATATGACTTCCACCTCTATATTTATAGCAAAATGGTTAAAACAAGGCATTCTTTCCTCAACGAAAAATTTATTACGATGAATATTTAGGATGCCTTAAGATATTAATATCTAGATAATAATGTTAAAGGCTCTGTTGGGCTGTGTTCCAAGATGACAGGAGTTAGAAAAATCTACTATGTACCGAATACTGAAGGAAAAAAAACGAGTGGAATTGTTAGTACTCCCAAACCACATTCGATCACGGACAAAAGAGAAACCTCGTTGGAAAAGAGATAAAACTGCAATAAAAGAAGTTGTACATACATTTTATTATGAGAAGCAGATCCCAACCGTCGACAAAATTCTAACTAAAATCAATGAAGATCCGGATTTATCTGAAATTTAAAAAAATGAGCTGTGGAAATTGCTCAGAGAACTTAATTTGTGATGGGAAAAACCAGATAAGCAATTTGTTCTTATAGATCGTCCGGAAACTGTCCTTTGGAGAAGGAAATATTTCTCTCAAGTAAAACGCAGAGTTGCTAGAAATAACACAACTTACAAAATTAGTAATTTAACTGAACATTTGAAAGATTTTTTTGAATAAAGTTACTGTGATAAATTGGGAAAAATCCATATAATAAATTAATAAAACAAAATGTGGAAACTAGATCTCATGATCGGTGAGATACAGGAACCAATTATAATTAATTTGAGCGAAAATAGCTTCACTGACTTTAATTATGAATTAGATACGTAATGTTTACCAGTGTAAATTTTTGTTTTTGTTGTATTTTATTGCTTAATGTTGTTTATATATTTTTTTAATTTTTTTATATATTTTTAATTTAGTGTGTTCCACTCTTTAATTTTATATATATTTAATTCCAATTAGCAGTAATTTTTTTATGATTTTATTATTGTATTTTTCTGAAGCCTATAGAATTAACATGTTTATTTTATTTTTTTGGGGCTATCGGATTTTCATATAATAAAGTAAATTAAATTAGGATGCAATAGAAATAAAAATAAATAGGTCTATTTTTAACTGTAACATATAAAAATGAATTATATTTGAATCCCTTTTTAGTGTTTAATTGTATTTCTGCTGATGGTTTAAAAAATAAATAAACTGAAACTTCAAATGTCCTAAAAATGTTTTTAATTAATAATAAAATGACCGATAGCCCCAAAAAATGTTAATATTATATGGAATTTATTTCTTTATATATGTTTAACTTCCTGTATTTTTGACAATGAGTATTTTGTAAGTATTCAAATTATAACTTAGAATTTTTTGAGAGAATAAGGCTACGTTTTAGTGTGAATGTGCCTAAAACGGTTTCTATGTCAATGTGGTAAATATGTCAAAATTATCTATAAAGAAATAGACCGATTTTGTATAAATAAATAAAAAATAAAAAATCTGTCCCAAATTAAAATTAAAACATTCAAAACCCTGTATATATTAACATTATTAAAATAATAAACCTAAAGGTTTTTTTTTATTTTTTATTTTTTTTAATTGCATATGTGACTTGTTCTGTGTGGAGGCTACGCTGGCGTTGTTGGAGATTGTTCTCAAAATGGCAGGGTTAAGGTGTACCCTTTGACGAGGTCTGAGCCCTGAGGATGGTCTAAGTTAGATCGAAAGCGCTTGGCCGATAATAACAATTTTAAAAAATATACACTGAAATACACAATCCGTCTATTTCTAGATTTCTTCGGTGTACAACCTGTTAATAACTTATTAAAATTATCTATATTTTGAAATGTATGTGAATTTTTAAGAAATTATAAGAAATAAAATAATATTATAAAAACTTTTTATTTTAAGTTTATTACCGAAATAATATTCTATGCCATAAATACTTAGTGATAAAATAAACCTCCTTCCGACGCCTATGGCAAGGATTAAAATCTTTTTTAAAACGTCACACTTCTAAATATCTATTGTTATCCAACCCAATTAGTCCATTATTATAGACCGGTATTTTTGATTATAAAATTTATATCCCATTCCTATGAAAAATATGTGTCTAAGACACTGGACTAAAGAACACAGGTAGTTTGCGAAGAAAAAAGGGTAAAAAATGATATATTACTCTCAATAGTTCTTGAATAAACTATAGTATAAAAGGCAATATCGGGTCTATTTTCCTGAATTCAAAGCTCTTGGATCCGCGCCTGTTTGTATATCACATGGTCATTTTTTTCTCTTTATTACATAGGTACATACAATATTGCATATTTAAAAATGTAATTAACAAAAAATATATTTAGGTAAACAATATTTTAACATTTTACTGTAGATGGTTAAATGATTAAGAAAAAAGTTGAAGGCGAAAATTTATTATGAAAAATACGTCATATCTTGAAAACGGTTCAATACATGGCATTTAAATTTGGCATTATTATGTTTTTATGGGTAAGAAATAACTATTGGGAAAATTCTTTGGTTCCTTCTTATAACATTTTCGGATTTACCTTTTTTTTATGGTCCCATAAATAAAAAATCAAAGATAATAGCTGGGCTATGAGATAGCGAAGGAAATTCATGATGAAAATGTTGATTGAGATGATTGCGAACTACAACTGGAGAGTAAGGTGGTGTTTCATCTTATGTAACCCACATTTTATGTCTTATGTGTGGAGGTACATTGTCTAATAGATTAGATGAGTTATTTCCTAACAATTAAAAATATCACCGCTAGGTCTCTGTGGAAGTTTAAAAGAAGCTTTTCTCTCAGCAAGAGTGGATTTTCGAGATCATAATAATATGAGATTTCTCTCTGAACAAGTTAAATAATTGTTTCACTAGTTAAAGATTCCATGTCTGGTAAATCTCATAAAATAATACGATTTTTAAGAATTTCGTTTTTTTTATTGAGTAAAAACCCAGATTCAATTCCATAGATACAATTTTTTTGCTTGGGCGATTCGGGACACTGTAATTTGTTTATTTGCTTATTTAGCACTATCATGGGTTTATATATATATATATATATATATATATATATATATATATATATATATATATATATATATATATATATATATATATATATATATATATATATATATACCAGGTTTGTCCAAAAAGTATCGAGCTTACCTTGATATCTCCGCATTGGTGTCATTTTTTATCATCCGGTGAGTGGCATCCTCCAGAGTCGTCCACATTTAATTGAATAACACGTTCCCAGCTGTGTTTCCACTTCCTGAAGCAGTCTTGGAACTCAGTTTTCGGAATTGCCTTCAGTGCAATCGTCACATTAGTTTCAACCGTCTCTTTGTCATTGAACCGCAGAGAGCTAAGCCGGGACTGTACGGAGGCTGGCGAAGCTGTACGACTTGGTGCTTTATTAAATATTGCTGCACAAGGTTCGATGAATGCGCTGGCGCATTGTCGTGGTGAAGCAGCCGATTACCGCTTGTCCAAAGCTGTGGCCGTTTTCTTCTTTTCAATACTTCAACGTAGTATTCTTTAGTGATCGTGTGACCTCTCGGAGCATATTCTTGGTGCATAACACCTTCATAATCAATGAAAACAGTCAATATTGTCTTCACTTTGCTCCGACTTTGACGTGCTTTTTTGGTCTTGGTGATTCAGAATGCTTCCAATGTGAAGACTGTCGCTTTGTTTCTGGATCATAGCCGTAAACCCATAATTCATCACCAGTAATAATCTTCTTGAGTACATTTTCATCATTAGAAAGTATTTCCAAGTGGTCCTGAGCGATGTCAAAGCGAAGTTTCTTCTGCTCTGTCGTTAGCAATTTTGGGATGAATTTCACACACACGCGAGCCACTGCCAAATTCTCGGTTAAAATTCTCCAAACAGTAGTTTTTCCGTCCCCATCTTACTATATCCTGCATTACATGTTCCTCGCGTTTTGATGAATTGCGTATGTGATCTCTTAATGTGTATCCCGATATTCTTCTTAGTACTTTCATTTCGTCAGTTCTTAAAATTGATTTTGTTTTTGTGTTGTCAGCTCTCGTCTCTATTGCGTACGTCATTATCGGTCGAATACAGGTCTTGTAGATTTTTGTTTTTGCGTCCTTGCTCATGTATGTGTTGTGCCATATTATATCCGCCAGGCTTCCTGAGATTCTAGTTGCCTTGTTTACTTGGTTTCTTACTTCTCTTGTTCTGTCTTGGTTTGCGGATATCTCAACTCCTAAGTAATTAAAGATCATGAGTTGTTCTATTGGTTTGTCATCCACTACTAGTTTGCATCTTAAGGGCACTTTGCTTATTACAACTGACTTAGTTTTATCGATGGATATTTTCATGTTGAATTGCTTGCTTATGGTGTGGAATGCAAATAGAAGTCTTTGGAGATCGTCTTCATTTTCCGAGACAATGACGGCGTCATCATATTATGGTTATTTCCCCGGTATTCATTCTGTACCCTGGTGCCGCTCTTTTGACGTTCTCAATTATTTGGTCCATTACTATGTTAAACAGTAATGGACTCAGAGAGTCCCCCTGTCGTATGCCCGACGCTATCGGTACATCCTTAGTTAAGTTGCCGCTTACTGAGATTTGTGTTGTGGTGTTGGAATTTAGCTGTTCAACTATGTTAATTAAATTGTTTGGGATGCCTTTAATTCGCATTATTTGCAGAATATCATCCAGTCTCACCCTATCAAAGGCTTTAGTGAGATCTATAAAGCATATAAAAGCCGGCTTAGTAAATTCAATAGATTTCTCTGCTACCTGTCTTACGATGAATATGGCATCTACTGTAGATCTGTTTTTGCGGAAACTTTGCTGTTCTTCTGATATTCTACAATAGTCAGTTATTATACCTTCAAGGATTTTGGTGAATAATTTCATTATTGAATTTAATAAAGTTATTCCTCTATAGTTTTCCGTGATTTTCTTATCACCCTTCTTGAAAATAGGTACTGTTATACTTTTCTTCTAATCTCGGGGTATCTCTTGGTCTTTAATTATTTTGTTAAAGAGCTTTGTTAGTTCTTCGTATAATGCATTTCCACCATATTTAATTAGTTCGTTGGGAATATTGTCGGGTCCTGGGGCTTTTTTCGTTTTTAATTTGGCTATTGTGTCTTTCGTCGTTTGGAGGCTTACTTCCTTGGTGTATTCGTCATATTCAGATGCATTTTCGGGTGGGTAGTTGTTCTGTTCTGATTGATCTGTATTTCTATATAGTGTTTTAAAGTGTTCTTCCCATTCGTGCTCAGAAATTTTTTGGGATTGTTTATATACGTTTATATCCTGTTTCCTTCTTCTGATCATGTTCCATACCTTCTTTTGTGCCCCGTACAAGTCATGTTCCATATCTACCGTGAACCTTCGCCAATATTCGTTTTTGATTTGTCTTATGTCGGCGTTTACTCTGTTTCTTATTTCTTTGTATCGATTGTGTTCTGTTTCTGACTTGTTATTTCTGTATCGGAGGTAAGCCTGTCGTTTCTCTGCTGCCAATGATTTCACCTCAGTAGTATACCAGTGCTTAGCTGACGGCTTAGAATTTGTGTTGACTTCTCTGTATCCCAATGTTTCCTCGGCCGATTTATCTACATTTCCTCTGATTTTTCCCCAGCTTTCTTCAACATCATCTGAATCTTTAATAGAGTTGTCTTTGATCTTTTCTGCAAGTCTCTTTTTATACAAGTCTTTGGTTGATTCATCACTTACCGATTCAATGTTTAATTTATTTTTAATATTCGGTTATTTTTAATATTCGGTGGCACGAAAAAGGACAATGAATAACACTCCTCTCTAAATGTTTTATTCATCATATTAATTGTTTCCGAGTAAATTTTTCCAAGATTAAAGCAAAATTTGATGCAAATTGCTTGATCTAATTTTTCCGTCATTTTTTACAAATGCGACGAACGAAAAAATGACATTGTAAACAAACGCTCACCGTTCACAAACTAACACGTCCAGTCGGTAACTGCACACACCAACGAGTTCGTGAAGATTTACTGGTGACGCCCATGCCCCACAGAGGTCGATACTTTTGGGACAAACCTCGTATATACAGGGTGTCCAAGATAAGGATCCTAAGCATGGGGATCTCGGAAACAGTTGGAGATACGAGGTCGGTTAAATTAGAGAAAAGTTGCGCAATTTAGTGCTAAATTAAACGCAGTTAAAAAAATTTAAAAATTTCAAACACTTCCGGAGATTTCCGGAAAAAAATGAAATTTGGCAAAATCGTTTTTAATTTTTGCAGGCTTTATTTAAAGAGATATCAGAAAATAAAAGGTAGATTCTCATTGCCACTTTTTATTTTTTATAATATGGTCTAAACAAAATTTAAATCCGACGTTTCGTTTCTGAGATACCATCATGAACTTTCATTTTTTATATGGAACAAAAAAAAGTATCCCATGTATTTGATAGCATTTTTTATTACAAATTCAACGATGTATCACCCTTGCATATCGAATACGTAGTTCAAGTACTTTCCATAAGAGCTCCATGAGAGCGAGAGAGAAAGGTATATCAGTTTTATAAAAGCCAATGAACTACACACTTGATATGCAAGTGTGATACACCGTTGAATTTGTAATAAAAAATGCTATCAAATACATGGGATACTTTTTTTTGTTCCATATAAAAAATGAAAGTTCATGATGGTATCTCAGAAACGAAACGTCGGATTTAAATTTTGTTTAGACCAAATTATAAAAAATAAAAAGTGGCAATGAGAATCTACCTTTTATTTTTTGATATCTCTTTAAATAAAGCCTACAAAAATTAAAAACGATTTTGCCAAAATTCGTTTTTTTCCGGAAATCTCCGGAAGTATTTTGAATTTTTAAAATTTTTAAATTGCGTTTAATTTAGCACTAAATTGCGCAACTTTTCTCTAATTTAACCGACCTCGTATCTCCAACTGTTTCCGAGATCCCCATGGTTAGGATCCTTATCTTGGACACCCTGTATATATATATATATATATATATATATATATATATATATATATATATATATATATATATATATATATATAAAGTTTTGTAAAGGAGAATATTGTGTTCTTTATACAATAAAGCAAATTTTAAAGTTGATTTTGACTTTGATTTTAATATTGTGTTCTTTTTACAATAAAGCATATTTTAACTTTGATTTTGACTTTGACTTCAATGAGTAACACTTGAAAGAATCATATATGATTTGGTCTATTCTGAGGTCTAGTTTTTTCAGTTGCTTTTTATCTCATTAGTTATGGGATACTTTATATATAAATAACTAAGTATATTATTTGCTTGAAGATTGTAGACAATGTTTTGTATCTCAACACTCGGTTTACTGAAGATTCCATTATTGTTTTTAATGTATGCTGCTTCTATAAATTTTCTTTTTTTCCTATTGGGTTCCATATATATTGCCGCAGCCTCAGACCATTTTATGTGGTGCTGTTTATCCCAGGAGTGTTCTGCAATACCTGATCTCGAAGAGGTAAATGATCAACTGCCCTTCCTACATGTCATGGTGAACCGTTCAAACTAAACTATTAAAACTTCAGTATACAGAAAGCCAACCCATACTGGACAATATCTTAATCATAGTTTTAATCATTCTGTTGTAACAAAACGAGGAATTATACGCAACCTCTATAATCGCGCTATATCTACATGCAATAATGCCGAATCATTGGAAAAAGAGGTAGCAAATATTAAATTCGATTTACAACGGAATGGTTATCCTTTAAAACTAATTGACGATGTTATGAATAATTTTAGAACAACGAACACTGGACAGCAAGAAACACATTCCTTCTTCACAGTTCCGTACATTAAGGGAACGTCGGAGAAAATAAGACGAATTGCCAGTAGTTATAATATAAAAACAGCCTTTAAATCAGGAAATATCCTTAGAGCTCATTTAACAAAAAACAAAACCTAAAACTACCGATAAGAAAGAATGTGTTTACAAAGGTCCATGTGAGTGTGGTGAAATGTATATTGGAGAAACCAAACGACCCCTAGAATTAAGGAACATAAAACTCATACACAAAAAGGGGAAACGTCGAGATCAGGTATTGCAGAACACTGCAGGGATAAACAACACCATATAAAATCGTTTGAGGTTGCGACAATATATGTGGAACCCAATATGAAAAAAAGAAAATTTATAGAAGCAGCATACATTAAAAACAATAATGGAACCTTTAGTAAACCGAGTGTTGAGATACCTAATCTTTGGCAACCACTACTTTGTAAAATCAAATCACTGAGGTGTGTACAGTGAAGCGAAATGTTGCGCTTCAATAAACACAGTCACTATATAAGCTCGTAGTTGTCGTATTATTCACTTAAAATTAACAAAAAATATAATTAATTATAATTTTAATCATAAATTTTGCTCAAAATAAGACAAATAAAACATCCTAAATCATTTATAATAGCATATGGAAGCTCACGCAACGCAAATTTAATTTAAAAACGTGCTCAAAGTGAACAAACGCCACCTCCTCTCACGTGATCGTTCCGGTCGCTCGGATTGGTAGTAGGCTCGACTATAAAGTAAAATTTCAACCGAGGATAAGGCGGATCCCAAAATCCGAACTCAAAATCATATAAATACGGTACAAAATTTACAGTCTCTCTCTTCTAGATTAGACCTGTCAACGAGGGACTTCATAAGTTAGCCGTAGGTCTAAAACGGTCCTTCAGTCGTTCAGACTAGCTCCACGCATTTTAGCTGGCTAGTCATCGTGTCGCGAGATCGCTATCGTAGACTAAGTACCTATCAGTTGCACTTTGATAGCAAACGGTCTTGGGGATCTTCAATCGCGGGGCTTTGCGTGGGTAATTTCTGCCACGAAATTATTCACCAATTCCCTTGCAGAAGCAACAATTAATTCTGACGACGGCCGCGAGTAGGGCAGTATAAAAAATAGCACCCAACATTCAGGCAAAAAGGTAACCCAACTATTCCCGCGCGAATATTTGTGATTTCGTAAGCTGGGGAGATCGGTTTTATATCCCTACATTTGTAATTACCGCCGAAAAGTCCTGAAGTTGTTCTGATAGCTTCATTCGAGGTTGGCTAACCGTAGTATTTGGTAAGTGTCCTTTACTACGGGACAAACCGCCATTAGAATTTCTTCTGACAAATAAGACTCTTTTAAAAAACTGTTTAAACTCATAAACTTGAAAAACTTTCGTATAAACTCCAGTGACAATCTTTTCTTTTGTGAATTATAAGTAATAATCTAGTAATAAGTGACAATCGCGTATCAGTGAACTCATTAACTAAACATTTAAATTAATTCGTGTAATTAACTTTTGCCAGCAAATTATTTAAATATTCAAATTTATAAATATTCAAAAACATCACTTACAAAATTAAATTTTCGTAAATTAAAATAAAAGTGAAAAAGACTAATTTTGGGAAAAACCCAGTTTACGACATTGAAGGCTCCAAAGCTTCCGAAATATCTTTTGTTCAGCGGCGCCCTTGATCGGCGGCACCATAAACCCTATCTCGATCGCCGACCTACCCGACGGATATCATAAAATAAGAACCCTTTGTTCCATTTGTATACAAAGAAATATTTTGTAATATAAGAAAAAATAATTTGTCTATAAAAAAAACAAGTAATTTATGAAATAACTCGCTGGTTAATTACCTAGTCGTGAAAAAACGTAATCACTAATATATAAATACAACACCTTAGAATAAATTTTTATTTCAAATTAATTAATGGAAATTACCTTTTATTTTATTATAGAATAATTTTTTAGCTTCATTTATTTTTTATTTTATAGTTGTAATTATATCTTATACCTGCATTTATTGAAGCAAATTAAATCTAAATTTCACGTATCATAATAGATAATTATCACACCCTAAATTAATTAACCAGTAGGATTATCGACCATTGTTAGGTCATAAATCTATAACACAAAAATTAACCTATAATGTAAGGGAGAAAAAGGTTCCCATAAAACCACAAAAGATTAAATATTGTAGTAATATACAGGGTAATAATTTTATAAAATTTGTCAGATTTAAGAAATATTAACAAAAATGTTGTTAAAGCTTAGAATTGAATAGCTTGGTATATAGTTATAAGAATTAGTTAAAATAGAAAACTTTTCTAAAATAATATTTGTTAAAACATTTTGTTTTTAAATTCTTTAGTAAGTAAGTTAAATATATATTGCAAAGGTTCTATAGGACGCTATAGAAGCCTAATTATTTTCAATTATTATTAATACAAGAGCTCGTTAGGTCGCATAAGAACGGAATCATCAAAGGCCTTAGAAAAAGTAATTTTCTAAATAGTAAAAAATCTCGGACTTTAAATTTAAATTTTATTAAAAGACCTTTCTTTTTCCTCTCGATAAAATAATAAATTCAGTTACATATTACTCGCGTAAAACTAACTGACATTAAGACAGAATACCATATATACAATAACTACAGAATTTTCAATTAAAAAACTTCCTCACTTAACCATTTCCCGGTTAAGAAATAATAATCCCATTTTCTAAATAAATAAAAAGTAGCCCTCCGTGAGTAATAACTTCTTGCAATTAAAATTCCAATTGATTAATAAAATAACAGTACTGAAAATTTTCCTTCAATAAAAATGTCCACTCCCTTAATAGATTTCAAGTCCGTGTCAAATGAGGCGTCTTCCAGACTTCCCGGGTGGTTATGGCGGGTCCTCCGCGCCGATTCTGATCGGTGCGCCAAAAGACATGGCAATTAATAAAAATATATCTTCCCCTGAAAAGACAGATGACTCATCGGTCCTATTCGGATCGATAAAAAACCTAATAAATTTCTTTGAATCGACTAATATAAATAATTCAAATAGTGATAAAAGTAGGGAATCATTTAGAAATAAGTTATACACTAATAGAACCAATAAGAGCGCGGAGTCAACAATATCCACTTCTCAACCGAATAAAAAATTGTCGCTTAATTTACCAGATCCTTTAAAAAAGAAGGAACTAACGGGGACGTCGTTTGAAGCTGTCCAGAAGAACTTTCAGGATGACGCAGCTTCATCTAAAACTAAACCTTCAATTACAACTCCTATTTCGCAAGTTAATCGGCTTAGCAATCCTAATTTCGAAACGTTACTTAAACTGTTAAAAGAACGTGCGGGGAAAAAGCAAGCCGATACCGAAGAAAAGGATGGCGCCCAACGACGAGACAGCGAAGCCTTATTGCGACATAGTCTTAATACAAAACATTCAGTTTATACTTGATAACGATTAGAGATACAACCTAATCGAAACGTCGTAAAAATAAAAATAAAGACAATGTAAGTCCGACCACATTTAAGTATATCATGTCTACGACATTGTTAAATAATTTATCAAAGAGGATTTTTTAAATGGTTGTTGTTCTGTAATGCTGAAATATATTTCAAACTCCGGGTCTGTTAGTTAATTTAAGAGAACATTGAGAAAATATCTAAATAATTTAAGGTCAGACACAATGGACGGCTTTTTGATTCTCCAAAATAATAATTTGTAGGTTCTTTTTAGGTCGTAATAATAATGCAAAACTATACAAGTAAAGAAATACTTTTTATATTTCTATGCGTTCGTAATTAGTTGCATGAAATTACAACATTAGAAAATTAAATGTAACTAGTTATAGCGGCCGATTCTGTAAGCAAATTTTCTTACATACCTTTTTTGTATCTCTTTCAAGACAGTGACATACTTATACGTTACTACTCGACAAAGATGCTAGATCCTTATTATGGCATTCTCTTTCCCTTTATTTTTATAGAATCCCAACCTAGGGGAATTAGCCCAATTGAGAGTGAGTCCAGACGATACCAAAAATTTCGGCGTAGGCGTATTACGCCCATTTATGTTAAAAATGTCTCGTCCACACGGGGAACTTTTATCGTGCAGTCGTGCAGTCGTAATGTTTTTTTTGTGGTAACCTAACTTTTTTCTGATTTTTTGATAATATTTATTTATGTATAAATTAAAATAATTGCAGCAATGTTGTTATGTAGAAAAAGAAAACTAAAGAAAAAATTACAAAAGATAAGGATATTATTAATATATTCTTTATTAAAAAAACGGAAAAGTCGTCGCTACTAGGTCCGATCTGTTTTTGAGAAAAACATTGGAGAAAGACTTGGACATACTAATGATTTAATTCAAGAAATGCGAGAAAGTGATCCTGATTTTTTAAAAATATTTTCCTGTTACTCTTGGTGAGTTTGAAAACCTGTTGTTGGGCCAATAAATAGGAAACACGCTATGGAAATGTGTACAGCTATACCCTTATTACAAGGTTTGAAAAAACATTGTGATATTTAGCTGATGAAATCAGCATGTGAAAGCAACAGTGCGAATTCCGAGTCGGTAAACAGTGTTTTTGAAATTAGTCATGTTACTTGTGCGATAATATGAGACTCTTTCAAGCAAGTTTTATTTCCGAAGTTTGCCACTTCTACCTGGTAAAGAACTGCTAAAAAGTTCAAAGACGAGAGTTCTAATATAAAGTGTAATTTTAACAATCGTTTTAATAATTACAATTGTTTGTAGTTTTTAGAAGAATATATTACGTATAACACTAACTGGATTTCTGTTATTAAATTTCCATTAATGTTAATTTTTACTTTTTAATTGTTTATAATAGGTTTATATAAAATTTGCTAAGGGTAGGGTTACCAGACGACAGGAATTTTCCTGACATGTCTGAAATTTTAGCCCCTTGTTAGGAAGAAAGAGGAAAAAACTGCAATTGGCAGTATTTTTTTGAAATTAAAAGAGGAAAATATAAGTAATGAAAAAATATTTATTAATCATTCTAGTGAGAAAAAAATAAATTGATTAAACGTTAACAAAATGAGTGAATTGTTAATTTAGTATATTAATAAATTTAGTTTCATACTTTTTATTGCTTGATGTTTCTTTTGGCAATTGCTGGACTTTTATAACCATTTCATGGCATTCTTCACATGATATGTTCTTTAAGTTAAATTGTGTCTAGAGTAGAACCTTAACACAAGACATTGTTGTAAACCAACTATTACTACAAATTATTAATTATTAAATTAATATATATATATTTTTAAGTTACTCTTATGGATTAATAGATAATTATAGTCTAATATTTAATACTCCCTTAAGAAACAGTTATATCTTAAGTAAATTTATGTTCTAATAGGCTCAAACAAAAGCATGCCTTAATCTCCGAAACTCTAAAACTTTACTTTTTACAGAGACCATTAGTTTTGTTTATTGTCATCGTCCCATAAATACACACTTTTTCATTTCAGTAATCATGTAAATAAATAGTTATAAGTTATATTTGTTAGTACGCGCATTACTGTAATATATATAATTTAGATACAGAATAGAATATAACTAGGACATGATGAGAGGAATTAAAATCAAAAAACTACAAGAGTAACATTAAATTAGTAAATAAAAACAAAAACTGTTGTTACCTCATGAATTAGTGAACATTATAATAAAATATTAAAAAAGTAATATTAGAAGATTTATTTGAATTCATCGAAACCAGTGATAAACTAAAAGCAGAACTAGCAAAGTTATAACATTGGTGGCAACGAAAGGCAAAGCTTATAACAAATAGACAGTCTATGTCTCTCCTTAGTCCCCTACGCTCCCATTAATGAGAAGACTCACTCGATATTGGTATTTGATGCTTTGATTGCAAAAATTTTGAAAATCTCACTGCCTTAACATACAACATTCAAATAAAATGTCCGGATATTTATAGAAACGTTAGGGATATTGTCAGGGAATCTCATTATTTGATCTGGTAACCATAGCTAAGGGCATGTCTGTGGATTAGCGTCTCGATATCAGAGATTGTCGTTGAATAGAAATTGTATTATATAATGGCCTTTATTTCATAAGCTTTAATTTATATAACGAACACCTGTATTATTGCAATTGTTATAAAATTAATAAAAAAATGAACAAAAATAGTTTTTTTTTGAGGACCAAGCAGTAATGATCTTCGGTAACGAGCATTTTTAATAAATTAAAACAATTTAACATAATTCATAAATATCCATTATTTCAAAACTCGCTAAATAAAATATATAAATAAAACAACAAAGTTTAAAAAAAAAACATAGGTTATGTTTTCATACAAAATATTGGAAATAAACAGTTTCCGCCATTTTTAAAGCAGTCCGCTGAAAAGTTCAACATCATTTGGCGTAATGACCTTGGAAAAAGCGGATTTAGGCGGGAAATCTTCGGTCTTTGTCTTTTTTTAAATCTAACAAATCACAATGCTTGAAATTTGACATATGTCTTATTACGCTACGCTGCCGCCCAGATTTTTCTTATCGTGTGGACTCACTCTGAAAGCATGAATGAGTTCATTGATAAAGCAAATTTCCATTCATAATTCAGCAGAGACCTCTGCATCAAACATCTCGAAGTTAGTCCACTGCCGGTATTATAACAGTGACGTATTACTCCGAACATCAGCCGGTAGTCGAATATCTCTTTCTATTGGGTGCAAATAAAAGAAGAGCACCAGTGCCAACAAAATCAGATTAGCCCAGTTAAACTTTGTGACTAGGTTATTGGCCGAAGCGGGAATTATAATATCTTTATTTTACACCAGTTTTTAGTTTCACTTGACACCCGTGAACAATAAACACCTTTTCGTTGTAATTTTTTTGATAGAAAATGTATTTTTAACAAAGGATCAGGCTGCGTCAATAAAATTTGTCAAATGTTTATTCGTTTTGAAACGATTTTAAAAATCATGGCTTTTTACGTCGACTACAAACATACCTGCGAAAAAGTGGTTAAAAATGCTATTTGTTGTTTTTTTTTTCTGTGGAACTTTTGTTATCCGTGTCTTTATTAAACCTTTCTCAAATATTTTTCGAAAATTTCAGGTCAAAATTGCTTTTACTTTTCGCGTGTATCCGGTACAAAAATGTCTTATTTTTGATCAAAATTTCTACTAATATGACCTTGAAAAATGCACCCTTAATGTTGTGATATGCATGTTGTTTTAAATTTTTTGTTATTGTATTTTTTTTAATGTTTTGAATTTATGACATGCTGTTGAGTATATTTTAAATATATCGTAACTTTGAAATTATTGACTTTTTTTTTTTTAATTTTGGAACATTCATTGTAACGTTAAGCTGTGTTATATTCTTTGTACAATCACATGAAAATCAATAGAAGTATTTCAGTATTATAATTTTAACTTGTGATTTTCGTAGAAACTTAAAAAATCCTACTTCTATTTATAATATATAGAAAGTTTGGATTATTCGAAACAATGTTTGGTAATGTTTTTTTTTGGTTAATTCTGTTGTAATTTTAAATCCCTTCAAATTTTCCCCTAATTAAATAATTTTTCAATAGAATAAGCAATATTTCAGTGTGTATACGGAAACATGGAATTAGGTAAAGCACCCAGTATAATATTTTCTGAATGTTTTTAAAATTGAAACATACTTTTTAGTTTTAAAAACATCCGAGTAAAATTGACTTTCGATTTTATAAATACCTGGAAAAACATACTATACTTAAATTTTTGTTTATTTTAATAGTTATAAAATTGAACTGAACATTAGACGGCTAATATTTTATAGTATTTTTAGATTCAACGTGCCATAGGTTTAGATATTGGGAATAGCACCAGACAATTTGGAATTTCGGAATTAAAAAATACTCGTCTCTGAACATTTGTAAGCAAGGCTTCTTTAATTAAATTTTATGTAATGTCAAAGTTTGATTCGTTGCTTTATTGTGCAAACAAATGTGTGTTAAAGTATCCTAGTTATTGAAATGATACTTTGTTTGTAATTAATATTCTTAAAAATAGGGTTTCATGTACGGGCGAGACCGGAGATAAGAGGGCGACATCAGAACTAAAATGACATAAGCCCAAGTCCAATAGGTATCCACAAATCCTTAAACTTCTAGGGAAATCAATAACAATTGCTCGTCAATGAAACGTTACACAGGGTGTCTCAAAAGAAAGTTCACATTTAAAAAATCGATTTAAAAAAAAGTCAGAACTTTATTGAAAAAATGTTTATTACATATTAAAATACATTGTTTGGGAATTTATTTTTTAAAAATGATATCGTCCAAATGTAATCCGTTGCGCTCACGGCATTCATTTAATCGAGCACTAAAATTGCCCATGACGGCTCGGCAGGTATTCTCCGTGATGTCTGCCATTTCGTTGTGGATATTTTCTTTTAATTGTGCCAGGGAAGTCGGTTTGTTGGCGTAAACTTTTCATTTGACAAAGTCCATAGGTGATAAATCAGGACTGCGTGGAGGCCAACTTATGTCACCTTTCTTTGAGATCAATTTGCCAGGAAAAATTTCACGCACTCGTGGCAGAGACATGTTGGACGTGTGTGAAGTTGCTCCGTCTTGCTGGAACCATGTTCTTTGGTTATAGCCAGGAAAATTTTGCAGTTCAGGCACGAAGAAGTCGTCTAACATCTTCACATACCGCTCTGAAGTCACTGTTACTGTGCGTTCCCTTTCATCTTCAAAAAAGTACGGGCCGATAATTCCTCGCGCCGACATCGCAGCCCATACAGTCACTTTCGGCGAATGTAGAGGTTTCTGATGTTTGTGTTTTGGATTGTTTGCTCTCCAATAGCGGCAATTTTGCTTGTTTAGATGACCATTAAGATGAAAATGGGCTTCATCCGAAAAGAAGATGTTAGTAAACGTTGAAAAGCGTTCAGTCATCTGGTTTACGAAGTCAAGCCTCTGACCAGCATCCTGAGGCTTCAATTCTTGCACCAACTGAATTTTATAGGGGTTCAGCTTTAAATCTTTGTGTAAAATGCGGAATAATGATGACCTATGCACATTTAAAGCAACAGCACGCTTACGAATCGAAACGTTTGGGTCGTCACGAACAGACTGAGTAACACTCTCTACCTTTTTGACAGTTCTCGAAGACCTCGGACGCCCGGATTTTGGTTTATCTAGTGTTGAACCGGTCTCTTCAAACTTCTGGACCCATTTTCCAATAAGCCGTGCGCTTGGCGCATCATTTAAGTGACGAATATGTGGAAAATTGCAGAATTTTCTACGCGCTACAGTCGCTGAATTACCGTTTTTGTAAAACTCACGTACGCACAAAGCACGGTCCGCTCCCGAGAAACGCTCCATAGCGACTAAATTCCCAAGAGCAAGGCTACCGATTGACATACCCCCGCGCCGCTCGGAATAGTTGCGTTCACGCAATAAGCAAAACAAATGTGTACTTTCTTTTGAGACACCCTGTACTTATACAGCTTGCTTTTGAACGAAAAAATTACTTATAGAAAATTTTTATAAAAAATTAAACCGACTTCTAAAAATGCATTATAAAGCGAAAAATTTTTATATGAAATTAAAATTTTTGAAGTCGACGCCAAAGATAACTGACAACATATGATTTGCATAAAAAGATTAAAAAATACTTTATATGTAATTGCTTACACGTAGTTTGTATATATCTCATGTTAGTAGTTATTTTTTTTCATTTAGAAATAATTTGGCATTGACTTCAACAATTTCAATTTTATATAAAAATTTATAAAAAATTATTGTTTGCTTTTTAGTACATTTTCACAAGTCGGTTAATAATTTTTATTTTTCAGTTTTTAATTTTTAATTTGTTATGATATCCATAAATTATTTGAACTAAATACTAAGCAAGATTAGTGTAACTCGCAATGGTTTCAAAGTCTCCAAAAATACTCATTTTATCCAAACTTATAAACCACACTAAAATGAATAACTAAAAATTCTTTGATTCTGAGAATTCTCCAAATACCAGTTTGTGAATGAAATTGTAGTAAACAAATATTTAATCTGCAATAGTAAATCCGCTATCTCGAATTTTGAATTAATCCAAACCCCCAATATGGATATTTAAAGAATTTGAGACGTAATTTTTTAGTTTTACTTTTTTATTCTCATGTTGAGTTTGTATACGTCCCAAGAACTTCTAATTTCAATTTTAGAAAAAATTCGAAAAATGCAAAATTTTTGGTTCCTCATATTCTATCATATTAAGTTGTAAAAAATTAACTTTAGATTCGTAACTTATGACCCCGAAAACCCCCTAATGCTAAATTTGAAAAAATGTGAATAACGTAAAATTTTTAACACACCATAATGAATAGGCCACATTGAATTTCAGAAAAATAAGTTTAACCTCTTAATCTAATCTAATTCTACAACCTCGGAAACATCTTAGTATCAATTTTGAACAAAATCCGGAAATGTAAAAGTTTTAAACCGACATATTGCATCTGACATCTTAGAGTTTTAAAAATAATTTTAAATTCATTATTTACACCCTCAGAAACAATCCAGTACCAATTTTGAATAGAATCGAAAAATATAGAATCTTTAGTCTGCCATATTGGAGCTGCCGTATTGAGTATTTTAAATTCACAATTTACACGTTTATCAATTTTGAAAAAAATCAAAAGAAATTTTTAGGACACCATATTAGATCCCCCATATCGAATTTTTCAAAAATTATTTTAAATACTTAATTAACATTTTAGATCCGCCATATTTATTTTTTAAAAATAATTTCAGATTCGTTATGTGTGACCTCGAAAGCTCCCCCATAGCAATTTTGGAAAAAATCGGATAAAATTAATTTTTTTTTCTGTCATATTGGATCTGCCATGGTGAATTTTGTAAAAATAATTCCACTTTCGTTATACGTGATTCCGAAAATTTTGGAGAAAATAAATATGAAAATTTTGACAAACTTAACGTTTTTGTCCACCATATTTTCAGCGCCATCTTGGATTTTATTGCAACAATTCTATCCAATATGAGATAGAACCACTGCAGTAACTTCCTGGATATAACGGAAAAAATGCCATTCAAATCGGTGCCGCCGTTTCGGAGTTATGGATGTACACACATAAAAAAATTCATAACGGCCGAATTGAGAACCTTCTTCTTTTAGAAGCCGGTTAAAAAATAATTAAGGACTTGGATATGTCATTTTGAAAACTGTGTTATAAAACATTGTCATTGTAATGAGAAATACCAAAAATAATTTTATAAGCGTTTTGAAATAAATTGACAGGGTAGTAGGTTTGTATTTATTGCAAATAATTAAATATAACATCTAAGATTTGGTCAAAGTCATCGCCATATTTAATCTGTCATATTGGTTTTTTTAAAAGACCGAATTGCGAATGAAACTAGACATGTCTATCAAAAATTTAAGCCCAATATAACCTATTTTGGTTGCGACAAAAAATGGAGAATGGGAGGTGGCTCTCTTAATAAAGAACGCAGTTTTTGAGGCATATATTACGGATCTTAAATTAATTTATTCAAACTCAATATGTAGGATAAAATATATCGGAACAAAATATCGATGTTGGATGGTCGTGGGGGCCTAGATTATGAATTTTAAATCAATTTCGTAAACTTCAGGATATCGGATTTACTATGGTAGACTGGTATGTTATTGTTTAATTTAGGTTGATTTACAACTTTAAATAAATGGGTATATTTTGCTACTTTTGAAACATTGTGAGGTACACTACATATCTTTTAAATAATTTTGGTATCATAACGAGTTCAAGATTAAAAAGAGAGAAATATATTTTTTAGCAAAAAAAAATGGATCCGATTTTTAAAAATGCGTTAAAAAGCAAAAAATATCAATATTTTAATATGAAATTGGAATGTTTGAAGTTTATGCCAAATTACTATATGAAAGAAATAATTACTTGCACGAGATATATACGAGCTCCGATAGGAAAGCAATTGCAAATAAAGTATTTCTCAATCTTTTTATGTGACTTATATTTTGTTAGGTATTAATTTGGCGCCGGCTTCAAACATTTCAATTCCACATAAAATTTATTTTATTTTTTACCCTTTTTAGCGCACTTTTGGAAGTCGGTTAAATTTTGTTATGAAATTTTTTCCTAAGCAACTCTGGAATATGTTTAATTATATTAAAATAGTGGTGTTGTTTCGACTTATGAAGAAAATTATTGCGCAGGATCACATGAAAATGGTAGAAATAAAAAATTTAGTTTAAATTTGCAAGACAACGTAATTTTCTTAAACCTAAGTATGTTTGGTGACGTACACCATACAAATTATAACAATAATATAAACAAAATGTAACTGATCAACCAAAAGGTCTATCTCCTATAGCAACTTTTTAATAAGTTAGTTGAGACCTTATAGGGTGTGCTTTGTTTATTTGATGATTATAAGTTACATTATGTTGAAATTAAATTTTTGGCTATGTAGATAGGCACTGTATAATCAGGGGGTTAAATTAAAAACATAAATAATTTAAAAAAGTACAATTATAAGAAAAACTTATACGAGACAATAACTACCTCAGTGTTGCTGATATTGTCAATATGATATCACAGATTAAAACAATATGTATTGGTAACTAATTTTAGTAGCTTCAAATTACTTATTTTAATGGATACAGTGTACTAGCGGCCAATGATGGTTTAATCCGAGAACTAACTTTATTCAATTTCTCTCCTGTGGGTAGTTGCGGCGTTACATCGCTTGCAGCTTGTTTACGTTATTAGTACAGGCGCAATTTCTAATATTTGTACTGTTCTTAATTCAATTTAAATAATATTTAATCAGAAACCTTGGTAATCTATCAATGGTTTCCAAGATTTTTTTAGCCTTCTCTCATCCAGAATTGGACATGAGCGTCATTTCTGGATTTCCTGCGATCTCTGCTTGTGGTTTACCTCTGTCTTTATTTTCGGTGTAATAACAATAATAATAATAAAACGTCGACTATTTCTAAATAAAAAAAAATGTTCAAGGTGATTCTCCAGGAATTTTATCGATCCATTGTGGGAAAACTATAATTAAGAAGAATCTGAAAACTTGACAGTGTACTAACGTGCTTGGGGGGCAGCAGGCTAAAATATTTTCAAGATGGCGGCACTTTCGGTTATACCGGAAGTAGATGTCAACTAGCTTATTTTAAATAGAACATCCTATATATTATTGCATTTCTAATTTCTACGTAAAATTCTAGATATATTTTATGTATAATGTTCTATGTTTTGGACATGTTTAAATTTTTATGTCAAAAATGACGTTTGCGGACCAAAACTTAACTAAAAATTTCCTATAAGAAATTCTTTATTATTTAATTTGGATCAGTTTTCTTGTAGATGAAGATCGACTTTAGTAGTCTTTTTATGATATTTTGAAAATTATTGGTACAGAGTAGTCAAAAAAGACGAATAAAAATTATATTTAAAAAATCGTGAAAAGTCAATTTTTTGAAACAAAAAGCACCTATTTTTATAATTTTATCATATTAAGCATTAAAAATAAGGGAAACTTTGTATAAGGTTGTCTACTCCAAAAATTTGTAGTTTTCAAAATATTGGCAATTCAACATTTTTCTATTGTAAAAATGCTATACGGCTTTTAAGTTTTGTTATTAGTTGGCATTAACGGCGAGGCGTGGCGAAAACAAAACAATATAACCTACAGAGTTGGCACTATTTCTTGCCATTTGACATTCATTAATAATAATCATGCTGGGGTGACTAAATTACACGCACGAAAATTATTTAAACTTATTTATTATTTAAAAATTGGTTTAAGTACCTCTGTCCGACAATTTTTTTTAATTTTTTTGGTGTGCGCACACCTGTCATGTAAGTGATTATTCTATTTTCAATTTACATATATACAAATATATATATATATATATATATATATATATATATATAGATATATTATATATATATATATATATATATATATATATATATATATATATATATATATATATATATATATATATATATATATATATATATATATATATATATATATAGATAAGTTTTTGTCCGTGTAATTTAAAATAAAATAGAATAAAATATTGGCGAAGCGGACGTGAAAATTTGTCAATCTACATGATTCTCGTAATAAAAAGTGCGGAGCACTCCAAAGTATGGAATAACTCCGGGTCCGACAGATGGCGACAGCGCTGTTTCGTCCTAATATGGGACTCGTCAGGCCACCGCAGTCGGTACAAACCATCATCTCGCCTTTGCATCGTATAAGTCATACTTATAATCAAAATACGGCAAATAAGACGACAAAGGCGACATCTCGATGGTCCACTTGATAATACAAGAACCATACAGATTAACAAAGTTTGTAAGAGAACCGTCATATGGTGGCGCGACGGTGAATTAAAACAGAAATATGTAAAATCGAGTACACGAAACGCGCTGCCCAAAAGATAGGGGTGTGAATCATGTAGATTGACAAATTTTCACGTCCGCTTCGCCAATATTTTATTCTATTTTATTTTAAATTACACGGACAAAAACTTATCTACATATTTATTTCCTTGTTTGGCTTTGAAACACGCTAAACGATGCTCTCATGGTGGGATCGTTTGGTGCGGCACGTGGCTTTGGCTGCTTAAATAGCGGTATGCTTGCTTGCCAGTACCGAAAAATGCGACCCTATCTTTTGGGCAGCGCGTTTCGTGTACTCGATTTTACATATTTCTGTTTTAATTCACCGTCGCGCCACCATATGACGGTTCTCTTACAAACTTTGTTAATCTGTATGGTTCTTGTATTATCAAGTGGACCATCGAGATGTCGCCTTTGTCGTCTTATTTGCCGTATTTTGATTATAAGTATGGCTATATATATATATATATATATATATATATATATATATATATATATATATATATATATGTTATATCGTAGGTTTTCACGGATGGTAGAATGAATAGTTTGGTTATTCCGGGTTTCAATCCGTTCGTTCAAAAAATCGTTTTCACGACGTTTCGCCAAAATCTCATTTGGCATTTTCAAGTGCGGTTCGTCTCGTTACTCGCTGAGTTCGTCTTTAGGACTCGTTACTCTGGAATCGTTGCTTTAGTTAGAATAATTAATATTGCAGGTGATATATGATCTATACTTTAGGTCTTTAATTAAATAATTTATATTCTGTGGTAAATATGAAATTTAATATTGAATATTAAGTATGTATTAGTTTAAATTATAAGCGTTAAAAGGCAATATATGAAAATATGGAAAAACATATACAAATTAAAGAATAACTGGATTTGTTTAAACAGACATTTTTTGGGGAAAATCCGTTCGGATCACCTAACTACCACTTCAAACATGTGAAAATTGGAATTCCACCATGTAGGCGCATCTCTCAATTTTAAGGGAGTACCGTTTGGTTGCATTTGTGTTTGAGTACTCATAAGCTTAGAGGAAGCATAGGAACTTTTTTGTCGAGATAAAGATATTGGTCTAGAAATATAGCCTTTAAAATCTGTTTGTGTTATAGTTTTTGACGGTGATAGCAAAGGAGTTTACGTTTTCAAGTGATAAGGTCGACTTTTCTGTGGTAGATTATTTTAATGACATTGTTGGGTGTTTCGATTTAAAATATTTTCTTAATTTTAAAATATTGCCGTTTTTAAAGGAATATATAGATTTGCAAATATTACGCTTTGCCTTGGCATCAGATAATAATGTAAAATGAATCCAGACAGAACTCTTCTTCATTTCCATTTCTCAACCCTAAATTTTTTTGTTATGTCTGCTCAATATATTTCATCGTGCGTTAAACATATTTAGTCTTCAGCTTTCAATATATTACTACCTACTTATGTATGCGACACTTTAAATTGAGTAGCAGGTAAATAACAGACGTAAAACGTACCAAATCCAAAACTGAACTAGCATATATGAAAATAGCTATAACGTCCACAAAGAATAAAATCCATCCCTCCTATTAGAAATACTACTTTTATATCTTATTTTGGTGAAATTCTTGTAATCTGCTTATTCATGCATCTAAGCACATGAAACACTTCTGCCTGTGATTGCCGCTCAGAAAACAACTAAAACTTCAAAATCGCCGACACTCCAAATGCCTAATAAATAGTCAAAATAATCCAGTGCCTAGCGGAGCCGTCCCCGAATCTCCTCGTCTACTCCTCTAGTCACCAGGTCAGCCTGGGCTCGCAAGAATAAAATAGTAGTTATATTTCTTAAAGGCCTTTTCTCATTTAGGGGTGTCCACTCCGGGTTTTACCAGTGACCATAGAAGAAGAAGTATATCTCGTATATGCTGTGACACATCAGCTTATTTCGGGGGGTTTTCACTTTATAATTTCTAATAATTTTTTGTTTTGTATGGTCTCATAACGCAATTATCCTCGCTCCTATCAATATCAAAAGTACAAAACAAAAAATTACTAGAAATTAAAACCCTAGTATGTCACAGCATAGACAAGGTATACTGATTCTTCTATGGTTCTTCTATGGTTATTGGTAAAACTCGGGACCCAGGGTGGACACCCAAAAATGAGAAAAGGCCTTTAGTTATTTCAGTTTTTGTTTCGTACTAAGGGTGTTTTGGTATAGTAACGAATTGCCAAGGTACGAGTCTTTTCTAAATAGAGGACTCGTTACTTTTAGTGATTGGTTTCTAATGGTTATTTTGTAACGATTAGTATCGTTATACAGATTAGAGGAGGATAAAGGAAGGTAGAAAGAAAGTCAAGAAAGAGGAAATGGGATTAGGAGAAGAAGACAAGAATGATGCCATCCGTGCTATATGAAAATTATTTTTTATAAAACTCCAAAATGTCACGACTTTTTCACTGAAAGCGTTTCCTGATAGAATTCAGAGAACTTTCTGCCATTTGATCCAAATATAACATCAACTTGGAACTTTTAGGTAGTTTACTTTTCCGGAATCCAGCAAATCCTAATAAATTGACAGCATTCCTTAAAGAAATAAACCTGTACCAGGAGATACAAACATTCTGTAACAAAGTAACACAATTAAACAATTTATCTACGTACACAAAATAAATAGTTGCGTTAACATAAAGCGAAATAGTTGTTAAAATATATTGAAGGCGCCAAATGGTTATAGATACCGACGCGTCTAAAACAAAATTTTCTCTCTCTCTCTCTCTTTCTCTCTTTCTCTTTATTACCAGCTGGTTCTGTCAGCAGATTTTTCTTAAGTATCTTTAAATTATGTATATCCGTACGATAAGTTAGTAGGTTGTATAAGTACAGCGGTATCCTAAATTTAATTATTTTTTAACAGATTGAGTCAAGATTATGCCTCTAAAACATATTGAGCCAACCTTAATCGTTTAGTTTATTAGAAACTCTTTGATTACGTCTGATACCAAAAATAAGGCATATACAATTATTTTGCATATTTTGAATCATTCGTTGATCAGTGAAGTTTGGAAATAATCCATAAATATGATCGCAAAAAGTGAGAAAGTATTAACGAGTATCATAAAACTTTTTTTGTACCGTGATCAAGGTCATGTCTGTGAGGATATAACATTTTCAGTGCACAATAAGCTCTTTTAAGACATTGAGTAACATGTACAGTACATTTTAGTTTATTATCCATTAAAAGATTTAAGTTTTTCGCATGTGTTTTGATATTAATGGCTACTTGACTTATATTTAATTGAATAAATTTGTAAATTATTCAGCAAATTTTCGCTACAACATAGGAAGGCAACCAATTTAGCTGGATTAATTTTACGTAATTGGAAACATTAAGTAAATTATTTAGATCTTCGTTAATTCGATTATTAGTTATATCAATGTTATTTGCGTTGAAAGAAAGATACATGTATATCGTCTGCGTAGAGATGATATTTACAGAATTGTATCGACTTTATAAAACTAGATATGTACAAAGCATATAGAAGTGGAGCTAAAATACTTCCTTGTGGTATTCCACATGTGACGCTGCACGACTTTGACTGTTGGTTATCGACAACCGTCCTTTGTGTTTTGTCTGTCAAGACGGACAATAAAAGAGATGAAGCATGGTCATGGAATCAACAGTAACTAAAGTAAGAGTGAGTCATCGCACCCGTGATGAAATAGTGGGTAGGGAGTACCGAACTTGTAAAATAAAATAGCCTTTAAAGTAATTTCACACTATTTCAAATTAGGCGTAGTGATTCTTTATGAAATAAACAATAACAAACAAATAGCCATTCGCTTTAAAGAAATACAGTACTTACTACAAAATTAGGAAGGAATAATACCTATTTAGGCTACTACCTTTACTTATTGACAATGGAAAAATATATTTTTTAGTATTTTTTCTAATTTTGTGAATTTGTCCCAGTGTAATAGCTGTTCGCAAGGCAAGCAAGTTCATCTTTCAGATGCAAATTAAGCCGAACCTAGTTGATTTTTTTTTTATTGTACCAAAGTCAAACGATTTGCCTTTTGAGACAGTTGCTCTCACACTACATTACTACGTAGCCGAAAACAAACAAAATGCCACACCTTATTTCACTCTCTAACTGGAAAAATGTGTTCAATGTTTATGAAAACATTCCCGCCGCTGGTGATTTCTCAGAAAACTGTGTTTGTTGTAGCATGAAATAAAACTAAGTTTAGCGCCATATGCTGAACAACTTGTACTTTTAAATATACGCGAAAATTTTAAGTTTTTAATCGACGTTTAGAAGGAGGAGGTTCTAAATTTGACCGAAAAGAATTTTTTTTTGTGCATGCATGTCGATTACCCTGGAATGGCGGCAGCGATTTAAATGAATTTTTTGCATTATATGCAGTAAGTTGCTGAGGTGGTCGCATTTTCTCCGAAATTGGTATGAGGGAGTTTTGGGGTTGTACAGTAGGAATCTAAACTTATTTAAAAAAAAAGTCAATATAGCGGATTAAAAATCTTTCTCAATTTTGATATATGAGCAGGGTTATCAGATAACATTTTTCTGACATGTCAGGAATTTTGGCCCTTGGACAGGGAAACAGGAAAAAACTGTATTTGTCAGGAATTTTTTGAAATTGAAGACGAAAAGTTTTTTATCGTTATCGGCGCTTGCGGGATAGTCAAAAAGTATTCTTTTAGAGGAAGATACATTTTCAAGATTCGTTTAAGCATTAAAAAAGGTCCAATCACCTTGTTTTTCTACGGTAGAGTGTATGCGTAAAGGTGCGTATAAATTGGCGAGTCGAGCTCGAGTTGAGTATGCCTCGAGCTTCCAACGAGACTTCTTTGAAATTTTGCCGATTTCTATTGTTATCGAGGGCCATCGTCGGCAAATTTGAAAAGAGGTAATAAATGCAGTTGGGTCACAAGAAGTCAATTCTTTTATAGTTCTATTGTTTTGGAGTAGCTCGACTGATACTCGCAGCGATCCATTTTCTGTCGGTTTTTTTTGGTGCGAACTCAAAGGGTTTTTTTTATCTAGAGAGACGGGTTTATGACACGCTTTTTCGAAAAAATTTACTTTGCAGTGAGACTGAAGACACGAGATTTTCTTATTTTTTTGTTAATGAAATGAAATTTATTTATCACTTGGCATTAATTGATTAAAAGTTGTTCATAAGTGAATATGGAGTGATCGGAAAAAAATAGAGGAACCTGAAAATAATTCCAAAATTTGTGAGTTATGGACAAAAATTTTAGAGAAGAAAAGAAGTAAATGTGTGAAATGAAATTGCGTCAGAAAATTCGCAGAGACCAGCGAGAAGAAAATTTCGAGTGCGTCGGTCGGAAATGAGCCGCTGATAATATATTTTTCTTTTGGAAATGACTGGATAACGCAAGGGGTAGATATTGTATGTGTCTGAAGTATGTATTTGAGGAAAGAGTTGTATACTTAAAAGATAATTAGATTTAGAAGTATACATCTCAATTGGGCAATTAACAGTAATGACATTTTTAAGTATACTTCAGATGTGTATAAATGCAAGGCCTTGCTATGTTATTATCTTACAACTTTCAGTTCTAGCTATTGAAAATTTCTACTTTTACTCCAAAACTTAGCGAATCTACAACTTATAGGTGAATTAAGGAAAGGAGAAGTGGAACTGTGTGCTAGCCTGAACCGTACCCTAGAAGAAAAAAGTATACGAATGCTTCAAAAACATACTAAGAAGACACGTTCACGAATTAGAAAGTTTTTAGTTAGAAAATAAAAAGCAAGTCTCGATAAAGTTTTGAAAGTTATGAAACAAGAGTAGAATGTGAAAAATCAATCTGTAAAAAGTGCTAACAAAATGAATTTCTCGTAGGGAAAGTGAAAATAGAGGTGATACAGAGGAAATACTTTTAGAAAAAACGGTATTTGCGGGAAATTACAAAATACCACAGGGAAGGCATCTGGATGTAATTTGTCTCAGTACAGGATACATAGTACAAGAAATGTATGCAGATAAGAATATAGCAATTTTTCGAGAAGCATTCTTAGAAAGGTTATCGACAGATTTAAAACCGCTCAAGGCCACAAACTCATTACAATTCATATTGGAGGAAATTTATGGGAGTTTTGCAGCAGTTTGAATCGAAATCTACCAAAGATTAACGTGAATAAATGACGCCGGATATCTTTCAAAGATATTTTTATCAAATGATACAATTGATTCAGGAGAGGTCAGTTGTAGATTTGGATAACGCCAGTTATCATTCTTGACTGGTGGAAAACTTGCCAATAACATAGTTATTTTTCGCATTTTAGTGCTTTTTTAGAAGTCGATTCAATTTTTATATATAAAAATTTTATTAATTGTATTGGAAATGGAAACCAGATGCCAGCATTCAGTTTTAATGTTATGTCAAAGATACGACTATGTCCTGTTATAAACATTTTGATTGCTCGTATTATCAGGTCATGTTAATTACTGTGAACTATAAGATGATCGAGAGGTGCATCAAAGTTAAACAAAACAAATAAAATGAAGCTAAAATTAATAAAGAAAATCGACTGGTGCCATTTTATTAAAGAAGGTTCCTTCAAGTCCTGTAGTGATTTGTTCTAAACAACTTTTTTAAATATATTATGTTAATGAGACCCTTTGAAAATCAGAAAATCCAAAGGTTTTAGTAGTTAAAAAATCTTAATTAAATTTGTTTCGTTTTTCACATATGTTCATCCAAATAAATACGTATAGGGGATTTTTCATAACCCTGTGCAAATAAGCCATTATCAAATATTAGCTTTTTGATAATATTCAAAATGATTTGCCGGGATTATAAAAAGCAACGTTCCAAATCGGAAATTATGGTTTTAATATAAGATAGGGTGTGCGAAAAATCAATTATACAGGGTGTTTCCAAATAAAAGCGAGAAATTCTAAAGAGTTATTCTTGAGCTAATTTTAAGCATATAAACAAATGTGCGATAATGCTTAGATTTAAGATATATTTTATTATTATTTTTAGTTTATTAAATTTATATTATTTCTTTTTAAAGATAATTAAGTCAAATCTGGAACACATAACACTTTTACAGTTCTCATAAAAAAAATATTATTATGGGAAATAATATACAGAGTGGTACTTTTTTCCTGGTCTGTAAAATTTTATCTTCTCGAACTTATTTTTCGGAAGCCACTGACTCGTTTTGATTATTCAGTTAGCTTTCCTATCTTATTGTGAAACTTTTTTGTCTCTCAAATTTTCCTTTAAAAGTCAATAGTTTTTCCACAAAAAAATAAAATATATTCAGATGCATGCAGGAATAAATAAATAAATAAATAATTTCCGAATCATTCGGTCTTATTTGGAAAGGTACACAAGGATTGGTACACAAGGTCCCATAAGATGGTCTGTTAGATCCCCAGATCTGTCAGTAATGGATTTTTTCTTATGGGCCTACCTAGAAAATAAAATTTATAATTATCAACATCATGCGATGCATGATCTAAGAAACGCTACAGAAAGGGAATACAGAAATTATGCGGGTCAACCCCTTGTTTTATACAATGCTTTACGCGGAGTAAGCAAAGTATGCCAGTGTTGTATTCAGCATGATGGTTTACAATTTGACAATATCTTTAATTTGCGCTATTCTAAATAATTATTCGTATAATGTATAACTTAACAATAATTGAATAATTTAATATATAATAAAATGTTTTCTATAATAGCAATAAGTGTTGTCCACTGATTATACATTTGGCAAAGTGTTGTTCAAAATATAATTACTTGATCTACTTTCCACAGACTTCTAAAAAAATTAAAACAAGTAATCTAAAAAGTATAATTTAATAGCTTAAACAAAAGAAGTATTATTAAGTGTTATATAACGTTGAAAAGCTCTTAGTAAGCGGTTTATAAATATACGGGTATTCCTTTAATAAAAACACAAGTTTGATTTAGATCCAAAAAACAGTAGTACTTAGAGAGAAACTAACGACGCCACTGACTTTTACGTAAAAAACTTTATTTAAGTCAATATTTACCTTTCCGATAACTAAAAAGATAACTAAAATACGAGGTGTGTCCCAAAATGGAAAGTTTTCAAAAAACGCCAGTATCTTAAAAACTAAGTGTGCTGTGAAAATTCTGTCTGTTGCCTCTTTCCTTTCACGCGACAACCACACCCCGCTAACTTTAAAAATAACCGAGCTACCCAGTAAAAACCACGAAATCCGTACACCCTGTACATTTGACTTCAGTTCCTATTTTCAGCTTCAGGAATTCTGTTGATTTTGTCGAATTTCACTAAAATTCAATCAATTTTTTTGTATTTTTTTAGAAAACGGCACAAAAAATAATTTTTATTTTTATTTAAAAATTTTATTTATTATTTACGGTTTCTTTAACATTTTCTGACAAAATTTTGTATATATTAAATATAAATTTTATACGGTGTAACTTATGAATCACTACCCAATTAAACAGCGATATCTCCACCACGTGATATACCAAAAATAGAGCAAAATATAAACCTGGGTCGCGAAACCGGAACTGATTCATATGTTTTACGAGGATGGTTCGATGAGTTCTCGGCCTGAAACAGAGAGGGCGCTAGTAGGATCAAATAACTGTAATATTTTGTAAGCATTAATCTTGAGATGACGCCCTGCAAACTTTCAGATGTTTGCGTGCAGTTGCTTGTTTGTGGCGATCGAGTGAACACATAAGGTTCGATATTTTGTGAAAGATGGATAAAATTGAAGTTCGAGCGGTTATAAAGAACTTTGTTTTAAAGGGCTTAACTCATACGGACATTAAAAATGAGTTAGATTCTACTTTAAAGGGTTTTTCTCCTTCGTGTTCGACAGTAAAAAAATGGGCTGCTGAATTTAATCGTGGTCGTACATCAATTCAAGATGATGATCGCTCGGGATGCTCAAAAACCGCTACAACTGACGAAATTGTCACAAATTTTCACAATGTCATATTTCATGACTACCGACTGCTGGTATAGCAAACATCTCGATAGATCGTGCCCACTACATTTTACATTATGTTCTTGCCATGAAAAAGCTTTTTGCGCGATGGGTGCCGCGTTTGTTAACAGTTGATCAAATCGCTTTCGAATGAACACATCGCAAAAGTGTTTAAACTTACTCAGAGGCAATCCTACTGAGTTTCTTCGACGTTTTATAACTGTAGATGAAACATGGATTCACCATTACACGCCAGAGACAAAGCAGCAGTCTAAACAGTGGGTGGGGGCAGGGGAAAGTGCGCCAAAAAAAGCAAAAACGGTTCCGTCTGCAGGAAAAATCATGGTAACAGTTTTTTTGGGATTCACATGGCGGTGCGGGAAGTATTACGCTTCACTACTGGACCGTTTGCAGCACGTGATTAAGTCTAAAGGTCCACATCTTGCCACAAAAACGTGCTCTTTCATCAGGATAACGCGCCTGCACACAAATCTATGGTTGTTGCTGTAAAACTTCATGACCTACGTTTTGAAGTGCTTCCACATGCACCATATTCGCCGGATCTGGCTCCCAGCGATTACTTTCTCTTCTCAAACTTGAAAAAATGGCTCGCTGGACGAAAATTCCCTTCAAATAACGTGGTGAGAGCAACGAAAACCGCTTATTTTGCAGAGTTGGACAAATCGCATTATACAACGGGTATTAAAATGTTAGAATATCGTTGGTCTAAATATATTGGAAGTACAAGGGGACTATGTTGAAAAATAAATAAAAACATTTCCAAAATCTTTTGTTTGCTTTATCAGACCGAAAACTTATCGAACCATCCTCGTATATGCTGCATGGTTTCGAGAATGACTTATAGGTTACCCGTTCTATTTCCGACATCTTGTTTCTTTTAACTTTGTCTTATACAACTTTGAAAACTAAACTAATTTCTAAAATATTCCAAAACATTTGAGGGCATCAAGACCTAAGGCTGCTCCTCCACATATTCCCAAAATACCGCTAATGAGCCCGCGCTGACCACCACCATTGATTACACATTCGGCAATTCCAGCTAAAAAATCAATATATTAGTTACATTATTTAATTTACATGGAGTAAGGACATTTATATCTTATGAACTTTTTTGGAAACGAATTTGATAAAATAGAGGGTGATTCTCAGGGAACATTATCGATCGATTGTAAAAAAACTATAATTAGGAAGAATCTGAAAAATTGACAGTGTACTAACGTGCATGTGGGACATCCGGCTAAAACATTTTCAATGGCAGCATTTCCGGTTAGATAGATAGATAGATAAGTCTTTATTTATTCCAATAAGTATTACTTACAAAAAAACCCATAAGGGCATGGAACAATGTCAAAAAATATCATTACTGTAATAAACATCATAATAAAAATTATAGTTCATTCTTAGCTGTAGATAAAAAAAGAAAAAAAAAATGAAAAAGAAAAACCTCAACAATAATTATACAGTTTTAAATATCTTTCTTTAATAATTCTATCAAGTTAATGTAGTAAAAACAAAACAACTAAAACTTAAGATAAAGGGCAATATTATAAATGAGACAAAAATTAAATAACAAGTACACTTACATACATTTAAAATTTAATAATACAGCCAATAACAAAAATTCTAATTCGAGACAATACTGCCTTTATCACACTCATAAAACTCTTCCAATGTATAGAAGGCTTTTTTACATAAAAAGATTTTCAGGACACACTTTAATCTATTTCTCGGTAGTAAATGTACATTTTCAGGTAAAGAATTAAAAACTTTTATTATAGAAAACTCGACATTTTTTTGCAAAAAACTAAAGTTATATTTATCAGAAAGCAGATTTGTTTTATTTCTAGTAATGTAGTTATGTTTAATAGATGCACCCTCAAAAAGATCCCTGTTATCAACAATAAACATGACCGAATCCAAAATGTACATTATAACCATCAAAATATTGTTACTAATAAACATAGTCCTACAACTGTCTTGTTGTTTCATTGCAAAAATACATCGTAAACATCTTTTTTGCAGAATTAATATTCTATTAATATCACAGGAATTGCCCCAAAATATCAAACCATATCTGAATCTGGACTGTACAAATGCATGGTAAGCTGACAGAGCTGCATCGATTCCAACTCTCTCCGAAATAATCCTCAATACGAATGTGCGCCCCCCAGTCTAACCTTCTATCGACGTTTAGTCCCAAAACAACAGCGCTCTCAACTGATGTTATTGTTGTATCCTCAAACGTTACTGTAAATTGATTATTCAATCTGTTACCAAACATAATGTACTGTGTCTTGAACAGGCGCGGATCCAAGGGGGGGGGCGGAGAGCGCGATCGCCCCCCCCAAGAGCTTGGAGTTCAGGAAAATAGACCCGGTTTTGCCTCTTATACTATAGTTTATTCAAGAACTAGAGAGGGTAATAAATCATTTTTTACCTTTTTTTTTCTTCGCAAACTACCTGTGTTCTTTATTCCGATGTCTTTGGCAAAATCTGTTAGATACATATATTTTTCATAGGAATTGGTTAGAAATTTTATAATCAAAAATACCGGTCTATAATAATGGACTATTTGGGTTGGATAACACTAAATATTTGGTTTGTGTGAAGTGTTAAAAATGATTTTAATCCTTGTCATAGGCGTCGGAAGGAGGTTTATTTTATCACTAAGTATTTATGGCATAGAATATTATTTCGGTAATAAACTTAAAAGAAAAAGTTTTTATAATATTATTTTATTTTTTATGATTTTTAAATAATTCACATAGATTAGAAAATATAGATAATTTTGACATATTTAACACAAATTACTACAGTATTTTTATTATTTTTAATTTTGGCATAGAAACCGTTTCAGGCACATAAATGTAGCCTTTTTCTCTCAAAAAAATTCTAAGTTATAATTAAATACTTACAAAATACCCATTATCAAAAATGCAAAAAGTTAAACACATAAAAATCAATTCCTCCATATAATATTAAAATTTTGTTGAAGCTATCGGTCATTTTATTATTAATTAAAAACATTTTTAGGATATTTGACGTTTCAGTTTATTTATTTCTTAAACCATCTGCAGAATTAAAATTGAACGCTAAAAAGGGATTTAAATGTAATTAATTTTTATATGTTACAGAAAATTTAAAGAATAAATTGTGTTTACGTTGGTAAACATTACGTATTTAATTTGTAATCAAAGTCATTGAAGCTATCTTTGCTCAAATTAAATATAATTGGTTCCTCTATCTCACCGATCATGAGATCGAGTTTCCCCATTTTCTTTTATTCTTTTATTATTTGAATTTTTCCCAATTTTTTGCACTAACTTTATTCAAAAAAAATAAGTTCAGTTAAATTACTAATTTTGTAAGTTGTGTTATTTCTAGCAACTCTACCTTGTACTTGAGAGAGATTTTCCTTCTCCAACGGACATTTTCCGCACGATCTATAAGAACGGATTTCCTATCTGGTATTTCCCAGCAAAAATCAAGTTCTCTGAGCAATTTCTAGAGCTCGGTTCTTTTAATTTCAGGTAAATCCCGATCTTCATTGATTTTAGTCAGAATTTTGTCGACGGTTGGGATCTGCTTCTTATAATAAAATATATGTCCAACTCCTTTTAGTACAGTTTATGTGATCGAATGTAGCTTAGGAGTACTAACAATTCCAGTCGTTTTTTTCTCCTTCAGTATTCGGTACATAGTAGATTTTCCAACTTCTGTCATGTTGGAATACTTCTCAATAGAACTTTTAACATTATTATCGAGATATTGTTATCTTAAGGCATCATCAACATTCATCGTAATAAGTGTTTCCTTGAAGAAAAAATGCCCTGGTTTAACGATTTTGGAATAAATATAGATGTGGAAGCCATATTTCTTGGGTATCTCACTAATCTCAAATAATATATAAAAACAAGTACAAACAAGATAAATCACTAAGGATGCACTGTAAAGTGTACTTTGCTCACTGACAGAAATTAAATTGAACTATCAGAAATTTTATTGCTGCAGTAAATTTATAAAAGCTAATAATATTTAAATATAATTAAATATAATTCGATTTACGGCAGTCCTCAGTTACTTGCGCACTGGAGCAGGTACGTTGAAGGTTTCAGTAACAGTTTTCTTACTCTCTCTAGTTCTTAAATAGAGTATAGGAATGTGTATGCTTGCGATCGCCCCTCCCCTTCCCAAGAGCTTTGAGTTCAGGAAAATAGAACCGATTCTGCATTTTATATTAGGAATATGTATGCTGCTGATACTCCCCCCCGTCCCCCGTTGACAACCTTGTTTTTCTGGCAATAGCCCCCCCCCACCAAGTGGTTTGAATTCAGGAAAATAGACCCGATTCTGCCTCTTATACTAGGAATGTGTATGCTGCTCGCATCCTCCCCCCGGTCGGCAACTTGTTTTTTCTTGTGATCGCCCCCCCCCCACTCTTCAAGAGCTTGAAATTCAGAAAAATAGACCCGACCCATCCTGTCTTTTATATTAGAAATGGGAATGTTGCTGGTGTCTCCCCCCCCCCCCCCCGTCGATAACCGGCTTTCGCACTTTTATGATATCACCGCCCCCCCAAAGAGAGAGGCTGGATCCGCCCCTGGTCTTGAAAATATTTAGCGACAGGCTGTTGGACCGAAAGTACCCATTGAGAGTGTCCATCACAGATTGAACCTTCATCGATAGCAACTCCGCCGTGCTTTCACTGAATATAAGCGATGTATCATCAGCATATAGTACAGTCTGCTCTCCAGAGATTTCGGGTTAATCATTAGTGTAAAGAATATACAAAAGAGGTCCAAGTATTGATCCTTGAGGGACGCCCCTCTTCATTTTAATCATCTAAGACACTATAGTTCTACCATGGAGATCAGACTCCACAACACACTGAGTCCTGTCCGTCAAATATGATCTTATTAATTGCAGCGCATAACATACCATATATTGAACTTGCTTATTTTAAATGGAATACCGTATATATTATTGTATTTTTGATTTCTACGTAAAATTCTACACATATCTTATGTATACTTAAGTCTCACCGTTTTGGACATATTTAAATTTTTATGTCAAAAATGATGTCAACTTTCTTATTTTAAATGGAATATCCTATATATTATTGCATTTCTGATTTCTATATAAAATTTTAGACATATTTCATGTATAACGTTTATATTTAAGTATCACCTTTTTGGATATATTTAAATTTTTATGTCAAAAATGACGCTTGCGGACTAAAACTCAACTATAAATTTTTCCTATAAGAAAGTCTTTATTATTTAATTTGAGTTTCTTGTAGACGAAGATCAGTGTTAGTAGTATATTTATGATATTTTGAAAATTATTAGTACAGTGTGGTCAAAAAAGAAGAATAAAAATTATATTTAAAAATTCGTCAAAAGTCAATGACGGCGAGGCATGGCGAAAATAAAACTATCGAATCTTACAGAATTGTCACTATTTCTTGCCATTTGACATTCTTTAATAATTATCATGCCGGGGCGATTAAATTACACTCACAAAGATTATTTAAACTTATTTATTATTTATGGAGAATGTGATAGAGTTATTTCAAGAACATGCGATACATTCGCGATCCGATATCCGCAGAAACAGAAACCAACACTACTAACTGTTAAAAGGATTATAGAAAACTTCAAGAACTTTTGCAGTTGACATCTACTTCCGGTATAACTGGAAGTGCCGCCATTTTGAAAATATTTTAGCCGGCTGTCCCCGATGCATATTAACACACTATCAAATTTTTAGATTCTTCCTAATTATAGTTTTTCCACAATCAATCTATAAAGTTCCCGAGAATCACTCTGTATTTTAAGGCCAAGCTGTTTATTAACAAGTTACATTTTTTTAATTCTGAAATTCTTTGTCATCACTATGAGGCAAAAATATCTATCTAGCTATAACTGAAACAACTGACTATATGTTGTCTAGTAAGAGACCATGACAAAAAAGGAATTCGTGGTATGGGTCTTGCTGGACATACAATGGGTTCTTGACAATACTCCATCTGCTGCTAGGTTGGAAGTCTTCCAAATGATTGTGACAACTCGAATAGCAGAAATAGATATAGGGCAAGATACTATCGCCATCTGTAATGTTAGAAGCAGTCTTCAAGGGGGACTAGCGTCCCCACTAATTGTAGATCGACTTTGTTGTGATTTAAATGACCTCGACATATTCTGTCAGGGCTATGTCGATAACATGGTTAAAATCGCAAGGCGTAAGATCGAAAATATTCTGGGCTACCCAGTTCAAGGAGGACTTGATCACATAAAAAATGATGCCAGTTCATCACCATTATCATAATCAGCCAATTTCTGTCCACTGCTGAACATAGGCCTCCTCAAGACATTTCCATCCTCCTCTATTCTGAGTCACTGCGATCCAGTTTGTTGCTATTCTTTTGAGGTTGTCTGTCCATCTCGTCGGTGGTCGTCCCTGACTGCGTTTGTCCGCTCTCGGTAGCCATTCCAAAACTCTTTTCGTCCATCTGTTGTCCCCTATTCTAGTCGACATCATCTACCCCCGTTTTTTTAACTTCCTCGTTTCGGACCAGATCTCTTAGGAACACCCCCAGCATGGATCTTTCTATTCTGTGTTGTGTTATTTGCAGTTCCTTAGCAGTTGTATTCGTCAATGTTAGTGTCTCCTCCCCATACTGGGAGAACACATTGGTTAAAGGCTTTCCGTTTCAGGTTTATGGGTATATCTGTCTTGAATATATCCCTGAGTTTTTCATAAGCAGCCCATCCCAAAGATATTCGTCTGGATAGCTCACACGTCTGGTTGTCCCTGCCAATCCGAACTTCGTGACCAAGGTAGTTATATTTCTCGGTAATTTCGATGATTTCATTTTCTATTTTTATAGGCTCACTTGGTACTAAATATGTCACCATTTTTGTTTTGTTATAATTTATCTTCAGACCTGCTCTTTGTGTCGCCTGTTGTAGTTCTTCTAGCGTCAGCGAATCTAAAATGACTCAATCTTTCCTCATCTACAATAATGCCTTTCTCTTCCCAATTGAAAGCTTTAAACGCATGTCCTAGCACTGTCGTAAACAGTTTTGGGGATATTGTATCTCCCTCTCCAATTCCTCTTCTTATTTTTATTTTCTTCGTTATGGTGTGTAAGCTAATTGTTGTTTTTGCATTTTTATAAAAATTGTAGATGATGTTGGAATATCTTTGGTCTACCCTGCATTCTTTTAATGCTCTTAGAATTGACACCAATTCCACGCTACCGAAAGCCTTATGAAAGTCGACAAAGACAAGGTTTAGTGGTCGGTTATATTTTACAGTTTTTTGATACATTGCAAATGGTAATGGTCATTTGTCCCGTAGCCCGAGCGGAACCCAGCTTGTTCTCTAGACTGGTAAAGATCCAGTTTAATCTATAGTCTATTGGTGATTATACGAGTGTAAAGTTTATATAGGTGGCTCAGGAAGCTGACGGGTCTATGGTTTTCAAGGCTTGTTTCGTCGCCCTTTTTGTGAATGAGGATTGCAATAGAGTCATTTCAGTGGGCCGGAATAATTTGGTTTTCAAGGCTTAAATTGAATAATCTTTTAATTTTCTCAATAAGAGCAGGACCCACACATTGTATGGACTCTATTACTATTCCGTCTTCTCCCGGTGCTCTGTTGTTTTTCTTTCTCTTCAAGGCGTAGTTAATTTCTTCAAATAAGATTTCGGGCATATCTTCGGAGCCCTGATTTGTGATTCTTAGTGTTTCGTGTTCGTCGGGTTCAAGTATTAATTGGTTTTTGTACAATGTCTCGTAGAATTCGTTAACGATGTTTAACATTTCTTCTCTGTTAGATTTTATTTGCCCATTTTTGTCCTTTAATTTTATTATGTCTTGTTTGCCTGGTATTAGCCTTCGTCGAAGTACTTTCATACTTTTGTTCTCCTCTATAGTTGGCGTTATTTTTTTCTGTTTGTATTTTCTGATATCTTTCCTAATAGCTTTGGATATTTTTTTGTTCACATGGTTTATTTCTTGTTGTCTGGTATTATCATCTCTTAAAAGTGATCTTCTATTTTCTATTTTAAGTTTCACCACCAAAATCACCTTGACAGCCTTTATAAGGAAACGAATGCCCAACCTCAAAGCCATCAAAATAGATGAGAGCAAGAGCGAGTGGAAGTGAGTTTATGTAACAGTTAGTGCTAAAATAGATTTTTCATTGGTTTTATTCCCTTAAAAGAAAACCATTATGAAAAAATTTTGCACATTTGTTGTATGCAACAAGAGGCTCCTTTAGTTGCAGTATAAAGTTAATGCAATATATTTTTCTATTGTTTATAAATAATTGAAAAAAACAGTCATTTTAGCACGTTTTTTGCATTACCTTACGACACGGATTTCTGAAAATAAATGGATGACAGGTGGTAATGGAGCTGTCAAACGAAAAATGTCCGGAGTATGCTCTGCGCCATTTTGGGTAAAGTGACATTTTGGCACCTCAAACTAACCGTCAAAAGTCAAAAAATAGTGTCATTGTTGTTATTATTGTGAAATAATCTTTGTTTTTCCTTGGATTAAATTTATTTTAAATAACTTAATAACCAAGTAATATGCACCAAGCCATCAGTCAAATATTTAGGTGTAAATATAGGCCACAAAATTATCTAAAATTGGCACTTTGGAACTGTTAAACAAAAAATGTATACAAAGGGCCAAATACCTTAGGAGTCTAATATACAAAGAAAAAGGCATATCAAGAAAAACAACTCATATATACAAAGCAATATACTGACTTTAATAGGAATACATACCTCCTATATACAGTAATTGCAGGAAGCCAGCACTCATAAAACTTGAAACGGTAGAAACCACTGCTCTATGTAGTATTACTAAAATTCATCGTCCTAGCTATCCACCAATCAATTATTGTATGAATTCACTAAACATCCAGCCGATTATTGCAAGACTTCCTGTCCTGACAAGTAAGTGTGAAAGAAAACCTGAAACTTGACCGGTGATAGAGGAACTGTGTACGACCAGGGGCCGGAACCATAGGCCAGCCCGAAGACCCCCATTAATGATACTATTCAACCTTTAATATACTTTTTTATTATTTTGTGAAGATTTGTAGGGGCTTGAAGACCAAACGTACTATAAATAAGCTTTTTATTCTGAAGGGCCTCGTTTGTTGGCTTGTAGGGTTCAAATTTATATGTCCTAATAAATTATAATCAATAATATTAATTTAAAGTGTAGTATAGTGTTTAACACAGTCTAAGGAAGTAAAATGTTGCATTTAACATTATTTGAATATAAAATTGAATGTTACTTATTTAAATAAAAGTTTTAAATATCTTACAAATTGTTACTTCTCAAATTTTTTATAAGTTGTGTTGATGAAAACAATTATGTTACACTTAACTGTTTCAAAGTAAGATATTCGACCGTTTGGGGATATGGGGACACAAGTGTTTATGTTAAATCCATAATTAGAACTAGCCGTAGGAAAACAATTTTTAAACAGCACGCTCATACTATTGAGATATGAACAGAATTTAGTGTAATAATTTTGTATGTCTATAATCACAAATTTACTTGAAATTTGCGAAACATTCAACTTTCTAAGGAAATTTTAATTAGAAAATACTGAAAATAACGGGGTACTACCTAATTAATATTTCAACTGTTTTTTCAAAAAATAAAACGTTTTGAAGAAACGGTTCGTCAAGATATTGCTTTTTTTAAGGAGTAGTTATTTTTAACAACCAAAAATATAATAAAAATTTTTAATTTATTTTTACGACCGACCAAAGTATGGCTCTTTCTACCATTCGTTTCATTCAACTACTTATGTCGACTAAATTTCGGAAAGGTATGCAAATTGCTGCAAAGCTTGTCAGTGGGAGGTAAACGATTACGTTTAGTCGTTATAATTTTTCAGTGGCGACAGCGTATTCACTGTTATTATAACTTCACCTTACCCAAAATGACGTATAGCATGGTCCGGACATTTTCTATTTATTTGACGATCAGTACATATACTTTATAAGTGCGTGCCTTACGAACACATTATCCGATTCGGATAAGCTTTTGTTTGAAACTTTTTTACTGAAAAGCAATAACTTTTCGTAGAACTTGAAAAAACTGTTTTTCACACCTTAATTGTTAATTAAAAAATTTTCCCCAAAAAAGAAAATGAGACATAAGATACTACATAATTACTATTCCGTAATCGGAAGTCTACTAACACTACATGTCAAAATCACCTCAAATGAGGCTAACTTCGACGGCTTAAATGGGTAGGAAGCTGAAATTGTTGGTAAACTTTGCGTTCGCAGTTTAAATGGAATTTTTTATTCTTCATGTACTCTTATTACTTACAACCTATCAATAAGGCAGCGCCAATAGCAGAAATAACTCCTTCGAATTGTGTTACAAGTTCCACTCCTTTAACGAATTTTAGAATAAGCATAACTCCCAGTATTATTATGTAAGTACTGGCCGGAATATTCAGTGCATCGATGCTTGGAATACCAGAAAAAAGCATTCCTCCTTTAAGCAGAATAATCGTTAAGGCCGCTATCGAGAATACCTTAAACAAAAAAATTTTTTTAGGTTAGGTCACGTTAGAAGAAAGAGTGAGAGGGAGTTTGCCTTAACCCTCCGCCACAATACTATGCACTATTATGGCTCACATGTACTCATATTTCATCAAGTCTATATTCATGTTTTATGAGAAGGTTTCAATAAGTGGTATGTAGTTGATATCATTTACATCATGGGCGATTTTAATGCAAAGATAGGTAAGGGTAGCAGAGCGGATCTGATAGGAGAATATGGTTTAGGTGAAAGTAACGAGCGGGGTGACAGACTCTTCGAATTTTGCCAAGAACACAACATGGTAATAACAAACACATGGTTCAAATTACATAAATGAAGACTATATACGTGGAGAGGGTCAGGAGATAATCCCGCACACATTGTAAGGAACCAGATTGATTATATATTAACAAACAAAAGATTTAGGAACTGTATGACCAGAGTCACAACCTATCCTGGAGCAGACATTGGATCTGACCATAATCCCGTGATTGCTGATATTAAAATCAAACCTAAAATAATAAAAAGTAATAGTCAATACAGTAAATTTGAAATAGCGGAAAACGATAAAGAACTGCTTATAAAGGATCTGAACAACTACATAAAGAACACAAGAACTGACGACAACGTAGAAGAAATTTGGAAATCGTTTAAGGAACTAACCAACAAACTAATAACTGAAAATACTGTACGGAAGAACAAACCGAAAAAACAGAAATGGATGACAGCAGAAATATTGGACCTCATGGAACAAAGGAGACAGTCGAAAACAAATCGAGTGGAATATAAAAGAAGACAAAGAGAAATTAAACAGAAAATTCGGATAGCCAAAGAGAACTGGATGAGAGACAAGTGTATCGAAATGGAAGATCTAGAAAGGAAACATGACACATTCAACATGTACAAAAAGGTCAGAGAAATAGCAGGTCTATATAATAAGAATACCACTAATACCCTTGTGGACCCTGATGGTAAAATTATCTTTGACGAAAAAGAAATTTTTGAAACATGGGTTAAATATGTGAAAGAATTATTTGATGATGAAAGACCGAATGAACACAACTCCGATGATCTCGCTAATATAGACGCTAATATAGAGATGGGACTGGAAATTCTAAACAGTGAAGTTCTATCTGCCATAAGATCTGCAAAAACCAGGAAAGTCATCGGGCTGATAATGTCCCAACCGAGCTGTTACAAATGATCCATGAAGAAAATATAGGAATCTTGGTCAAACTGTTTAATACCGTTTACGCGACTGGAGATATACTGGAAGATTGGCTGAGGTCTGTATTCGTCCCAATCCCAAAAAAACAGCGAACAAAGCGATGCAGTGAGTACAGACTAATAAGTCTAATGAGTCACACTTTGAAGGTTTTTCTCAGAATCATCCACAGCAGGATAAGATCTAAATGCGAAGCAGATTTAGATGAAACCCAATTCGGATTTAGAAACGGCCTAGGTACTAGAGAGGCTTTATTCGCTCTAAATATACTTCTGCAAAAATGCCGGGACCAACACAAGGATGTATTCGTATGTTTTGTCGATTACGAGAGGCCTTCAACAGAGTACAGCACAGAAAACTCATAGACATTTTAAATAACGTAGGGGTAGACAGCAGAGACGTAAGAATTATTAGAAATCTATATTGGCGGCAGAAAGCAACAGTAAGGCTAAATGGAAAACTCGCAGAAGAAAGTAAAATTCTGCGAGGCGTCAGACAGGGCTGTATACTATCTCCACTGATTTTTAATATATATTCAGATAAAATCTTTAAACGGGCTACTCAAGGACAACGAATGAGAGTACAAATCAATGGAGAATATATAAATACAATACGATATGCTGACGACACTCTTATTATAAGCGACAAACTACAAGACCTGCAACATATATTAAACTGTGTTAACACTGAGGGTCAAGAAATGGGGCTCAACATAAATATCAAAAAGACAAAATTTATGGTCTTTAGTAGACAACCTCATCTTAACGCTTCAATACAAATAGAAGGAAAAAGTATAGACGGGGCGACTCATTTTGAATATCTTGGATGTTATATCACCGAAAATCTAAACCCAGATAAAGAGATAAGGTGTAGAATAGAGACTGCTAGAGCAACTTTTCAAAAAATGAAACCATTTTTCTGTAATGATAACCTCAACCTAAAACTACGACAGAGAATGATAAGATCATACGTCTGGCCAGTGTTACTATATGGGGCAGAGATCTGGACAATTAAGGCTGCCACGATTAATCGGTTGGAGGCTCTCGAAATGTGGTTACACCGGCGAATGCTGAGAATACCTTAAACAGCTAGGCAGACCAACGAAATGGTACTCAATAGGGCTGACACAACTCGTCCACTATTAAACACTGTGAAATGTAGAAAAATCTCATATCTTGGACATATATTCAGAGGGGAGCGATATAGAATTCTTCAGCTAATCATGATGGGTAAAGTAAAGGGACGTAGAGGGGTAGGAAGGAGACAGGCTTCCTGGTTGAGGAATATTCGTGAATGGACAGGTATACGTAGCGCGAGGGAACTGTTCCAGCTGGCGCAGGACCGTGAAAGACTTACCAATGTAATTGCCAACGTCAGGGGGACCTGATATGGCACTTGAAGAAGAAGAAGTTGATATCGAGTGCCTGATCCTGTAGTGTCTAGTGTATAAGATGTCCACTTTACGACACATTTACTGCGGGGTATCCCTGTTGTTATTGAAGAAAGGGGTTCATATAAACTTTTTTCGTATAGGCCTCCTTTTTGGAGATATGAGCTCCCCAAGAGCTGCAATGGAATCAAGTTAATATAGATAAATATTGAACTACCAGATATATTTAATTTTTTTTAATACGATGTATACCAAGTAAGACTCTTCAAATTACTATCCAAGAAAGTGTTGTGAATTACTCACAGGTGCAGGGACGGACTAGTTGTGACACTCATGACCCTATTTTTTTACGCCCTGTGTGATAAGAACTTTGGACAACGTTTTTTACATACTTTTAACTATTGACTAAAAATCAAGTACTCTTTATTCATGTCGCTAGTCATATTCGTTTTCGAAAAAACGTCATTTTATTTACATTGTTAGTCCCTTAACTTCTGTAGGGTTGAATATAAAAAAGAGGAATTTCCCTCTGTCACCATAGTTTCAATAAAAAGTTAAACTAACTGCTTAGTTAAAAACTTCGAAAAAGAATTTGACATGGGCCGCGTGAAGTCTGACACACTTGTGAGCACGACGAATTGAGGACTGCTGTACCCGTCACATGAACTCAGTATTGCTCCTTACTTAATCACAATGAAACTTGATTCTTCGTAGAAGTTCCTCCCTACTATCGACCAACTGTCAAATCTAGGCCTTTCGTTTTGGATCATGAAAAAATCCTTAATCATTCTGATTTCCCGGCTCTTTCGAGTGTCACACTGGGTGCCAATGATACAGCATTTGCGTTTATAGCCTCTCATAACATAGCCATTCCCAATCCTCCCTCAGATCTTCTTTCCTTGGGATTTTCCCCCCTTTGAAATCATTTTTGATCTTCTTCAGTACGATAAGAACAATATCATACCTTCCATCATTAAACAACACTTCCTTAGCCTAATTAACTCGAAGTTCAAAACCTTCAAACTATCTTTTACTGATGGCTCCAAATCAGCTCAGCGGCCGTAATCTGTTTTTCATGCAACAAATCAAGGTTAAATCCCCTTTCATCCATTTTTTCATTTGAGTTGTTCGCCATCAAGCAATACATCAGAGAAGTAACTAAACACTCCTCCACCCCAAACATCCAATTATTTCGGATTCCCTCAGCTGCCTCAGATCGATCCAAGCCCTCAACACATCCCACCACCTCATGAATCAAATTCTCGACCTTCTTAAAATGGGATCTCAACGTAATTTGTATATAGCCTTCATGTGGGCCCTGAGGCACATAGGCATAGATGGGAATGAATTGGCCGACACTCAAGCTAAGTCTGCAATACTTGAAGGCACCCCTTTCCTCCCTTTACTTAATCCTTAAGAATTCAATAGGCACATCGATAACATCATTCGTAACATTGTGTAGGTTCGCTGGGAATCCTTGGAAAACTCCAATAAACTCTCTTATATTAAAAGAAACTTTTCAGAAACCTATCACTTTCCCCAACTGTCCAGAAGAGAAAATGTTGTATGGAAGAGAATCGTTATTGGACATTGCAGAATGACTCATTCCTTTCTCCTTAAAAACGAGGATCCCCCTCAATGCCTGTCCTGTCGTTCCCCCTTAACTAGTATCTGTTTCGGCGGGTTTCAAATGGTAAGGCCTCTACTAAATCGTGAAAAACATTCTGGAGGAAATCCAAATAAAGTTCTCCATTCAGTCGTGCAGGCAATACATCATCAGATATTAATTGATTGGAACTGATGTTGATGATGCGAAACAATGGTTGTATAAAGAATTTCATCAGCTCATACATGGGAGTAGTGTAAATTTATGATACCATGCTTCATCCTTGAAGAGAATAGTGCGAATTAAGTTTACATTATTTCGTTGCTGATCCAATAGCCAGTTTGCGAATTGCGTTCTACAATGAAGACCTGTAGGAAACAAGTTCATCTATAGAATATATTAGAATAAAAGTCAAGAATCTCACTAAAAAATGACCAACCAAAGCTTCCAGGTGATATTTCTATAGAGAATAGGAATATATTCAGGTTATCCTCGTTACAATACTATTTTATTTCTGGAAATCTACTTGGTTGGACTACCAGAAAACTCCTTTTGAAGCAGCAAGAGCTGCTGACTAAATTACATTTATCAAATTATGGACTAAACCTTACCAATGCAACTATTCTTAATATGGGATCCAAGTAGGATTTCAAATCGCGTCCTTTTCCCTTTCCCATTATCAATTTTATTACTTAAACTATTTTTTTAAATTCGAATTGTCACTGTTATGTAGAAAACGTCAGTGTCAATCTAATCTAGCCATAGCCGTAGATCTGGTTTTTAACTTTAGGGCAGATTGTTGAAGTCTTTAGATGTTGATCGCATATATAATACCGACTTGTTGATTTCGTATCTGTTGCATGTTCAAACATGAATATGCTCTCTTGCAAAACTACTTCGGTATTTTTTAACTTCTGGGAGATTCTTTAACGTAACCACTTTTCTCCTTTGTTACGCCAGTAGTTTCTTTGACAAACCTAAATCATATTGGTCTGCAATATCTACACTGTAAAAAGGAAATGCGTTAAATTTAAAGTAAATGTTCTGGTAGCAAATTTCACAAATGTTTATTAAATGTATTTAATGTAATTTATTCCATTAAATTTAATGTAATCATACATTAAATTTAAAGTTTGATCATTACTTTTTAAGATAACTATGTACATTAAATATACAGCCAGTGTGCATTGAATTTGAGATATGTTATCACATATTGAATGCACCAATATTAATACGAGTTCAAAAAATTCTGAAATTACCAGGAAAAGGTGGACATTTTGCCCATAGGTAGTGTCTGCCATCTAGACCGGTTTCGAACTCATTGGTTTCCGTCAGTACGGGGCAGATATGTACACCTTACCATAGAAAAATTGAGTCATTTAAGCAACTTATATCATACTGAACAAAAAGTTAAATACAAGTTGCGCCATCTCCCGGAATCTCATACAATGAATATTGAATAATAATGTACATTCCTTTAGTATTAAGGTTTATGCGAATTAATTTTAATGTACAGAAGTTGAAATATCTTTTTAGTTATTTTATTGAAATTTAAGATACCATTTAATCAAATTTAAAGTACTACGAACCAGGCGCGGATCCAAGGGGGGGGGGCGGTGGCGGCGACCGCCCCTTCCCCCCGTCCCCAAGAGCTTTGAGGTTCGGAAAATAGATCCGATTTTGCTTTTTATACTATAGTTCATTCAAGAACTAGAGAGAGTTATAAATCATTTTTTACCCTTTTTTTCTTCGCCAATTACCTGTGTTCCTTAGTCCGGTGTCTTTGGCAAAATCTGTTAGACATATATATTTTTCATAGGAATGGGTTAGAAATTTTATAATCAAAAATACCGGTCTGTAATAATGGACTCTTTGGGTTGGATAACAATAGATATTTGGATGTGCGAAGTGTTAAAAAGGATTTTATTCTTTGTCATAGATGTCGGAAGGAGTATTTATGGCATAGAATATTATTTCGGTAATAAACTTAAAATAAAAAGATTTTATAATATTATTCTATTTCTTGTGATTTCTTAATAATTCACATACATTACAAAATATAGATAATTTTGATATATTTAACACAAATCACAACTGTATTTTTATTATTTTTAATTTTGGCATAGAAACTGTTTTAGGCACATTCAGACTAAAACGGAGCCTTATCCTCTCAGACTAAGTTATAATTTAAATATTTACAAAATACCCATTGTCAAAAATACAAGAAGTTAAACATATATAAAAAATAAATTCGTCCATATAATATTAAATTTTTTTTGGGGCTATCGCTCATTTTATTATTAATTAATAACATTTTTATCACATTTGACGTTTCAATTTATTTATTTTTTTAAACCATCTGCAGAATTACAATTAAACACTAAAAAGGGATTCAAATGTAATTAATTTTTATATGTTACAGTTAAAATTAGACCTATTTATTTCTATTGCATTGACTTCTCAATTTAATTTACTTTATTATATGGAAATTCGATAGCCCCAAAAAATAAAATAAACATGTTAATTCTACATGCTTAAGAAAAAGACACAAATACAATAATAAAATAATTGGAATTAAATATATATAAAATTAAAGAGTGGGACACACTACAATAAAAATATATAAAAAAATATATAAATGACATTAAACAATAAAATACAACAAAAACAAAAATTTAAACAGTAAATTGTGTTAACGCTGGTAAACATTACGTATTTAATTCGTAATCAAAATCAGTGAAGCTATCTTCGCTCAAATTAATTATAATTGGTTCCTCTATCTCACCGATCATGAGATCGAGATTCCACATTTTGTTTTATTCTTTTATTATATGGATTTTTCTCAATTTTCCTCAGTAACTTTATTCATAAAAATCTTTCAAAAGTTCAGTTAAATTACTAATTTTGTAAGTTGTGTTATTTCTAGCAACTCTGCCTTTTATTTGAGAGAGATATTTTCTTCTCCAACGGACAGTTTCCGGACGATCTATAAGAACAGATTTCCTGTCTGGTTCTCCCAGCAAAAATTAAGTTCTCTGAGCAATTTACAGAGCTCAGTTCTTTTAATTTCAGGTAAATCTCGATCTTCATTGATTATAGTTAGAATTTTATCAACGGTTGAGGGCGTCTTCTCATAATAAAATGTATGTACAACTTCTTTTATTGCAGTTTTCATCTCTTCTTTCAACGAGGTTTTTCGTCTGCCTGTGATCGTGGCTTGGGAGTACTAACAATTCCACTCGTTTTTTTTCCTTCAGTATTTGGTACATAGTAGATTTTCCACCTCCTGTCATGTTGGAATAAATCTCAACAGAGCTTTTAACATTATTATCTAGATATTGCTATCTTAAGGCATCATAAACATTCATTGTAGTAAGTTTTTCGTTGAGGAAAAAATGCCTGGTTTAACGATTATGGAATAAATATAGAGGTGGAAGTCATATCTTTTAGTTATCTCACTAATCTCAAACTAACTATCAGAAATTTTATTGTTACAGTAAATTTATAAGAGCTTATAATATTTAAATATATTTAAGATTTACGGCACTCCTCAGTTACGTGGGGCACTTGAGCAGGTACGTGGGACGTTTCGGTAACAGTTTTATTACTCTCTCTAGTTCTTGAATAGAGTATAGGAATGTGTATGCTTGCGATCGCCCCCCCCCTCCAAAGAGCTCTGAGTTCAGGAAAATAGAACCGATAATGCTTTTATATTAGGAATATGTATGCTGCTGGCACTCCCCCCTTCCCCTTGACAATTTGTTTTTCTTGCGATAGCCACCCCCAAGAGCTTTGAGTTCAGAAAAATAGACACGATTTTGCCTCCTATACTAGGAATGTGTATGCGCTGGCATCCCCCTCTCTCCAAGAGCTTCAAATTCAGAAAAAGAGACCAGACCCTGCCTTTTACACTAGAAATGGGAATGTTTCCGATGTCCCCCCTCCCCCGTCGACAACTTGCTTTTGATCAAAGAGGGGGGGCTGGATCCGCACGAACTGATATTTGAATGAATTTCTTTAAATTCAAAGTAATTGTGAATTATTCGAGATCTTTGGTACAAAATCATTAAATTTAATGTAGAATAGACATTAAATTTACGTTAAATTTAAGGTTATTTTCAATAATGTAGTTATTGCAACAACAACTTTTTCGTTGACTCTATTCTTTTAAAAGAAAGCTTTCATGACAACCAGTGACCGAAACTGAACTGAGTTTTACTCTTAAGATCTTATATTATCATAAAATATTATTGGCAAACTGATTTTATTATCAAGACATGACATTTTTTCATGTAAAAAAATGGAAATTTTTTTTTATGAATAAATAGGCTATAACCTCAATTATTACTTATTAGAAGAGTTACCGATTTTTTTTTTATAAATCGCGCGGCACAGAACCCTCTAAGTTCAAGTCACACTCGCATTTGAAAGTTTATTTTTAGTCATCCCGATTTTTAAAAAATATATTCCAGATAGAAGTACAATATTCTTCATTCGTCTAATATTATTCATCAATATAATGCGTTTTTTTTATTAATTCCAGTGTTATTTATTCCGTTAAAAGAATGTCACCACTTTAATCAATTAAAAGTGTTTGCGTTGGGTAATTGAGTTAATTTCCTTTATAGCTTCTATTTTTGTTCTATTAAGCAAACTTTTATTGAATATGTCCTTTAAACAACAAAAATTAAGAAAGGCATAATTCACAGATTTCAGATTATTTAGGTTTTTTGGGTGGTTTTTGGTATGATGTAATGTAATACTAAACTGAGAAATAATGCTTTTGTTCCTTTAGATCAAAAACTTGCAACAAGTTAATTAGTTACCGCAAATAAGTGAAAAAATGGTAAAATTAGCATTTTTTCGTTTATTCAATAGTTATTGCAAAAATAACTTTTTCGTTGGTTTTATTCTTTTAAAATAAAATACTCAAGATAATAAAAAAATGTGTAGAAAGTTGATACTGGTAGCTGTTACTACATGGTAGTTAATCATCCTTGGCATTGACTAAATAAACACAATACTGTTGCTCCAATGCTATAATTCTGATGCTCATAAAATGAATAAAACGAAAGGACACAACTCATTCATCATGGCGAATGATTGAATATCAGTAATAAAATGTTATATACATGCCTTTGTAACAAGAATAAAAGAATTTAAATTGTTGGATCTCCGTTCAAAACGTGGCAGTGTTGCATATCCCTTCTTACCGACCAAAAAGGATAAACTCCTCCTTGTTACCGTACGGTTGCTACTTCCTAGCGAAGGAGTTGTTTCCAGGGTCTCTGAATAAGAAACATGTGGTATATTTCTATCGTTTAAATAATGAAGGTTTTATAGATCCAGAAATTAAAAAATTCTTTGATTCTGCGAGTTCTTCAAATACCAGTCTTGGATAAAATTGGACAAAATTTAGTTCGTCTTAAATCATGTGTCTTAAATCTTAAGAAATTAATTTTTGATTCTTAATTTACGTCTCCAAAATCCTCCAATAATGATTTTGAAAAAAACATGAGATATTTACATTTTTAGTCTAACATATTTCATTCAGCCTATTGAGTTTGGAGAACTTACTTTTACATCCGTAATTTTTGCCCCGCAGAAGAATTCGAAAAATATAATTTTATAAGTATAATCTAAGCTCCCAAAAACACGTATTATCAATTTTAGACAAAATTAGAAAAATATTAAATTTTTAGTCTTTCATATTGAATTAAAAGAAAATTATTTGAAAGTCTTAATCTGCACACTCAAAAACCACCCCGTATCAATTTTGTGCAAAATCGAGGGCTGTTAAATTTTTAGTCCGCCATATTAAATTTTTCAAATATATATATATATATATATATATATATATATATATATATATATATATATATATATATATATATATATATATATACAGTGAACTCTCTCTTAACGGACACCTCTATTCAATGGACACCTCTTCTATATGGGCAATTTTTGAGACAAAAACCATTCGTATATACCAGTCTGTACTTTTAAACCTCCCTCCAATAGACGCTCTCAACAACGGACACGGACAGTAAATTATTTATAAAAAATAATTCTAACGGCCAAATATTTTACTATTTTCCTTTCAATATTTGCCTAAATTTTAAATTTTATTAAAGACACATTTTATTTGCGTAAATACCCACAAAATAGGCGGCAGCCAGGTATATTGGTAGGTAATTAGAGTTTTAGGGTTTTCCAAGGAATTTTATTGGTGCACGTGAATTCTATTAAGCACATTTTACTTTATTATGTACGTATTGTTAAAACTGCTGCGGAAAGGATAATATCATTTTAGTTGCATAAACGTTTTGTGACGCGAATAACATGGCTACCAACAAAAGAAAGTTTTTAAGTTTGGCAGAAAAAGTCGATGTAATCCATTATGCGGATACGAATAAGTTAAGTGTTAGACAGTTAGCAGAAAAGTTTGGAATTGGAAAAAGTCAAGCTAGTGAAATTTTAAAACGTAAGAGTGATATAATTAAGCAGTTTTCTGAGAGCGGAAACACCGAAAAGAAAAGGAAATTTTTGAAAACTGAGGGTGCTGCATTAGATCAAATTGTTTTCGATTGGTTTTGTAAAGTGCGTTCTAAAAACATTCCTGTTTCTGGTAAAATTATTCAAGAAAAAGCATTAGAAGTTGCAACGGAACTAAATTTTGACATGAAGGCTTCCAGCGGATGGCTCGAGAAGTTTTGTAAGCGGCACAATATTTCCTTCAAATCTATATGTGGCGAAGCAGCGGCTGTAGATTTATCAGTGGTTTCTGACTGGAAGAAAAAACTGCTCACTATAATGAAAGAATACTCTCCTCGTGATATTTTTAACGCAGATGAGACGGGACTATTTTTTCGTGCCTTGCCTAACAAAACATATGCTCTGAGAGGAGAAAAATGCACTGGAGGTAAGGCTTCCAAAGACAGACTCACAATTCTGTTTTGCACCAATATGATTGGAAACAAAGAAAAACCACTGGTAATTGGAAAAAGCAAGAATCCTCGTTGTTTCAAGAACTCCTATGTAGAAAAATTTCCTATCGAATGGTATTACAATAAGAAGTCATGGATGACAAGAGAAATCATGACAGATTGGCTAAATAAATTTGACAGAAAAATGCAGAGAGAAAATCGAAAAGTACTTTTGTTCCTAGACAATGCTGCGTCTCATCCACAACTTGTATTATGTAATGTTAAATTGATATTTCTGCCGCCTAATACTACATCTGAATGCCAGCCCCTCGATCAGGGGATTATAAAATGTTTCAAAAGCTACTACAGAAAGTTATTGATAAAAATAAATTAAATGGCCTTAAGCAAACCACCCTTGAAAGTTTTTTTTTAAATAACAAATGATTTATGTGCATATTTTAATTACATATACATAGGTTATATACATATTTAGTATTAAAAACTTGTGTTTTTGCTAACTAACATTTAAACATTGACTACATATACGTAATATACATGTTTAAATATTTGAAGTTTATTTTATTTTCTCCATTCAACGGACACCTCCATTCAAAGGACACTTTATGCTACACAAGTGCTGTCCATTCAAGAGAGAGTTCACTGTATATATATACAGGGTGATTCAAAAATCGATCACGAAACTTAAGGGGGTGATTCTACTTGACAAAATAAGGGTAGAGCTTCATATATTTTTTTTTCAAAATGTCATTCGTTTTCGAGTTACAAGCCGTCCAAGTTCAAGTTTTTATTTTTTGTTTTTTGAATTACTCGCTTACAGGAAAACCGATTTGACTAATATTTGAAAGATAGGCTGTCTTCTGCGCTTCATCATTTTAGTAACAATTCACATTGATTGTTTGCCGCTAGAGGGCACTTTACCTACATTGAAAATTGTTTTTTTGTCATAATTTTTTATTGTTGACAGCTACAGTAGTTTTTGGCATAATTTCTGAAAGACTGATGCCAGGCCTTTAAAAAAGGTGCTCTTTATTTACATCGCTAAACCCAACGGTTTAGACGTAAATCACCCTTAAAAATTAAGTGGTAAATTTACTTTTCTCATTTCATTACCACCAGCTACCAGGTAAATAGCTATCAAAGTATACTAGAGCTGTCAGTTTAACATCAAATAAATTCGCTTTTTAAACTATTTAATTTATAATCTTAAAATAACTAATAATGGCTAATCAGTAAATATTCATATTATGGATTATTGCGATATACATTTAATTGATAAAAATTAATGAAACAGTACTAAACAAACTAAAAAAGATTCTCAAAATGTCCCCCATTTTCTTCCATACATTTCCTAACACTCTTCAAAAAATGTCGCCTAACTCGATGAAAAATTTCTGGTGTTTCTTTAATAATTTGGCACTTTTAGATTATCCTGAAGCGAAGATCCTCGACGTTGATTACTGGAATATCGTACACCAATTGTTTCAAATGACCCCAAAAGAAAAAATCCATAGGATTAAGGTCTGGTGACCTCGCTGCCCATGCCAATGGTCCACTTCGTCCTATCCATCGCTCAGGATACGTTGCATTCAAATACTGTCGGACACGTATACTAAAGTGGGGCGGAGCTCCGTCTTGGAGGATCCACATGTTGGCCCTTACTTCCAATGGCACATCTTCCAGATACAATGGGAGACGATTTTGGATAAAATCTAAGTATACATCACCAGTTAATGGGCCATCAAAGAAATGAGGACCAATAAGGTAATCTCCTATTATCCCTGCCCACACATTTAGTGAAAATCTACGCTGATGTTTCGTTTCTACCACATTGTTTGGGTTCTCGTAAGCATATGTGTGGATGTTGTGTAGATTTGTTATGCCATCACGAGTGAAACCAGCTTCGTCAGTGAATAATATGACGCCAATTAATCGATTATCGTGTTCATACTTAGCTAGGATCTGATTGCACATTTCCAACCGTCTCGGCCGATCATCGTCATAAAGAGCCTGCACCTTTTTTGAATGAAACGGGTAGAGTTGTTCTTCTCTTAGTATCCTCCATGAACTAGCCTGACAGAGCCGCACTTCATTCCCAATTTTTCTAGTACTAATACCTGGATTATCTTCAATAATTTCAAGCACTCTTTCTTCTTGTTGCACGTTTCTAGCAGTTCTAGGTCTTCCCCTATTTCCATTATAACTTTTAAAGGAACCACATTCCGCAAGCCTCCTGTGCACACTGGAAAATGTTTGAGCATGAGGGATATTTCTTTCCGGATAACTCTCCATATAATATCTTCTTGCCAACTCTGCATTACCATTTGCTTTTCCATAACAAAAATGGATATCACAATATTCGATATTTGAATATTGGTGATTAGCCATTATTAGTTATTTTAAAATTATAAATTAAATAGTTTACAAAGCGAATTTATTTGATGTTAAACTGACAGCTCTAGTATACTTTGATAGCTATTTACCTGGTAGCTGGTGGTAATGAAATGAGAAAAGTAAATTTACCACTTAATTTTTAAGGGTGATTTAAGTCTAAACCGTTGGGTTTAGCGATGTAAATAAAGAGCACCTTTTTTAAAGGCCTGGCATCAGTCTTTCAGAAATTATGCCAAAAACTACTGTAGCTGTCAACACTAAAAAATTATGACAAAAAAACAATTTTCAATGTAGGTAAAGTGCCCTCTAGCGGCAAACAATCAATGTGAATTGTTACTAAAATGATGAAGCGCAGAAGACTTAGCCTATCTTTCAAATATTAGTCAAATCGGTTTTCCTGTAAGCGAGTAATTCAAAAAACAAAAAATAAAAACTTGAACTTGGACGGCTTGTAACTCGAAAACGAATGACATTTTGAAAAAAAATTATATGAAGCTCTACCCTTATTTTGTCAAGTAGAATCACCCCTCTAAGTTTCGTGATCGATTTTTGAATCACCCTGTATATATATTCTGCGGCTTTCACGGATTCCTCCGTGTGAGATGCAATAGCAGTGGATAAATCCACATTATATTCTTGTAGTGCTGAAATCAAATGCGAACGGTAAATGCAAACTTCTTTCCAACCATATTCTTTCCGTGTTAGAGGTTGCACAGTTTGAACAAATTGCTAAGGAAAATTTTCTATCCTATTCCACCACCATCGAGATGATGGCCTACCGGTACCACCACACCGAGAAGACAGTCAAAACTTACCCTCCCCGTCACAGTGGGAAATTTTTCATCTTGCGCTCTCGCCAAAAATAGCAAAAATAGTTACCAAGGCGTCCATAAGAGGTCAAAATCTTGTGTTTATTTAGTCAATATCCTAGGGAAATGCATTATAGTTCCATAGGTTAAATAAGGAAGAAATAGATAAGCTACTCAATACTAATTTCTGCACTTTACGCCATTTGGCGTAGAGTGCCGCTCTCAATACGATCTCGGTTCGCTCTCAGTTCGATAAATTTTTTACCGAGAGCGTATCCCGATCGTATCCAGAGCGGCCCTATAGTGATAATCTGGACTAAAGATCAGCTGTTTTTCTCCCCCTCGGAACCATATATAATTTTTTTTTAAACATTCTTCTGTGTTTATAGTTAGTTCAGTTTTTAACTTAACATTTATAAAAAAAATTATTCTTGTAGGTCCTCTAAATAATCGTTCAACATGCAATGTTGTTCTAGTAAAGAATGATTTTCTATAAAAACACATTAAATATTAATTTTATTTACAAATTGATTTCATAAACTCTAAATCATCTGCTTAATTTTTTTTGTTCCTTCTTCTATATTGTCCGAAAATTCCATACCATACCAAAAATTATTTGATCTTAGATCATCATTAAATTTTCTAAGAAATTAATAAATAAAAGTTTGTCATATGGGGCCAAAAATTCGAAAATATATTTTTAAAATTGACTTGAAATGAGTATTTGTTACATACCTGATGATGTAGTGGGTGTAGTACATATTTTCTCAATTTTCCCAATGGTAGGGGTTACACTTTCTTGGTAGGGAGGAATCCGTATGACAAATCTCACCTTGAAAAGATTGACCTAACTTGAGATACACATAAATTTTGTAAGGTAGAAGTTATATCCCCACTTTTGTTCTTTCTATCAAAAGGTAATTCCTGTGTTGGAAACAAAAATAAATAATTATTAGTATTATACCTATAGTAACATTAATTTTAAGTACATAAAACTTTAAAGTATACTTATTTATTATAAAATTGTTCACTTATGGACACAGCTTAAAACAATTATGGACAAATGTTTACAACTTACTTGTTCTTGCTGGTAAATTCTGTAGTACTAGTACTATTAATATAGATGTTTCAACTTTCATCATCCTCACTGATTAAGATTTAACGTCAATATCTTGGACTGTCACACAGAAGAATTCACTTACCAAATTATTTTTTATGATTTTCAAGGTTGAAAAAACGATGTCTGGTGGAAGTTGAATCAATGGAACCAGAGACACAACGGTTATTGTATCTGCTCATATCAATTGTTTTCGCAGCAAAACTAAAAATATATTATAATTTAAAAAGATGAAAAAGCAAGCTTCAACTTATTGAAAAGAGCACAATCTTGGGATGCTGATATATAGAAAAAGAATTAATAATATTAGTCGTTTAGGTCAATATAAGCTTAACAATGAATTAAATTTACTAATTTCCTCACTTAGATTTTTAAAACGATGCACAATAATTATACTCCAAAAAGGCCAATAACTTAATCATTTAAGACTTGTCGAAAAACAAATTATCAAAATCAATAGCCATATTTAAATAAAAAGACAGAAACTTGCAGATGACAAGTCGATAAATTAAAGTGCTACATATTAAGCGCCACCTACTGAGATGTTCGCAAACTAAAAACTATGTTTCAGTTATCTCAAAAGGAGTGTCTTAGACCCTGGTATTTGACACTTACCTTTGTCACTACTCTTTAAATTTATGCTTTTTTTATTTTCTTGGCAAATAATGCACAAGTCAGTGATAAAAAAAATAATCTTTTTCAGTTTTACTTATATCGCTACGCTAAACAACTTGTCTATTTCGAATAAAAAACTCAAGACTGCGAGTGAACGAAAGTACAGGCAGTAGCGTATGCTAATGTGTAAATATGCATATATATATATATATATATATATATATATATATATATATATATATATATATATATATATATATATATATTTATATATATATATATATATCTATATCTATATCTATATATATATATATATATATATATATATATATATATATATATATATATATATATAATTTATTTTTGTATCTTAAACCTTTTGTTAAATATTTTTTTCTAATATTTTCTTGGGTGTAGTATACCCAAGAAAATATTAGAAATATATATATATATATATATATATATATATATATATATATATATATATATATATATATATATATATATATATATATATATATATATATATATATATATATTCATTGCTTTATTAAAATTTGACTTTGGCAACAATTTTTGCTTCGATCGAGATGAAAATTAATCAAAAAAATAGTAGTCACGTGATTAACATTATCTGTCAAATTTTAATTTTTTTCCAAAAAAAACTCAAAAGTTATATCGAAAAAAGTTCTAAGAAAAAGTTTTTTCTAAATGCAATTTTTAGCCCATACGCAAAATTTCAGCTGTAATAAGATAATTTAGATTTTTTGCCTATTTTTTGTAAATTGCACCACTGTTGCAACATAAGACTCAACGCAATTTACATACAACTTCTTAGTTTTGACAATGCTTCATTCCAAACATATTTTGTTTAAAGTAGCGCCATATTAAATGTGTGTTTTTCTATAAAATCTGTGACCGTGACTATTAGTTTTTTGGTTAATATTCATCTCGGTCGAAGTAGAAATTGATGCCAAAGTCAAATTTCGAATAAAGCTATTAATAAAAAATAATCCCATATGATGCGGAAAAAATTACAAGAGGCAAGAAAATCAGTAACACTTTTTTGTTTATAACAAATAACCTGACAATTTTTCGGCATTCCACCCTCGCTACTAGTAATCACGGAGCCAAAATACATATAAAAAACTTTGGTGGAGCTACGCTCCTTCATCGGCTACGAAAACCCATTGAGCTCCTGGATTATTATAATCTTTGATACGTTGGTAGAACAATCGATAACTTCTAGAGCATATGGCGACATCTGGTAAACAACGGCTGAATTAAAATATATATTTCTTGAGATGTAACGTTCGGATGAAGATAATCCATTTTTAGCGCTTACTGATCCATTATACGATTACCAGATTGCGTTTGCAGTATCATGGACAAATAAAGTACGAAATATGCCGTAAAAAAGACAGGAGTGATTTCAGGCGGTTTAAATGCTGCGAAAAATTTAGATCATTAAAAATATTGTTTAGATCTTTTGTGGGTAAATGTAAAAAAAAATTATTACAACAGTATTTTAAGTATGGTTATTTTTCTGAATAAATAGAATTGTCACGTCTAATTGTGAGTTTAAATGAAATAAATTTAAAAAAAATTTTAAGAAGTATGATTTTATTTTCTAGAAAATCATGCACTTAACGGTATAAAATAACTTTCTGTATAAAAATATGATAAAAAAATATACGAACAAGTGTTATACAAAATAGATTAATATGTTAGTTTACTAGTTTGATAATTCATATTGGATATAAAATCGAGGTATGATTCAAATTGTTCTCGGTTGATAACTAATAAATTGGCGATTTTATATTATATCAATATAGTACCTCTTAATTTGGTAGCACTTCGTGATTTTATCATACCTGGAGGCAGGGGCGGATCCAGCCTCTCTCTTTGGGGGGGGGGGGGGCGGTGATATCACAAAAGTATAGTATGACAAGAAAAACAAGTTGCCAGCGGGGTAATGCAAGTATGCATTCCTAATATAAAAGGCAGAATGGGTTCTATTTTCCTGAACTCAAAGCTTTTGGGAGGGGGGGGGGGCGATCTCAAGCATAAACATTCCTATACTCTATTCAAGAACTAGAGAGAGTAGTAAAACTGTTACCCAAAACCTCCAACGTACCTTCTCCAGTGCCACAGGTAACTGAGGACTGCCGTAAATCTAATTATATTTCATTATATTTAAATATATTTTATAAATTTAAATTTAAATATTATAAACTTTTATAAATTTACTGCAACAATAGAATTTCTGATAGTTTAATTTAATTTATGTCAGTGAGCAAAGTACACCTTGCAGTTTCTTCTTAGTGATTTATTTTGTTTGCGCTTATTTTTATATATTATTTGAGATTAGTAAGATACCCAAAAGATATGGCTTTCACATCTATATTTATTCCAAAATCGTTAAACCAGGCCATTTTTTCCTCAACGAAAAACTTATTACGATGAATGTTTATGATGCCTTAAGATATCAATATCTAGATAATAATGTTAAAAGCTCTGTTGAGATGTGTTCCAACATGACAGGAGTTGGAACATCTACTATGTACCGAATACTGCAGGAGAAAAAACAACTGGAATTGTTAGTACTCCCATGCCACATTAGATCACAGGCAGACGGAAAACCTCGTTGGAAGAAGAGATGAAAACTACAATTAAAGGAGTTGTACATACATTTTATTATGAGAAGTAGATCCCAACCGTCTACAAAATTCTAACTAAAATCAATGAAGATCGCGATTTACCTGAAATTGAAAGAACTGATCTCTGGATATTGCTCAGAGAACTTAATTTTTGCTGGGAAAAACCAGATAGAAAATCTGTTCCTATAGATCGTTCGGAAACTGTCCATTGGAGAAGTAAATATCTCTCTCAAGTAAAAGGTAGAGTTGCTAGAAATAACACAATTAACAAAATTAATAATGTAACTAAACTTTTGAAAGATTTTTTTGAATAAAGTTACTGCGTAAAATTAGGAAAAATCCAATAATAAAAGAATAAAACAAAATGTCAGAACTCGATCTCATGATCGGTGAGATAGAGGAACTAATTATAATTAATTTAAGCGAAGATAGTTTCACAGACTTTGATTAGGAATTAGATACGTACTGTTTACTAGTGTAAACACAATTTATTATTTAAATTTTTGTTTTTGTTGTATTTTATTGTTTCATGTTGTTTATATGTTTTATTATTTTTTTATATATTTTTATTTTAGTGTGTCCCACTCTTTAATTTTATATATATTTAATTCTAATTAGCCGTAAGTTTTTTATTATTTTATTATTGTATTTGTGTCTTTTTCTTAAGCGTGTAGAATTAGCATGTTTATCTTATTTTTTTGGGGCTATCGTATTTCCATATAATAAAGTAAATTAAACTAAGATATCAGTACAATAGAAATAAAAATAAGTAGGTCTAATTTTAATTACAACAAAAAAAAAGTAATTACATTTGATTCCCATTTTAGTGTTTAATTGTAATTCTGCAGATGGTTTAAGAAATAAATAAACTGAAACGTCAAATACCCTAAAAAGGTTTTTAATTAATAATAAAATAACCCCTGGTCCCAAAAATATTTTAATATTATATGGACGAATTTATTTTTTTATATATGTTTACTTTTTTTTATTTTTGACAATGGATATTTTGTAAGTATTTAAATTATAACTTCGAATTTTTTTAGAGAATAAGGCTACGTTTTAGTCCATTATTATAGACCGGTATTTTTAATTATAAAATTTCTAACCCATTCCTATGAAAAATATATGTGTCTAATAGATTTTGCTAAAGACACCAGACTAAAGAACACAGATAGTTTGCGAAGAGAAAAAGGGTAAAAAATGATTTATTACTCTCTCTAGTTCTTAAATAAACTAATTCAGAGCTCTTGGGGGGGGGGGCGATCGCCCCCCCGCCCTCCTGGATCCGCGCATGCCTGGAGGTCAATTAGACGTATGAAACATTGAAAATTCTCTAACTGTAGTTGCTTGAATCATTCTTTTTTCGACATCAGTCAATAGCCGATACAGACGGACAGACACATATTACGAAATTATAAGGGTTCCTATCCTAAAAACACCATCAAGAATGAAGTGCCATTTTAGACTTTCTTTCCAAAGAACAGTTCCATCATGAGGATCATTTTTGTAAATTTTTGATATGGCACGCTAAACCCTCACAGCATTAGACATGTTATAGACTTCATTTTTATATCCAGATTATGTCTGAACGTCTTAAGACATAAATAAGGCATCATATAGACGTTGTTTTAAAGACGTCCATAAGACGTATATATACAACGTCTTTAAGATATCTTTCAAAAGTCTACATACTACATTTTATATGAAAATAAATACAGTTGTGAATAATTTGGTTGATAAAAACTAAAAAGCATTTCCTTCCCTATGGATTTTGTCGCAGTTGGGTAATAAATAAGTTTGCATCGCCGCACAGAGCTCAGCTGAGTACAAGTTGAGGTTAAAATTTTTGATTGAACGACAAATTTTTAGTAGCCTCACTACGACCTTGGTTAATAGAACTTTTGCATGACCTTTTTTATTAATACTTTAGTGCTTTTTGTCACAGACTGTTTTATGTACCGATAACAATGACACACATAAATATATATATGATGCCAGCGAAACTATAACTTTAAAAAACCCGCCTTTTGTTTCTGTCAACTGTCATTTTTCAGTTTTGTATTCGTGTTTCGTCATGTCGTTATTCATTTTTAATGTTGTTGGGGTGTCGACTGTGAAAATTTAGCTTTTGAAAGAATTTTTATTAAAATAGTTGATTTATCTATGTGACTCTGAAAATCTTTTTTATTCGTGTTTATGTAATACTTAAGGTAAGATCGAGAATCATATGTACTTAGGAAAAACAGTAACGTTATTTATAGGTTGTGTTACAGGAAATTCCCGAATGCTTTACCGCTTGTATTTTTGTAGTAACTCTATGTTATTAGAAATATGAAATGAAATTTTCAAAAATATTATCTGTGCAAAAAAGACTTGCACAGCTCATCCAGACCCGGTCCTCAATATTACAAGAAATATTACTAATGAAGTGGAAGATGAAATGTTTGTTTATGGAGTGCTCCACTAATGAAACCTGTAAGATTTAATTTGTTCCTGATGATTGGTTTATATTTAAAGAACATAGGAAATAGAGTTTTGTTAATTACAAGAAGTAATTTTGTTTAACGTTTTAGAAATTTCAAAACTGGGAGTAGGGAGCATTTATGACTTTGTAAAGCGAGCTTGTAAAATTACCATGTACAGTTGATTAGTACGAAAAGGAAAGAGAAAGTTCTACGATTCCAACTTGGTGAAACTTATTATGAGTAAGTTTTGTCTTTCATTATACATATTAACCTTGAAATAGCATAAGTCACGATTCTATAGTAGAGGACAATTATAAAAATTCGCAAAAATATCAAAAAATTTACTCCCACAAATGATAAACTTTATTCTATAAAATTAAAATCAGTTTGTTATTAGGATCTACAGAGACAACAGGACTGGCAAAAAGTTAGAAGAATGAGGAAATTTCAATCCAAACATGGCTGAAAAGGGCATCAGACCAGATTTGTTATTCGGCTAAATAAAAGTTCTTGTTTTTAAAACTATTTAAAGATTTGTGTACTTTTTATTTTAATAAACTTTTATTTTGTTGATAGTCTACCTTTTAGAGTTATTATATCGAAGGGATAAACTAAGGCTTAAATTTGATAGGTTCACTTATGGTTCAAACAGTAGTAGTTCTGAAAATATTTGCTCTGCTACCTCACTTCTTAAATTTCAAATTAGAAAAAGTTTACATTATGCTTAAGTTATGTACTTTTTTGTATAAAGAGATTATGTTGAACATATTTTTTAAAGAAAATTATTCATGCGGAACTTGTAGTTATTTAAAATGGTAGTGTATATTTTGCTCTTGATTTTTTCTTAATTAAAGTTATTTCTTGGACTTTTGAATTATCACGGTTTGACTTTGTAAACAAGACAAACAAAAAAATTAAAGGGACCCTTTTTAATGTACATAATTTTAATGGTGGAATATGTTGGGAAAGGACGCCCATAAGACGTTGTAAGCAAATGTCTTAAAGATTTGTAACATAAGACGTCTATACAACGTCTTATGGACGTCATTCGACTTTAATAGACATCCATAAGACGTCCTGAATGTTGAGATCAAACGTTTTATGGATGTCTTTAAGACGTATTTGTGCTGTTTGGGAAGAAACAAATTGATACATATTAATATATTTATTTTTTTTATTTAAACATTTTTACATATCTGATAATAATAAACTAAAAAACACCTAAATTATGTAAACCATCTACGATCATGACAACTCCAGCTGTCAAAGCCAATCCTGCACCGATTGGTATCATCTTATCTATCCAGTCTTCGTAATCAAAATAGCTAATTATTACTCCAATTCCAGCTAAAAATAAATGCGAAATATACAGGATGTCTCATAATTCATAAAGACCAGGTTATCTCTTACGAAAAATTTTGCGTGTTTGTTAAACGTGCTTAGTGATTTTATAACTAATTAACCTTTTGACAACTTTACGCCATTTCACATTTTTCGGAGCGATGAACGGTTTTTTTAGTTACCAAGCCCAAATTTGGTCCATTTTTGAGCTATGATCCGTTGTCGGTTCTGGAGGGTTTTCGTAGATTAAAAGTACATTAATGACTTTAGAATTATTTTTTTGAAATTCAATATGGCGGATCCAATATGGTGGGTTAAAAATATTAAGTTATTTACATTTTTTCAAAATTGGTATTATGGTGTTCTCGGAATCGTAGGTTAAAAATCTAAAAATCATTTATTACAATTTAATATATGGGACTATAAATTTTACATTTTTCCGATTTTGTCCAAATTTTAACTTTAGCATCTTAATCTAATCTAAATCTAAACCCTTCAAAGCCTTCTAGTACCAATTTTGGATGAAATCCGGAAATTTAAAATTTTTAATATTCCATGCGATATATTAGATTTTCTTAAAATAATTTTATATTCGCTATTTACATTCTGAAAAACGATTCAGTCCAACCTTTGAACAAAATCGAAAAATGTGAAATTTTTATTTCCCTATATTGGATTCGCCATATTGAATCTTTACTTTTAAATTCATAGTTTACACCCTCAAGACCCCCTATATCAGTTTTGGAGAAAATCGAACAATGTAAAATTTTTAGGACGCCATATTGAATCCTTCAGACTGAGTTTTTCAAAAAATATTTTAAATTCGCAATTACCACTAACAAAAATCCCCCAATATTGATTTTTAGACAAAATCGAGAGATGTAGAATCTTTAATCCGCCATCTTGGATCCGCCATATTTAATTTTTTTTTAAAATAATTCTGATTTGTAATGTGCGATCCCAAAAACTCCCTCATATCAATTTTGAGAAAAATCGGACAAAATTGATTTTTTCGTCCGCCATATTGGATCCGCTATATTGAATTTTTTAAAAATAAACCTTCCACGAGCATGACTACTCCAGCTGCCAAAGACAATCCTACACCGATTGGTAACATACCATCTATCCAGTCTTTGTAATCAAGATAGTATATTATTAGTCCAATTCCAGCTAAAAATAAATGCCCAATATACAGGATGTCCCATATTTTATAAAGAACAGGTTATCCCTTTTTTATAACTAATTAACCTTTCGGCAACTTTACACCACCTTATTTTTTCGGAGTGATGAATCCATTTTTTGTAGTTACCAAGCTCAAATTTGGTCCATTTTTGAGCTATTTTTTTTCGGTCAAAAATGTGTTACGGAGTTTTTGTAATTGACCCAATCTATTTTTTTCAATTCCCTCATAAAACTGATGTCATGTGATGATTATCGATGGCCAGTAGACATAGTTCTTTTGAACTATTTTTCTTATTTACCAGTGTTTTATTTTCAGTAAGGTTGGTTTAGTGACAAGAAGATAGGTAATTGTTTTTTTTATAACTTATTTAGTATAAAAGAATTTCGTTTTATATTTGTTAGTATAGTCATCTTTTTGTTTTGGTGAGTTTATTCTACAAAATTAAAAAACTACCAAACGTTTTTATTTCGAAACTTTTTCCATGTGGTGGGGACCCAGAATCATAAATAAATAATTTATTAATTTTCGAATTTACATATTTGCTGAAAAAAAGTGTATAAATAGATATTCTACAGAGCAACTGAATTTTGGCAACAAAAAACAATACTGATAATACTGGAAATTCCATTTTTGATACTTTTGTTGCCAAAAACACCTTCTACAAATCAAACTATAATGTTCACACAAATGTCAAATCATTAGCCACACCTAATGATACGCATCAAATACATAATAAAATTTCAATAAAAAAATTTAACCGATTGCCAAAAAAGCGCTATAAACCGAAAAAAACAATATAAATTTTTATATGAAATTGAAATTTTTGAAGTCGGCGCCAAACCAATACGCGGCAAAATGTGATTCGCGGTCTTACTATATATTGAATATATCTCGTGCTAGTTGTTTCATTTAGAAATAATTTGGCGCCAACTTAAAAATATTCAATTTCATATAAAAATTTATATCGTCATTGTTCGCTTTTTTTTTTATAAAAAATTTATTTTTTCGATTTTTAGTTTTGAATTTGTTATGATATTCCATAAATTATTTGAACTAAGTACTAAGTGAGATTAATGTATCTTGCAATGATTTCAGGGTCCGAAAAAAGCACACATCAAGACAGGTAAAATGTTTGATCCGCCATGTTGGAACCGCCATATTTATATATTTTTTTAAATAACTTCAGATTCCAATTTTAGAAAAAATCGGAAATAAATTAATTATTTTTGTTTGCCATATTGGGTCCGCCATACTGAATTTTTTAAACATAATTTCAGATTCGTTATGTACGACCTCCAAAACCCCAATCTCAATTATGGAGAAAATCGAACAAAATTAATTTTTTAGTCGGCCATCTTGGATTTCATTGCACCAATATTATCCAAAATGATATGAGACTACCGCAGTAACTTCCTGAACATAATGTAAAAAAAATTATTCAAATCGGTGCCGCCGTTCCGGAGTAATCGGTGTACATACATAAAAAAATACATAGCGGTATAATTAAGAACCTTCTTTTAGAAGTCGGTTAAAAACTAGATTTATCTTTAGAAAATATCAAATATTACGGAGCCCATCAACAGTTGGTAAATTTCCGTTACTATTGACATAATAATATGGAAAATACGACTCAATCTAGAATTAGCTAAAAATAACCCCTTCGACTACTGCGGTGCCGACTTCAAACAACTTGTCTACGACAATTCAATCAATATCACTGTAAAAGAATTAACTTTATTTTGTAGTTTTTTTTTGTGAAAATGTTTGTGGATTTAATATTTTTGAATTATTATTGGTACCTTTGTTGGTGTTTAAAGAACTTTTAAACTAATAACTATATATTTATATCCACATACCACCAATGTTCCAGAT